>VZRN01000404.1:1769913-1820100 GCA_013397935.1 Dasyornis broadbenti
AAAAAAAAGGGGGGGAAGATGATAACAATGAAAGCTGGTGCCCCTCAGTGGAACCGCAGATTTAATAGAAACCATGTTTCCGTGTTGCCTACAGCCAGGAGCAGATGAAAGACACTTGTGCGATTAGTTAACAAGTGGTCATTTAATCCCCCTGACAAAGCCTCCCTTTCAATTGCAGGTTCTCCTGTTACCACTCCAGGTCTGAATGCCTCACTCAGCTGTGGACGTGGCTCTGCACAGATCACAAGCCTGCATTCCTAGAAAGAACGAAGATCCCCTCAATTTTGCAGTAAAACTAGCAAGTACTTTACCAGCTCACAACAGTATTTTCTTCTATTCCTCGTGAATTTAATACAAACGTGATCTTAGATTTATGCTTCAGGAAAAAGTCCTTAATACATGAGGCTTCCAGTACATGGGAAGTACATGATTCACCTCCTCACCCAAATCCCTGACCTGGGCAGCTCCAGGATACAGATGCTGGAAAATGTTGCTATAAAACAGAAATTCACCACAAACCTCCATATTACTCGTTCCTTGTCCTTACACAGTAAACATCAGACAGCTCATCTTTTTTCCCAAAGATCAAGAAGTTACTTTGTTTTACCTCCTGTTTCCCTGAAGTAAGAGTAAAAATGGGCAGATTTTCCAGAGAGCACAGCACACAGGACGTAAGCACATGTTTAAAATACATACGGGCTGAGAGGCACAACCATGTTCATCAAGCTATGGGCTATGCAACATTCTCTTCCATCTTTATAGGTGCTACTAACCCTGAATTTGCAGTACAGGTTTTGCCTTGCCAAGCGCCCTTTCTGATTACAGCCTTGTCAGAATTAAAGTAGGCAGTGTGTGATCTCTAACTTGAGCCTCCTAATGAGTTTGGCTCCTGGCTTTCACATTGTTCTTAACTTCTGAGAGGAGCCCTCATTATAACAATGGATAATTTGTAACACCCGCATTTAAACGACATCGTCTTAATAAAAGGGAACTTCTAGTTGTATTACACCTTGCAAGTACCATTCATGAGATAAAGCAGAAAAAAAAAAATCATCATCTCCTGAACACCCCCTTCCCTTATCTAATCACTTCATGAAAAATTACTCAAAGGTGCCTTTAAGGCCAAGGAATAATTTGGTTTCCAGTCATTGACTTTTAAACAGATAGCTGGAAGCAGTGCAAATTTCTTAAATTCCACAACAGTAGCGAGTTACCGAGCCTCCCTTTCACCTCAACCACTCAATTTATGCTCCAGCACACATTACTGCAGATATGACCTCTTCCATCACCAACCAGTCACGTTGCCAATATTAATGCAAACAGCCTTGCTCTACAGCTACGTGTGAGCAAATGAATTCAACTCATCTTGAATTGACATTACAGGGTCCCAACTAGGCTTTAGGAAAGTTTAGAGAAAGCTCTAATTTTTAGCTGTCCTAGACTGAAATAATCAACATTTGTCCCATCTAGCATTTGTGCTTCAAGTTTGATAGGTCAGATACTGGTGATTCACTGTCCAGCCTGTGGAAACAGTCTTACCTTAGATTAGTATCTCTGATGAGTCAAATTACTCAAAAAATCACCAATTTAAGTCATGGTCATGCTCCTTTGCCCCCAAAATCCTATTGGTATTCATATCTTTGACTTGTCTTTCATAAAGAAAAATGCTCCCATTTCCTAAAAGCTGAGATCCAAGCCATACAGAGCAGTATCAGTCACAGGTTCAGAGGTGGTAGGGTCACAGCCGGCACATAAGAATTTCACACTCCAAGTTTCTCTTTTGTCTTCTCAAAATAAATTAATGCTTCTTTACCATCCAGTTAACAGACTAATAGATAGATTGTACGTAATGTGAACCAAAGTCAACACTATGATCTTTGCAGTGCCTACATTTAAACACAATATATCCCACAAAATCAAGGTGAATGACCAAAGCCACAACTTCCAAAGCTGCCGAAACTCAATACCCCAAATTCCTGAGCATTCCCAAACAACCCTGGAGCACTAAGAGGCACATCCAGCTTCAGCAAAGCCATCACTGTGATGACATAAGAGTCAAAGAGGAATATTTATCTGTATTAACATAAGACATTTACCCACAGAGACAAGAGACAACCAGTACATTTGTTTTCTGTGACAGGGTTTTCACAAGTAAATTAATAAATAAACCCGGTGTGCACAAACTGCTGCTCACCACGAGAGGGCACATTTTAAAAACCTAAAGCAGAAAACTCCTACTTAAGAGCAGATGTTATTCCAGTGAGGAAATAAAGGTTTGGGGCACGAGGTGGGAAAGTGTTCAAGAAAAAGGCAGCATGAAGATTGAAAATGTGAAATGTCAATAAGTGCACTCAGGCTTGAGACAGGACAAACATTCATGTGACAGACTGAGCCTTTCTTTGCTGACACGGGTGCTGTGTGGACACCAAAGGTACTTTGCACATCTGCTGTCACCTCAAAATGTCAGCTGTGATTTCAGAATGCTCACAAAGTCAGTGCTGCACTTCTCTTCTAGTACGGAAATTATTTATGCAGTTCAGCTGCACTCAGAGTACTGGTATTAAAATATTCTATGAAAGGAAGCACTCGCCTTTCCCTCAAGCTCCAGAATAATGCACGCTGCCCTGCCACCTTTATTTCTGGGCTGCATTTGTCAGAGCACACTGGAAATCTGCTGCAGACAGAGCAGCAGCACAGTTCTGTTTCAAATGGTGCCTGTGAGCTGAGAATGCAGATCTGCAGGAAAGTCATTATTTCATACTGCAGGTCTGTAGAAGCATCTTGTACAGATTCAGACTTCTTTTGCTACAGTTCTTTTAAGCACAGAAGACAAGAGAGCCAACTACCTGCTTTAGTAAATAGTCACTTAGAATGCAGCTGCTATGAGGATATGTATTTTCTTTCATTCACAATACTGTATATAACAAACACAAATATTAGTGTTTTTCCAAAACTTTATGAATAGCATTAAAAATAAAACATGTCCCTTTACAACACAACATAAAATTCCCTGTTATTTTAACAAGTTGCTGAGGAACACAGCAAGTACATTCCACCTAATGCAAAAAAGCACATTTTAATTCAACGATGTGAAAAAAGCACAGTTCATTCAGAGATCCAGTTATTATCCTTTTCTGACTAGAAGCAACACAGTGATACTTTTCCTTGGCAAACACTCTCATTCAAAAGGGGAGCAGCCAATACTGGCTCCAATACCTTGCTCTGTGCCATCCCATTCAGGGCTTTCCACATCAATTTCCCTGCTAATAAACCTTTTCAAAACATTTCAAAGGAAACTTGCTCTCCTCAGTCGCTCTCAGATTTCTACAAGCCTGACACCAGGGCTGTGTATAATGAAACAATTAACAATGACTCTTTTCTACTCCTTGCCACCACAAAGCCGCAAAGTTGATAATAAAAACTCAGCATTTGTGTCAAAACTTTCTTTATATTGAAATATAGCCATGTACAATGCTAAGGAAATCATTATAATTCAGCTTGCAAGAAAACCTGATGAATTCAGTGGGACTTTCCTCACCAGAGCAGTCATTCAAACATGTATTGGCAGAACAATCAACGAAAGCCAAAATACTTAATAGTCCAATTTATGCTAAAATTTCCTAGCAGCAAAGGGGCATGAGAAGCAACATCTGTCTGGCAAAGGCAGAAGATTGATGCTCAGTTATTTCTTAAATTAAGGCTCCCAGAGGGCACGTATTTTCACACCAGCCCCAGAGGCACAAAGAAAAGG
This sequence comes from Dasyornis broadbenti, assembly GCA_013397935.1. Lineage (NCBI taxonomy): Eukaryota > Metazoa > Chordata > Aves > Passeriformes > Dasyornithidae > Dasyornis > Dasyornis broadbenti. The sequence continues at coordinate 1,773,665 of VZRN01000404.1, forward strand.
GACACAAGCGAGCCCAGGGAACTCAGCTTCTGTGCCACAACCTGCACACCTCTGTGGGTCATTCTTATACCAAGAGACACCTCTGGAAAGCACCTGGCAGCTGAGGAAGGCTCTTCAGGAGCTAGGATGCATGAAGGTTAGTGGGTCCTATGCCTCAAAAGGAAGGATGAATATTTTCCTTAGTTTTGTGAGGTCAGAAATTATATGAATGGAACTACTAAATAGTTTTGATTCTAAGAGAAAATAAACAGAACAATGAAGCAAAATTCCCCCATCGTAACTACAGAGCCTTTTCGCTATCTCCAAAAGATGGTATCCTAGTTTGGAGATTACCACCTGCTCTCTCTTCTGGCTCTCACCATCTTCCCAGCACACAGCAGCACACAGGTGACATCGGAGGTGACACTGCAGAGACCGTGTCAGATTTAGGACTGCCCAGAGCAGACCCAGTGCACTGCTGCCCCCTCTGCTCCAGAAACCTCTTGGGCAGGCAAACACCCACCAGGATGACCACAGCTCATTCCCAGCCCAGGCTACAGAGACCCAGCCACCACCCAACAAGTCTAGAAGTGAGTCTTAACCCGTCCAAGGCAGGACTGTCACCTACTTTGTGTCTGTAAAACAATCTTGATGTTAGAAATGCAGTTAAGGACCCTACACAGTGCAGCAACACTCAGCCATACAGGATCTAAGGTGTACAAGCCCATTCTCCTGAAAGAGATCAAAGTAATACTTTGCAAACAATTGCCATTTTATCTAAAGAATGAATTAAAAAAAAAAAAAAAAACAACGGTGCAAATGGTATTCACTATTTAGGACTATCACCCAGGAACATGCACAGTAACCACAGCACTGCTCTCATTGCATGCTGTCTGCTGCACTGGACTATCCTGACAAGGGATACCTTCCATTTAAAGCCAGGGAAATTCAGTGAAATTAATCTGTAGAAATATTGCACAGATATTTTTTTTCAAAGATATGATGTTATGTGAATCTCTACAGAAACCTCTGGGATGCAAGGTGGTAGATAAATGGAGGTATAAAATAGTAATTATAGAGCAGCAAGCCCATGTCCCTGTTTGTACAGCTTTTGTTTGAACTTTTGAGCTAATTACTGCTTTCTGAAAACACCGCAGACTGGGCAGGAAGCAGATCTCTTTAATGGTAAAACTAAAGACTGCTTGGGTTGAACATCTAGCCGAAAATCGTGACAGATTCAGCAAGAGACAGTCCCTGGAGCCACAGCGGTGCTGGCTCCAGAGGGAGCCACTGTCTCGCTTTTGCAGTGCCAGCAAGGGGCAGTGCACACAGAAACAGCGGCAACTGAGCCACCACAGAGGCTCCCAAAAGTGGAAAAGCAGAAAGAGTACGAGGAGAGTCTCTCCTGTATTAGATGATGAGTATGTAATGAAGCTGCTTTCCCGACAATAAGTGACAGCAATCGTGTGCAATGTGCTATTGTACTGAAACAAAGCAGATTGTTTTACAAAGAACACAAACAGTCGAGTGCTGCCAGACAAGAGCCAGCGTGGGTGCATCCACACGTGTGTGTAGAAGAGGAAAAGAGCAGTTTACACTGAAAAACCATGCTCTGGGTTTGAAAGCCCCCTTGATGAAAGAGCCCACAGAAGAACAAACCAAAAGGTAATTGAGAAGAAAAGCAAAAATCAGTCTGTTGAAAAGATATAAGAGCATCTTCTACACAACTCCTCCCAAACACCTGTAGTGTTGTTGTTGCCATGTTAAACAACAGAACAAGGCCTCCTTTTGTAATTGCTTGAACTGTGCTGACCTTGGACTGTGCTCAGCTGGACAGCTTCTGAGCATTGTGGCCATACAAAGCAGATGAGAGATGAGCAGATTGGGAGGGTCAGAGCAGCAAGTCAACACACCTCGACGTGGACAGAACACACAGCCAAGAGCAAAGACAGACGTTCATTGTTTCCCAGGGGAGCAAGAACATCCTCACTGCAGTGAAGAATGGCATTGATTCTTTCAAGATATACCCCAGGTAGCTGTAAGCTTGCTCAAGGGACCACCAAGACGCCCAGGAGCTGCTACTGCCAGAGCTAAGCTCTAAAAGCTGGTGTTGACCAGCAGCCAAAATAGCTGCACTTGAAAAACCACCAATTTTATCTCCATAGCTTGCAGTAACTTGGCTGCATTGGGGACAGGGCCATGTACCTTCCCAAAGCTTCCCCAGATTCATTATCCTTTCTCTGTGGTGGGAATGGTCTATCTCAGAGCTATAGCAACTGTAATGCAGAGCAGAGCATTTGCCTTGATCTCTTCTCAGAAGTCAAAGCATGGAGGGGTGGGCGAGTTATGGGCAGACATAGCCCAAATACATTTTCTCTTTTACAGTGGTCCAAGTATGGCTGCCAACTAAAATCAAAGTTTTGTGGTTTTCTGTCTGCATAGCAGCAGTCAGCCTTTGTGAGTGGAAACTAAATCCCAGAGACACACAAGAGCTAGGCTGGCAAACACTCTGCCTTCCAGCAAAGCAAGAGAGCGCATTTTGCAGATAATAAAGCAACGTGACGCAAGTTAGAGGGACTGGTTTAGCTCTACCTGCTACATGCCATTAAAAAATGTGAGATGTTCATATCTGCTACAGCTCATTCACTGGAAGACTAATGGACTTCAGTCTAACATCTCACTAACGAGGATTTAGTAGACAAGCAGCTGAGTCTCCGAGAGAAGTCTGCCAAAGGAGCGCTCCCAATCCATGCACAGTGGAGCAAGGTTGCACAGAGCAGCAGGAGAGAGGCTCCCAACAAATCTGGGGAATGCCATGCCTCAGCCTCCTCTGCCCCTGTTCACACCAGCCCCTCCTGGTAGCAGGACATCCATCAGGAGCTGGTCACAGTCTGAATATCCAGGCTGGCCAAGCACAACAGGAATCCAATAGACCACACAGGCATCATAAGGTGAGAGGTGGTGGCTGGCAGCTCTGCTCTGCACTTTGAGTAGGTTCAGAGCTTTTCTTTAGAACCCAAAGCACAACAGGACAGGAGCATGTGCCAGCTGACCAGCCAAGGGGATGCTCACCCCTTCCCACGGACACCCCTGCAGGGCAAGCGCAGCTCTCAGGCAGCTCCACAACTTCTCTAATGCATGTCTCATCACCGGCGTAGGCAGGTAAATTGGAAGTGGAGCAAAACTGGACCACTTAGAGTCCCTGAGGGAGCAGAAACAGCTCACCAGGAGATCTGCTCTGTAAAGGGAGCCTGGCTGACCGCTGGCACCCCCCAAGTGCAGCAGCCCAGCTTTGTGCTGCACAATAAAAAGCTTCCACTAGGTACTTAATAGCTGTTTCAGTATTGCTAATGGTTTGCTCACAGGTAAAGATCTACTCTCAGAGGACAGAACAGCAAAAAGCACCTCGTGGAGCTATGGCTCCTTTCACTGCAGACTTCCCAGGTCCCCTCTGCAAGATAATGAGGTGGGGCACCACAGCCCCAAACATTCTTTTCCTCTGGACAGATCAATATCTTTATCTTTCCTCATATCAGAATGCTGTTGTGATACAACACCATTTACACTGGGAAACTACTAACACTCATTACACCACAATGAGCATTTTGGGCAGAAATTCCATAGAAAAAGATTTATAATACTGGCTGGATGCATTTACTATATCAAGCAGAATAAAATCAAACAAATGCAAGTACATGTGTTTAAATGAAAAGCTCTGCATTGCTCAAGCAAAGAAGATAAAAAACAGTAAAACATATAAGCAGAAAAAACTAATTCTAAAAATGAAAATCCTTTTGAACAGTCTGGATCGTCATTTGGAAATAAATCTCTATTCTTAATGCCTAAAAACTCCTGCTATGTCCAGCTTATTGCCAGAAGAAAGGCTGCTTACAAAGATAATTTTCTTTCATTAACGTAAACAAAGTATTTATATGAAGAAATTTCAGATGGAGAGCAAGACTTTTCCTCCCTCTGCCACCAACATGCTGTAGAGTCAACCTTACTTAAAACACATGATCTGCTGAAATAAGGGGAAAATGAGTAGTTCACAGAAAAAGAAAAAATAAAGGAGGACAAATGAAAAGCTTGGCTTGACATGTTAATCTCTGTTGCTTTAATTATTGTGTTTAATGTCAATTGGAGAGAAAAAGAACTAAGAGACTACAACAAAGCTGTGTGTCCTGGATGCAGCATGCTCAGCAGGACTTCTGCCAAAAGCACGATGTTTTTATCAAAACAGCTTCTGATTAATCTTTCCCTCTCCCTCTGACAGTCCTGTGTGTTTCCATCTCTTGATTTAGAGCCAAATTAGCTCCCTGTTCCAAGGGTTAATGCTCTTGAAAGTCTCGTTATGGCAGCTATCTGCCCACAGCTACTTTGTGTAAACCTAAACACACAACAACCGCCAGTACCCGATGCCAGTGCTACATAAAAGAGATACGATAGTATTTCTTTGACTGTGCAAAGTCACTGCAGTTGACTGTCGTGTGGCAGATTTAAGACTTGCTCGTACTCTGATGAGGCCAGCTTGGAGCTAAGCAGGATAAGTCCTCCACCACCAGGATTGAATCTCAAGTCTGGCTACTGGCACTTGCAAAATGACAGGCTGCTACAGGAATGCATCTTCAGCTTAAACCTTCCCATCAATAATGTCAGAGAGGGAAACGCTGGCTACAGCTGAACACTATTTTTGGTTGATTGAAAGCCTTTGTCTAAAAAAAAAAAAAAACTAAATTAAAGGGAAGGATGGGAAAAAACCCAAAATACTTAAAACACCTCTCAATTTTGTATTTCTTGTCAATGACCCCAGTACAGCAGCAGGTATCTGACCAGTACGCCGTGCCAGAGGGAATTACATTGCTCACTGCCTCATCTGTGTCCATCTCAGAAGCACCAGGAATCACAGCAGCCCTGGCAGTTAAACACTTCAAAAAATAACAAGGATGGTAACGTTTTTTCTTAAACTGAGAAGAAACCTGTAAGCATAAAATGGAGAGTGAAGAGAACTGGACTGTTCTTAACCAAAATGACTGCATGCTTTGACACTGGGTCCCACAGAATGTCTCTCCAAGGTTTCCAACCTCTCCTTGACCCATAACTGCTCATGCTGACGGGTAAATGCACCCTCCTCGCTGCACCCTTAGGGAAGAGCTCTGAATTGCAATTCAGGCTGCCCAAGGCCTCTTAATCAGCATTTCCTTTTGTCATGAGGTTTCCAAACATGTCCAGCCTTGGAGAACAAAGAAGCATGGCCGGGCTGTGTGCTTGCAGCAGACAGGAGGCAACTTTATGAAGGAAGCCACAGAATGACAACGCAGTCCTTACCTCTCCCCCAGCTACGTTTTCAGGGGAAGATCTTGCAATGCTTCTATCCCACCTCTTGGCAGAAGGCAGCAAAGCATTTTATGAAAGGGAGTACAATGCACTCTTGGCAGCCTCTTTCTTATTTGCTAACAGGGTTGTCCTGATCTGGGTTTTACAATCAAAGAAATGAAGCAGAGAGGCCGCGTTTCACTTGGGTGAGATCAGGCTCTTGGTGGGCTCTTAGTCCCGAACGTATTCACTGCCCCAGAGCCTGCTGCCATCAGCTCACACCACCTCACAGTAAAGCTGCACAGATTCATTAGTTCTGTAACAGCTTCCTTTATCTGGCTGGGCTTTTTTTTTTTTTTCCCTGCAGCGCATCTCTGAGGCATAAACCAAAGCTGGTAAAAAAACCTAATTAGCGTAGACAGCACTGCGACGCAATTCTCAATCTTAACAGCCACTAAGTTTTCGGGAGAGAGAGCAGAAAGCGATAAATGCTGGTACACTGAGAACTAATGAAACCTCTGAAAATCACTGTAGTAGCGAGACCCTATTGTATAAGGATTTAGATTTGAAAGACCATAAGGAAATGTCTTTTAATTACAATAATATATGTAAAGACAACAGTTACTTTGCTACAGTGCTTGTTTAAGGCTTTATTGTTAATTAGTTTACACAATGAAGCAGAAGAAAGTTGAGGGGAAAAAAAAAGAGAGGCTATTTGCTGTGAATATTAACATTTGTCTGTTAATTTTACTAGAAGCTCATTCATGGGCTGTACCACAGTTCAAAACTAAGAATGAGAAAACCTCCTCTCTGCTTTACTACACTGTAGAATTTGCAAAACGCAGTTTATGCCATGTAGAGCAGACACAAATATTGCAACTATTTCCTTAATATTTCCTTAAATGTTTTTCATTAAAACTTTGGCATAGGACGGAAAAGCAGCAACACATCCCCTGAGCTTCTGCCAGAGCTCAGCCCAAGGTCAACCAGCCCCACAGAACAACAGCACAATTCCCACTCTGTTCCGCCAGCTCAGCTTCCCAGGAGCCGGGAGGTGCCCAGGCTCCTGACATCCTCACAGAGTTTTCCAACCCACCCAAAAGAGATCCTTGGCTACATCCTTTGGGAACAGGGACAGTGGTTTCCAAGAGGGTTCATGGGGCAAGCTGGATCTGTGCTTGGAACATTTTGATCTGTGTTCTTAACAGGGAAGACATTCTCTGCATTTAAAGCACGGCAAACAGGCTTAGAAGGCAGAGCTATCATCGCTTCAGTGCCTGATTTGCAGGGGGTGAGCCTAATGAGAAGGCTTCCCCGATAGGAAACAAAAGGATAAACTAACTCCTATTTTGAATGGCTTCACTGCTCATTCCAGCTTTCTCTCTCTCAAAAGGGCTGCAAACGGCAGCACAGCCTGGGGAAGAGAAGAAAGTCAAGACCTGAGCTCTTTGTAATAAGTTAATATTAACACAGAAGATTCTCACAAATGATGCATCTCTTTTCCTTTTAAGAGCCAATAATGAAAACTGTAAAGCTGAGACCCCATTTGAAGAAAAAAACAAACATATCCAAGAATTAGAATGGACAGATCTTCATTTTGTGGTCTTTCTATCTATATGGCACTGATAAGCATCATTACAAGTGTCCTCTCTTCCCAAGACAGTTTTTGAGGCAGCAGCAAGCACAATTCCCATGAAGTTCAGGAAGATTACCAAAATGATGTTTGCAGTTAGTCCTGGAAGATAATTTATTATGTGGGAAAAATACCATCTTAATGTCCTAATAAAGCTTTCTCTCAGTGTCATTGAGACTTTCACGATACCCAGTGGTCTAATGAAAGAACTTGCAGGTTTTCTTTTTTTTTAATGTTCATTAAAACCCTACAACAATGGCCCTGAAGGGAGAGTTTAGTAGCACACCAAACTTATTCAGGATTAGCTTCTCATTGGAGCTGTAACAGTGTAGCAGAAAAAAAGAAAAAAAAGCTCTGATGACTAAAATCAGTATTTTTGATACACCTCTAGCGTCATCTCAACAAAGAGAGGCGTGTCCTGAACATCTAGCAGACACATATACAATGGGCTGCATGCAAAATGAGCCTCACTAGATAAATCCATCAGTCAACTACCCAGACAAGAAGTCGTCTGTCCTACTGAAGCACTTTCTTCATTTGTAGAACAAACTTCTTTCACAGCACATCAGAATTCAGGCTGCTGCTCCAACTGAGCATCACCTCCTTCACCTCCACACAGTGCATGATTTCACTGAGCTCGTTACAGAGTTATGAGTAACTCCAGAAGAAAGAGGCAAGGGCAATGCCAGCCAGCACTGATGGCACACGGCACCTTCAGAGAGGGCAAGGGACTACACCATGTGCCAAGGACCCCACCAGCTCTGAGCCTTCTCTAAAGAAGCTTAAAAAGTTAGAGGTGCCTTGGGGGACTATTTAAAATTACAATCAAATGGGTTTGGGCAACAAAAGATACCTTTGGATATTTCCTTTTAACCATTTCCAATTGCTACTATGGATTTTTCATTGACAATTGTTGCAGCTTTCACGCAACACCATCTTGCCTCCCCATGGAACCTCAGGGCTTCAGCACAAGCTGGAAAATCCTTCAGACAGAGCCACACTGCAGGAGAAGGCAGAAACACTGCTGAGGACAGCGGGTGTGTCTTCATATCATTTGACTACTAAAGAATCAAGAAAAGCCCATGAGCAGAGAGCAGCTGACAAAGAGCATCAGCTTTAGGAAACCGCTCACCATCAGTCAACTGAAGAACGTCCACAGGAGGAAATTCACATTTGTGTTTCACTGCTGAGCCTGTGAAAACCCGAGTCCTGTCACTCAGACATATAAGGTTGCTGGCTCTGACTGACCATAACATGTAGATGTTTCCAATTCAAAGAAATCAGGTTTGCATCTGCTAGAAGGCAATATCAAACCCAAAGAGCTGCCTTGACAACTCTCCAGTGGCATTTTAGTTCTTTGGCCTGTATTACTGACATGCAAATCAAACAGAACAGGATTTATTATTAATTTCTACGAGCTTTCATTAGCTATTACTTTAGTTTTAAATGGTGTCTAAGGACCAGTATCATCAATCTCAAAGCAGTAAGTTGCCTGAATAAAACATAAGCATAAATTATTTATGTAAGATATACTTTTGCCTTATTAACACAGGTCAATCTAAATACCTGTGTGTCTATTCATAAATTTTTTCAAGATGTCTAACTACATGATGGAATTTATAGCTGCTAGAGAAACCAAAGGCTTAGCTACATATTACTCTTTTCCATCAAAAGCATTTTGGCGGAAAACACTGAAGTTCTTTATTATATTTGCTTTTTTGTTAAATGTCTGTTTAAACAGACTCTGAATTTAGCATATATCATCTCCTACACAGACATCTTTGTTAACTGTGTCCTTTTCCCCCTTTCTTTGCACAGCTGACAGCCCAAAGACAAAAATCAAACTTGTACCCTTTCGCACTGCACAACCACGAGATGTCCAAAATCTGAATTTTGGGGTGAACTGTTCAGGCAAAAAAGTAGAAAGAAGAACCAGTTCCAGATACAAACACTTTGATATACGATCCTAATGAGTAAAAGCTACACAAAAGAAACAGCAGGAACCTACATTCTCACCCTCTGACCATCCAGCTTGTATTTGCGAGCTGCCCTGCTGTGAGAGGCCAGCGGGCAGAGCTTGGCTTCTGAATGACTCTGAGATGCCCCTGAAACTGGTGGGGGCAGGCACTGGATCCTAAATATCTCAGGGGTGGAGGAAGAATTGGAAGAAGGCGTGAGGTCTCTCCTGTTAGAAAAGCCCTTTGCACAGAGCTCCATAAGAAAAGAGATGGGGAAGAACCCAAATTCCCCACACCAAAAAAAAATTTACCCAATTGCAAGCCAGGGAGCAAAGGAGAAACCCAGCTCATTTCCACTGTTAAAAATATAATATAAGGGGATAAAAAACCCCCAAACTGCCAGCCTGGCTTATCCCAGGATGAGCCCCAGTTCACTACATATTTCTTCCATCACAGAGGCAAAGCAAGGAAACCGGGAAATACTTAGAAAACTCCTCATCCACATGCTTGGATTTACCAATCCAACAATGAGAGTACAAGCATGAACAAAGCTAACACCCCTGTGCTTCACCCTGTCCAACTGGGCTTAGGACTGTACATCACACCTTTTTCCTGGCTTTTATGAAACATCATGATGTTTTAACGCTGCTCAAATCCTGTCTCTGCAGCAGAGAAGCTGCTTCATTAATTGCTGTTTTTCCCAGATGATAAAAAACAGACTGAAGGTCACGCTGAGCACCTCTAACACCCCACAGCCTCCTGCCTTTGCCTTCCACCCTCCTGCTGTCATGAATGACACCCCTTCACTTTTCTCACCGTTGCTGCTGTTGAACTTTCTGCAGAACTGACAGATAGGGACCCAACACAAATTTCTTTGGAACCAAGATAGAAATGAGATTTGGCTGAGCACTTCCTGCACAGGTGGAGATAAGCACCTTCACATGAAAGAAGGGATGTGTTTTCACCCCTCCTCTTCCCCATCTCTTTTCTCCTCAGGAAAAAAGCACTAGAAAAATATTGTGCAAGGAACAGATGGAGGAGACAGGGAGGTAAAACAAAAACAAACAGGTTATTATTTGGTATAAATCTACTCCAGTTCCTAAAGGAATGAATAAAGTAAAAAGAGAAGACATTCAATACACGTAGCTTTCTCCTTTCACAATATTGGGCTGGTGCCCAGAATTGAAGGAGTGATGAGAGTTTGCTCATATGAGCCAAAAGAAATGGCTCTCACTTGTTGATAGTATCCTTTACAAGATAGCAATTACAGTGTTTGCCACAGATCACGTCTAATTCTTGCAACATCTCAGACTGGAAAGAGTTTCTGCTTTTATTAGTTTTGAATAAGCTCAACTTCCCTTTTACTCATTTTCCTTGAATGCTCCTTTTCTACCTGATGTTAAATCTCTCTTTGGACATTTACTCAATTAATTTGCCTTAATTAAATTGAGATTACTCCACTTAGGAAGTGGAGTGAACTGAAATCAAATTAAAGCAACTTTAATTTTGAAAAGTGTGCAAACACAGAGGTTTAATGAGGTTTAAATAATCCTTTTTAAATTCACACCTCTAGTTAATTTAATTCAGCTTTCCTGACGATCTCTGTATGGACATGTTCTATGTCAAGATGTATTTGAGAAAAGACAGTGAAGGGAAGAACAACACCCACAGAAAGAGAGAGAGAGAGAGAAAAAAAAAAGAAGATAAATGCACTTCTGGCTACAAATCTCTGCAACAGAATGAGATCGCTTATTTTTCTGCTTTTAAAAACCCTGCTAGCAACAGAAGTGCAAGGGATGAGTACAGCTGACATCCTTAGCACATCTTTTTCATGACTTACACAGGAGGGCAAAGCAATGAAAGCACAGATCTAAGATCTTTCTCAAGTGAAGAGGTAAAAAATTATAGGGTAAAGCACACTAATAGCAACCAAGAAACAGACACAGATTAAACCCTATGCTAAGGTGAGACAGACTATGACCACAGGCATTTATAGGGACTACTACAAGATATCCATGATCCACAGCAAGGAGTAACACTGTGTGACATGGCTGGGATGGCCACGCCATTGGTCATGGTCTGATCACGGTCACGGGGAACCCCTCTGTCCTCCTCTGAGGGGGCAGCGTGGGCTGTCACAGGCCACAGGGTGAAACCAAGGAACAGGCTGGATGTTTTATTTGACACTCCCCCAGACTATCACACCAGGCTGCTGAGCAAGACAAGATAAATGTGGTTCAACGTCAGCAGGCCTTCAGTTTTGACCTCCAGTTCCGGGATCAAACCATCTGTTACTAATACTTGGTGTGGCTGCAAATCTTTGCTTGACTGACTTGAGCATTGCTCCAAACCCTCACCCACGGTCTGTCTTTTTACTTGTCTTGAGCAGCCTCTTGGCACTGGAAGCTGCTCTTGGTGCATGAGGGCATGTTCTGGGAAATCCTTCCTGGCTGATTTCTGATGTCCTCTGGCAATCATTTTTTCCTCTCCCGCGCACTCTCTGACTACCCAACGTGTTTTCCCCTCTCCAGTGATATCTGCTCATTCTTCCTGTGTCTGGAGAGCCCTCAGCAGACAGCCAGGGATACTCTGAGCACACTCTCACAGGCTGGGTGTGCCTGGGCACTGTTTCCCCTCCAGGGAGCTCTGTCTGATTCACCCTGCGCAGGAAACGCAATGACCGACAGCCTCCAGCAGCCCATTCCTGCACACAGCACAGACTCAGGGCTTGCCAGTTCAGACAGCACTTGCCAGCAGCATCTGATGTCACCATTTCCCACACCTTTGCACTTAAAAAACGTGCCAAAACTTAAGATTCCCAGCAGCATGCGCCCAGGCAGCTGTGTGTCCATGCTGACACACTTGCACACATTGCTCCCTTTTGGGATTTTACTGTCCTTCTTACCACTACCAGAGCCACACACTGCAGAAATCAGTCAAACTGCTTCCACACATGCGTATTGGCTGCTCAGAGTCAGGGTTTTAAAAGAAATGTGTGCCAGAGTCTATTTATGGCCCTGGAAGCTGTGCAAACTGCACACATTTGCTACCTCTTCACTAACTCAAGCTGCCATTATGCACTGATTAGGCACTGACAGCAAAATAAAATTCTTAGAGTTTTCATATAAAGACTGTCACAGAGTAATTCAAAGACAATTTCAAATTAGGCAAGCAAATCCCTGTCCAGACTTTCCTTCAAATATAATGAATTGCTGATCTAGTTCAGGCATTCACATTTCCAGTTCAAAATGATAGCGGATTTTTTCCCCCACTCCCTCTGCAAATTTAACAAGCCACTGAAACACGAGGTTTATCACTGAGTCACCCACACCTGCATAATCCTGCTCACTGCTAATATGAGCTGCAATTTAAGTTCTAGGAAAAAATAAAGTTTGGAGGGGTGGTGGAAGGGAATGAAATAGCATTCAGGACAATACAAAAATGCTCAGCCCTTAAATAATCCCAGAACACCACTTAGATTCAGAGACCCTGGCAGGAAAAGATTTCCAGTGAGCCAAGGGCACTGGGAATTAATTTCACCTCTCCTCCCAACACAAAAGGCAGAGGCAAAATCAATTTGTACCAACAGCAGAACTTACACTGCGAAGCCACAGGGAGTAAGTTAATTGTAAGATTGTGAAGAAAAATAACACTTGCTACAAAGCAATTAAAAGCTGCTCTCACGAGTGTTCAGACTCCTTTGCAATTTACTTAAAACAAACATGTTTCCCTAAAAAGAAAAAAAAAAACAAAAAACAAAACACCTCAACCTTCAACTCAGGCTCATTACTCCCTCCAGATTCTTCCAAAACAAACGCTCGCACTGTGCTTTTACAGTGACTAGGGAAATACAACCAAAATATTCCGCTTTAATTTCTACACAGGATTCTCAAACGCTTCACAAATGTTCAGGACAGCAGGGAAGGGTCAACCTTGTGCTTACACAGAGTTAGGCACATGGAGATGTTCCAGGTCATTGCTGCCTCGCAGGGAACAAACAGTGGGGTGGAACAGTGTCACGCACGGCTTCACAGAGAGGGAAAAGCCACCTTTGCTCAGACTTCTCCAGAGAGAGAACGGCAGCTCGTGTTTAGAAAGGGCACGGAGCTCTCCGCACAGGCTTTTCATAGGACTCATCCAAGATGCCTTCCTGAACTAAAAGCACCGTTCTGACAGCAAAAGCATCCCTCACACTGGCACCAGTGTCAGGCTGGGTTTCACTTGCTGCACTGGGACCTGTACAGCCACAGAGCCCCTGATCCCACCACTGCCTACACCAGCCAGTGCCAACCTGCTGTAAGGCAAATCCCAGCCTTTTGGGATGGGAAAGGGCTCCCAGACAGGGTTGGTTTGGTCACAAAGCAAAGAAATGCTCAGTGCCTTCTCTTGGCTAACACACCCCGTCTCTTCATTTCCCTGCAGAAGTGAAAGGAACAGGGCTGTATTCCACTAAAGACAACGGAGCGAGGGCTGCATCACCAAAAACCAACTCTCTTTGTCAGAAAATGAAAGGGACCAAGTCAAAGAGGGGGTAATAAAAATAATTTTTCATCAATCAATAAACAGTAAATAAAAACCAGCAGGTTATGCAAATTGCAGAGAGGGAGCTGGTAGCAGCTCAGGGGCAGTGACCAGCCCTCAGCACCTTCCAGCAAACTCCTTTTTGCCTTCCAGACAGCCCTGAACAGCTCTCCACCACCCAGCAGTGACTCCATCGGGGAGAAAACCATACCAGGGCCTTGCGAATTAGGAGGAGGCTTTTGTAAAGGATATTAAAGCTCATACTTTGGGGATTAAGTCAGTCTTTATCTGTTAGCGATCAGGACGTGGCTAACAGTAGGGGACAGATTATCTGCATCTGCCGACTGGGGAGGATTTACACCTTCTGAAGCATCTGTGCCTGCTATTGTCAAAACCACCCTTCAGCCTGAGCCAACAGCTTCGACAGGCAAGGAATGCAAAGCTTTCTAGGCTGTGCACAAAGGTCCTTGAGTGGCAGCATGTAAGGCTTTTCAAAAGACTTTCCGGTAATTTAGAAGAACAGAAATGAAATCTTGATTGTACTGGGCCAGAAGTTAATTTTTAACTGTAAAAACATGGACTGGCCCTGGCTTGGGAAATTTACCAAAGGAAACATCCATCCCCAAGCCCGCTGTTTAATAAAAGCCAGAAAATCTACATGGTGGGCAAAGCGTCTGAAAACATCCTGGATTTCTGCAGGTTTCCTTCAGAGCAAAAGAGGTGCGTAAAAGGTCTTGGCCCATGAATAGGAAAGAATCCAGATCTTCACCCAATCCATCCCTCCATAAATTTGCTGCCATAAATATGGAAAACAGCTGCTGGCGAAGACAGGGCCACGGTGTGGCCATCTCTGAGGCACCCATGTGTGCAGCAGGTGAGAGTGCACACACTCAGAGTATTTTCTAGGCTTTCTCAAGCTGCTTTCACTATCTCTGAGTTCTTTAACACCAACGGAATGACTGATACCCATTTAGCATTACAGCACCAAAAACAAACAGCTCATTAAACCTCCAGAAAGCTATTTCAGAGAAATATATCAGTTGAAATATTCCCAAAATTTATCTTCCAGAAAAGCTGATAATCACATGCTCATAAGAAACAAATGTTCAACTGGAGTCAGTTTTGTAATATATTAATTAACATAATTTTCATCGGCAGTGACAACAGGCCATCTGCTACTCTGGCATCACAAGAGACTGAGTTTCGAGCCACTTTAAGCTGTTTCTTGTTGTGCATGGCTGATTTTCATCTAAAAACTATGCATGAGTTTGTCATCTCTTTTTGGCCAAGCGCTTCCCAACAGGCGGCAAACAAACTTTTTAGCCTGGTAACCCAATCCCCTGTATCAGCTGCTCCTAGCTCGCCGCAGTGTGGCACCCAGCAGCTGGTACAAGGCCTGTTACTCCAGAATCCATGCCAGGATCCTGGCTCCAAGTCAGAGTATATCCCACTAGGAAAAACCATCTACAGGAACAGTCAGCAGGACTTCCTCTGCAACAAATTAAGCATAAACTTCAATGGCAGAAGCTGTTATCTGGTTTATCAATAACATTGGCCAAGGGGCATAACTGTCTCCAACACAAACTGGCTGAGTTACGGCCAACTGGTGACCTCAGTATCTCGTTTTTATTTCAGAGGGAGTGAAAATGCCAACAGGAAACAATGTCTGTTTGTGCTGTCTCTACCTTCCAGTTTCATAGATTATACAGAAGAATAGAAAAACAGAAGAAGTTTTTCTATGTGCTATTGTCACTCACAGGTTCCCATAACTCAAAGTCATCATTTACACTCAAACAGCACCTGATTCTGCAGAACCCCAGGATGAAAAACCATCATTTTAGCAAAGACAAGAGTTTAGGAAAATCACTCACACACTGGGCAATAAGTCTCCTGAACTTCAACAAGAAATAACAACCTCATAGTTGAAAAGCAAGTTCATCTACTCCGCTATTTATAGCTTAATTATGTAGATGAGCAAGTTATTTCCAAGTCAGACCTGATAAGCTGCAATAATTTTAAAAACAGAAAATCCCTTGGTGAGGTTCAGTCAGTCCCCTGCTTTGAATCCACGCTGGGAAGAGTACCAGCGCCCAGCTCTGCAGGCCAGAATGGTTTCCTAAACATCTGCACCACACTTAAATCCAGAGTGGGGCTAAAAAAAAAAAAAAAAAAAAAAAAAAAAAAAAAAAAAATCACACAAAGTTGATGTTCCTAGAAGTGGTCATCCTGTAGCTTTGAGATCTGCTGATCCTTCCTCATCTTGGTGTTTGCCACCGAGTCCCAGCTGGCCCCCAAATCATCACAGCCTTTAAATTTTGGAGGGAGAGGATGCTCTATCCTTCACAGGTCTATAAGACACTGCGCAAATCGATGGTGATGGCTATTAACAAATGTAACCAGGTCACCAGTGAATGTTCCAGGCTTTGACACAAACCATTTTCCAAATAAAATCTTGTGACACTGATAAAGGTCATTTACCAGAAATCAATATTTGGAAACAGACTCCTGAGTGCAGCAGATTAACACTGGTGACGATGGTATTTACTTTCGCTAGAAGTAATATTTGCAGTAATAGAGCATTATTTTATCCTATGTGTGACACACACAAGGAAACCTAAACTATTTAAATGTAAATGAGAACGTTCATGTTTGACACCAAGATTTTACCATTCGCTATTTGCCAGAAGTATTAAAGGATTTCTATTTACCAATTTCAGCAGGCAGTGAACCATGTGTGCTTTTCACCAGGCATTTGAGGGGGCCCTGAGTGGCTCTCGCCTGACCCTTTCCAGTCTCCCGTCCCCATCCCACAGATTACATTAATCCTCTTGTTTGTTCTTTCTTTAATTAAATGATACAATCTTTCAGGCAGTCTGTGCACAGATCTCAGCAGATAAAACTTAAAAAAAAAAAAAACCAAACAAACCTGACTGTAGTCACAAGAATAATCTTTACCATGTTAATTAGCAACCAGAATCACAAGGAAACACACCCAGTGTTTTTAAGGGAGAAGCAAGCAGAGAGAAATTTTAAATGTAGCAAGCCCAAATTTCCCCAAATTCCAGATTCTGGCTGTAGCTTCTCATCTCCAATAAGCATGGAAATAAATGACCTGACAGAGCTCGGAGGATGTCTCTTTCAGAAGGCTTTTTAATGGGCACATTAAATAAGTATCTGCTCAGGCAGGTTGAAGTAGAGTTGATCCTCTCTGGTAACAAAAGACTTCAATTCCCAAGATCCCTTCAGAAGATGTATTATAATACTTTATGGTGACATTTAACATAGGGACCAGTTCCCTTTTCCAGGCACCAACCTACAGGAGAGCAACTCATCTGGAAACAGCTGGGACTGCTGGGGAGACAGACTCATAACCTGGAAAAGTCGATAAGCACTGAAAAGACCTTGATGGATTTTGATGGATGATGCAAAGAAGTTAGTTATTTAACTTCCATTTCAGTTTTCTCTCCTTCAGTAAGATGATTAATTACACAATAATCCAAGAAACTGGTCACTGCAACAATGCAACCACCAGCTTTTAGCTGTTATCCCAAGGAAATGTTAAAGGCTTTTTTGATTCACTAATGATATTTCAAGAGAGAACAATTTTGTATTTAAGGTGGGGGGGGGGAGGATTTACAGAAACTCTTTGAAGTGCTGCCTCTACAGCAATTAAAAAGTGACAGCCTGCAGAGAACAGGAGGATATAGTCTATTTTTGTACAGTGCTAAATAGGTAATGCCATGCCAAGACAAATCAGGGCTGAGGCCAGACTAGCAGATATCCCCAAGAAACACACGAGCACACATCTGCCCTGACACCAGCAAAGCCTCCCTGCATCCCACACCAATCCAACGCAGGGCGGGGAAGGTTTGGCCTGGGTGTAGTTAAAAACACGTTTGCTGGAAAAACATCCTTATAAAAAGAAAAGATGTAAAGCATGAGGCAATCTCTGGCATTTTCCTGAGCACTCACTCCAGTGCCACCCTCTGTGGAGCATCAGGTGCTTTGGCCACTGCTGTGCCCACCTGCCCACAATGGCACAGGGACCTCTATGGGATAAGGCTCCTTATGAAGGCTTTTAACCACCAAGGCAGTGAGGTTTGGAATATTTGAGGGAAGAAAAGGGATATTATGTCATTAAATTCTCTGACAGTATTATATAAGACATGACTCCTCCTGGCACGCAGGGGTCTGAAGAAACGACCCACAGGTCTCTTTCAGCTTTGTGTCTCAAACGTGCAAAAGAGGAATCTTCCACATAGCAGCTAATGAAGCACCAAGATCTATCTTTATCCTTCACCAGAGGCAACAGCTTACTAGCTCGAGCAGATAACATTTATTTTGCAGACCAGACAGCTTTTACACAAATAAAAGATTTGAAAATAGAATGGTTTTGATTGACAAAGTTATGAACTTCAAGTGTTTTGTATGAAAGACCAACAGTTTGTATTTAGTTACCTAACGCTGATGGTGCGATGCGTTTTGCCTCGTTCATAATTCAAGACAGTACATGTTTTTGCTGTTAAGAACGTTGTTAATTTGAAATCTAATCATTTGGAGAGAAGTCATAAGTGCTTTCAAGTGCTTTCACAGTCACATTTCCATCATCTTACAAAATGGAAATTTGTGAGAATTTCTCCTCCAGAAGACTCGCACAAACAACAGGAGAATGCTATGAATAGACGAGACCAGAAGGTACCACACCATGGTGGCACTTCTATACACAAATGAAGCTGCTAAGAGACGACAAAATGACATTTTGTCTAACAGACACCATAATTTACTACCTGTAAGAATGCCACATGCCACTCTCAGTAAGTGATCTGAATATTGGAGTGCACTTCATCACCCCAACTGCAGCCACCCAACACCAGGGCCTCCGACAAGGAGGTGCAAAGGATTGCAGCTTCCCTGTGCCCAGCTCCTCCTCTCCTCACAGACAAATATCTCTAATATCCACTTACTGATTGCTCACCCAGGGGTGCCCACCAGGATGTGTCACCCACCCCAAACTCTCCAGCTCACAGCCAGACTGGCACATTCCTGCCACTCTGTCCCTGTGCCTCACAGCTAAGTGGCTGCAAAAGAAGAAACAGCTTCATGCTGTGTGATATTTCTGCTGATGACAAGCCTTTAAAAATTTAAAGTACATGAATAAAAGCTTTTGTGGTCAGACAAATGGCCCATATGCTGGCAATTAAATTCTATACAGGCACTATGGTTGACTGTCAGCTACCAGAACATGAAAGATCTTTCTGACTTTCAGAAACTTGGCTGGGACTCCAGGTACTTCTGCAAAACCCAGCATCCACAGCATCCAAACAGGTCTCCCAGAAGAGGGATTCCTCTGTGCAGGAGCAGGGCTGGAAGTGCACATTTCCCCACAGGGAAAGCTCCATTTTCGCCACACGTCCTGCAGCACAACCCCAAGCTGTGTCTCAGGGCTTTCCCATCCTGCTCACCCTCTCATTGAGTAAAACCTCACATCCTTTGGTCTAGAGTTTCAAAGCACACAGCCCCAGCCCAGAGCTTGGCTTGAACTCCTGTCCAGCTGGCTCCATGCTCCACTCCCTAGTGTGGGGAGTCAAGACATGAGCCAACTGCAAACACAAACCAAATCCCTTCCAAGCTCCTACTGGCTTTAATCTCTTGCTTATTGCAGTAACCCTGAATTTACAGATGTTACTAGTACAGAAAAAGGAGTTGGGATTTTTAAATTTTTTTGTTTACATATCTTTCACGTGGTCAACACCCCATGTTTTCTACACATAACTAAGTGCCATTTCTGTCTCCCTTTAAGACTATGCTGCTTCACTAAAGCACATGATTAACAAAAGCATCAGTTGACTAAATTGACATGCTCCAAATGCTACTTAATCCTTAAGAAAAAAAAAAATCTGGTAATAAAACTGCATCTATTAACAGGGCACTAAAGCCTAGGCCTTCCCCTGCACACACACACTTTCATTTCACACACAGACACACTGGTGTCACCCAGATATTGCTGCTTGTGGCACTTGTTAAAGCAATAGTGACATCTGAAATACATGTACTGAATCTGCCCATTCATAAACACAGACACAAAATCCCAGGCACTGGTTCATGTTTTGATTCCCAGCACAGAGTTTCTATTTGGTTTAACTTTATGCTTCACATTGTAGTTGATAAATAAGACAGGGCAAGGCATGGCTAAAAGTTTAATTCCTCCCCCCATATCACAAACCATCTCCCTATAATTAAGACAGGTCCCATACAATGAAGAACTTCAGATTCATGGCCAAGAGGGGTCTAACAGGCAAAAGCACCGTTTTTCTCACCAGAGCCTTGAGCCAGAAACTCTAAATCCCAACTGAAATCTTTCCCATTACATCAGAAAATTGACATTTGAATTCCTGTATACAAAAGTGAAATAATTTCCTTTTCATTTCCTGAAGGCAGAAAAAGAGTCCCTCCAAAGGAAGGAAGTATTCCTCTTATAATGAAAGCTTGGATTCAGAGTTTTGCAGCCATGTACTGCCCTGGGTTTGCAGATTTGTCATTAGGCACGATTACTTGGAAGAGCCTGTGAAAATGAAAAATGAGACGGTCAAACTCTTGGGTACAGAAATAATTGCTTTTATGTTGGATTGCTCGCGTAATTCCAGAGAAAGGTAGCCTCTGATAAACCGTACTCCTTATCATATTTCCAAATGTGTGATGTTACAGTTCATTTAAGTTTCCCTTCCTTATCTCTGCCCTTTCTCAATACCACTCAAACTTCAAAACTCATTTCGCGTTCCCTTGTTATACTAAATAGTCATCGCTCTTGTTGATGCTCTAAAGAAACTGAAGTCTGTATATATAGAAGGAAAACATGCAAAAATGTAGGAAGCCTTGTCCTTGAACTCCCCCAATGCCACCACACTTTGCATCTGAAGTTAAATCATCCCTCCCTGTCCGAGCAAAGAGCAGCCGTAACACTACAGCTGTAAACAGAAGACATTCTGCTATCTACAGGCAAAATAATCTGGCAAAACCTTCATTATTTTAAAGAAGGGAATAAATTTCCCATTGTAGCAAGGAGACAGAGCACTTAGAGACAGCCCAGAGGGCTGACCAACACACTTCAGAGATCCCAATGATTTGCAAAAGCTTTCTGACCAAACTTTGGTGGTTTTTATTTCTCCCTAGAAATCAGAACAATCTGTCTCCTGAAAACACAAAGCAAACATAACACAAAAAAAAAAAATAATGAAGACATAAGAGAGAGATGAAATTGCTGATGGATGTTGCTGGCAAAACTTCTGTGCAAGTCTACCTTCTGCTCTCTTCAAATGGGCTTTGCCACACTGGGACCATTTGTTAGACCACAGCCACTGCCAAACTGCAAGATGGTACCCCTGACAGTAACACAACTCATTACTCCCTGATTTATGGAACAAGAGCTCGGGGGCGGCCAGCACACAATCTAGGGGAAAAAAAAACAAACACCAAATCCATCCACAGAGGTGACATTTAATAGGTTTATGCATTTTATAGTAGCCTTAAGTGTGCTCCTAAAAGAAGCAGGGAAAATGTGCTTATTCAGAAGGAAAATTCACTACTTGTACCTCCCATTCTGCTTTATTATTAGACAGCAGCCCATGGCAAGTGCTCTGTTTAAAGACTAGCAGCACTCTCCAAGAGAGCAACGTTTGGGCACAGATGCCTCCAGGGAGAGACACCAACACCTTTGGAGAGCACCTTGCAGGGAGAGCCAAAACACGCAGCTTCGAGCTGTGAAGATTTTACACTTGACAAATATTCAGGTCACAGCAGAAAACACTCCTTTCATCTTCTCCTTTTCTTCCCTGAAGGCTCCCAGACTGGGCCACCAACTCTTCCTTCCTTATAGCTGGAGCCGTTTCCCCAGACGAGCTCACCTTGCCTTTGAGTGCAAACACTGGGAACAGTTTGGGACATGCAGGGGGCCAACAAGAAGCAGAGAATTGGTGGTGCCTCCTGACCCTCTTGTCCAGCTGCCTCCACATCTCAGGTTGAGTTCTGCAAGGTGTTTTACCCTAGAAGCCTGCAGAAGTACAGACACAGTCCCAGCCAGGCTCAACACGCACTGCAGCAGAGCTCTGCAGCATCTCTGCGTGTCCTGTCACCAGTGACCCTTGGACCACTTCTCCCATGGGGAGAGACCTCTGCTGTCTTGGCTACTGCTCAAAAATTTCCCCAGCTACTGTCACAAGAAATAGCAAGTGACTTCTGACACCCTCAGCACTGCCGACAGACAAAAAGCTTGTTTAACCTTCCAGGAAAGTCCCAGGGGGCCAAGATGAGAGGGGCCAAAATACCCCAGAGGTGAACAGCGGCACCCAAGCTCCTCCTTTCCCTGTGAAGTGTCCAAAGACAGGCTCCAACAGCCCATAGAGGGTGTGGTGTCCCTGAGCCCACTCCCCACACAAACTCCCTTCTGAGGCTCCCAGGAGCCCCGTGGTGAGGGAGATTTCACACCACTGCATTGAAACAAGCTGGTATGGATCAGACAAGAATGCTAAAGGAGGTAATACCCAACACGCCAATCCATCCTTCAAGAACACCCACGTGCATGTTCCAGATAATAGTCAGCAGTGTAAAGCACTGGTTTTATCTAACACTTTGACCAGGAATTTAAATTGAACTGCGATCCATGAAAATTGCCAACCTGGAGGTGGTGGTGAGGTAACAAACAAAGCTAGATGACAACTTCATGTTTTAAAAAGCATGCTGTCAGTTTGGGAGGAGAAAATGCATGCTTCATTTTGTGTCCAAACCAATGGAGTAAGTAGCAGAAAACACAATTTATTTTCATTTGTCACACACCTTGTGCATACAACTCTGCCCAACACCCTTCCCTCCTCTAATTGCCTAAGAACAAGTTAAAATGAGAATTAAATCTTTGAACAGCTTGTGTTTGCAGGAATGAATGGTGTCAATGCAAACAAGTGCAATTAGTTGATCATAACGAATTGATAATAAAAAACAACATATGAAAGCTCTATTTTAATATTATTTAAAGTGACAATATTTAAACATTTCATTACAGAACTAATAAAATCTTGTCATGTTATTATTACATATTCCTACCACCAGTGACAATCAATAAATTAATACACACTAATTATAACACTCAACTACAGCACTTTGATTAGGAAGAGAGAAAAACACAATGATCAAATCCCAGTAAGGAGAAATGCGAAGGATTTATAGCTCTCTAACAGCAGTGTTACGAGCAGCACATTAAATCTCAGACAGATGTTTCCCTATGCAAACAAAGAGCTCAGTGACAAGACCTCTAAGACTTTTTTTTTTTTTTACACCATGAAGCAGCACTGCTGCAGTTTGCAAGACCAGGCAGGCAGCCAGGCACGTACAAAACCACACGCACACACTTGAAAAACATGAAACACTTTCTCCTAAGTGATGCCACAGTCATCAACCCTTGGTTTAAAGCGGTGCTTTAAAAAAAAAAAAACAACAAACACAAACCCTTCAGACTTTTAAACTACAAAAAGGTAACTTATTTTTATTTGCACATAGTGAAACATGATCAGCCAAGCAGTTTCCTGAAGGTAGATCTTTTACACCTTTCTGTGTGGTCACCATGGTCAAAAACTATTAAAATCCTGAGATTCTGATCTTTACACTAGCTCCAAACTTAGTACCTGAAATGGGATGAGGGTAGACAAGGAAGAGGACGTGGTGAAAACAAGATGTGCAAAGCCTCCAGAACAGCTGGAATGTACTGTCACTGCAACACCTGGGTGGTATTAAAAGGTTTCAGCTAAACTGCAGATTGCAAAGCTCATTTAGCACCAAAGGTATTTGGTCCTCTCTCCAGGTACCTATTACTGTGCTGCTTACGATAACAGAAAGCTTGAGAAAGGCTGACAGACACCCTTTAATTAAAGGGGATTGCAAATGTACTTAAGGCAGCACAGTTGGCCACGGGGGGGGGAGGGGGGACGGAAATCAGTCCTTTCCTTCATAGATTTGGAGCACCTCTATATAAAGGATATGGATAATCTCTTCCCCTGCTCTAACTGAAGCTTGTTCACTTGGGTTTGCCAGGAGCTGCTCAGACCATCCCACACCAGCTTCTCAGCCAGATTAAAAAAAAAAAAAAATTAAAAATATCAACTTTCTTCTCTTTAGACATTGCCAATGGTCATCTCTTTTGACACACTTAGCCTTTTTTGGCACAATGCTTAGAAGTTGCATCATCCTTTCAACTCCACAGTTAAAAGGCATCACCACACTCAACACTGATGCTTTGGAAACCTGACCTCATCGCTGCCGAGAAATAAATATCGCTTTGGACTGCCTTTCCCTCCCTTCCCCAAGGTGATGATGATGAAGTCTTGTGCCTGCCACTTCATGAGACCCACTGCAAGGCTGAGGTTCAAATTTACAGCAGAGGTATCACGATTACCGTTTTCCATAAGGGGTGAACCAGTGCGCTGAGCTGACGTGCTGGGATGGGTAATCCCACGTCAAATGGAAATCCCACTACCTGACACTGCTTGTTTCACAGTGAAACTTGCTCTTACACTCCCTGTGTGCAAGCCAGAGAGGCTGATCAGTGTAAGGTGGCAGCCCAGGCTGTGTCCCCCCTCCTCGTCATGCTGGTATTTGACACAAGAGAAGCAATGCTTTCCCTAAGTATTCCTATGATTTTTCTGGAGCAGACTCAGAAAATACAAGTTTTGCAGCCAGATCTCAAAATAAATATATCTATAAAAAGTCCTCTTAGGATGAAAAACAAGCTGTGAAGCTCAGCTGGGTGAGAAGGACAGCCTCATTCCCAGTGCTCTGCTCAGACCCTGGGGGTCAGTGCTGCAGCTGAATGCCAGGAACTGCTCAGTGGGATCCAATGGCTTGAGTTAACACAGGTCAGGCTTGATGATCCAACATTCCCCCCCCCTCAACCCAAAGCTGATAAACCACCTTAACTAAGGAAGATTTTATAAATTAAACATGCAAAGAGCAGCAAGAGAGGATCTTCTGAACCTTCACCTGAAAGTTCTTTCCTGAAGGGAATAGTATTTTCAGAACTACACTTGTGAAAAACAGATGTGATCCAGAATCATTATTAAGCCTTAATACTTTAAGTATCTCACTGTAGGAGGGATGAGGTACAGAAGAGCAGGAAAAACGCCATTTCTGACACAGATGGTGCAATTGTACCTCTGGACACCTTTGCATTTAGGTCTCAAGGTTACTCCAGTTACGTTTTGGCTTGTAGCTAAGAAACATGAATTAACAAAGTAACTGATTTCTGGTACCTGCATAGGCATAATCTTTATTTAGTGTATACTAGATATATATACACACATTATATAGAATAGTATACAATTTATTGCATTTACTTCTAAGCAGTGGCAACAGAGAAAGCCTATTTCGGTAACTCTTTGGGTACAAGTGGAATATTCACTATAGGGAAAACAGTGAAAAATAAATCCTTTTGGACCATTTGAAAAATCATCCCTTTATCTTGCTGACACAGTGATAGGTGACACTGTCATTTATAAAAGTCAAACAGTCTGATTTAGAGAAGGTGTCATGCTTCACTTTTGCAGCATGAGCCATTTGTTAGGGAGATAATACATCAGCTTTACTTCAGGAAACAAACATTACATTAAGTTAATTTTAAATCCAACAGCTTTGTTACTTCAGTTGAGTCCTTAATCACACTGTCTTTCAAACAAATGGACTTGGGGCTTCATTTCTCCTCTCTCCTGGTGTTTTGATAATGCAACTCTTTCTAAATGGTTTCAGCACCAGAGGGATGTCAGTGTGCTACAGCAGCCCTGGATGTCCCATTCCAGTACTCTTCAGCAATATGGCTATGGAGCCAAGCAAGATGCATCCCATCTTGTCCTTCCTTCCCCGCCCAGGAGATGAAAATTCCTTCTAGATCTCAACTAATGCCATTGCTTCTATACCACCTTTACCTGCCACATACTGTTAGGGGGAAAAAATAGGCAAACCTGTATTCCCTGTGGAAAGGAGGGATATTTGCACAAGGGAAGACAAACCCTCACACACCACACACACACACAGACTGCACAACAGTCCTGGAATAAAATGACAGTCAGTTCTTACGTGACAGTTCATGCATAGGGATAGCAGAAAGAGAGAAAAAAGTTGGTATAAACCCCATATATCAAAGCCTCACTACCTGTAGTAGGATGGAGATATGTGTTGTTAATGAATTCCACAATTCCTACTTCCACAGTCCAGACTATACCCTCCGGTTCTCCAGCAGCTGACAGCAGTTTCAGAAGTCAGGTTTCCCCAGGTCCCAGGCAGGGACATGCTTCTCCCTCCCTCCTTTTCTCCCTCCTCCCTCATGCTTTCAGGCCTTTTTTTTGCGCACCACCATCTGGCAAGCTGAGCACACATCAAAACTGCCCTTTCGGAATAACGGGAGCAGAAACCAAAAGTCAAGCTGTGCATTTCCAGCCGGAGGGAGGGAAGAACAGCCTTTGCAGCTCCCTCCTCCTTCCTAAACCCATTACGGAACACCCATCCCCTCACTGTGGCTGGGAGCCCACCCCATTATCCCTGCCCCAGTGCAGGTGGGAGGTGAAATCCCTGGCTCAGCATGTCTCCCAGTGACAAGGCTTCTCCCAGGCACCGCCAACGCAAACCAGGCTGGCTCCCGACTCTGGGTCACGCTCCCCTTCCCAGTCTCGCAGCCTCTGCCAGCAACCAGTTGCTTGGCTTCTTTTTCTTCATTTCAATGCATCTGCCAAGACATCTGCCAAAGAGTGGAGGTGCCCAACCCAGCTCGCTCCAGGGCACCCTTGGGGACATCACTGCAGAGCCCGTGTCACCTTGCTTTGTGCCATTTACAACCATTTTGTAAAAATCACTGATCTTGCTCCTTTTACAGCTTGTGCTGTTCATTCTTCATTAAATATACCTCTGCTTGGAAAAGCCATTTGCTCGAGCAGGAACACCATGCATTTATTACTGCCAGACTGCAGCCCATAATGTTGACAAATGCTGTAATGATTGGTAAAACACTTATTGGTATAGCAGGCTCTGGGCTTAATTTCTAACACGCTGACAGCACACGGTGATAAATATTGTATTTATTTGCACTTGAGTAGCAACAGCACACACAAGTGGCCTCTCCATGCCCAGGTAATGTCAGCTGTAGCTCGAGGATACTGCAGATCACACACCACCTACCAATTTCTTACATCTTTTGGCTGGGCCAAGCTTCAGAGGTGATGGTAGAAATTCAGAGTACAGCTTTCCCACACACTTCGTGCCCCAGGAGCACAGACAGCGGGGAGTGTGAGCAAGTTGCAACACATTTTTTCTATGAACACAATGATTCACCCAAGCCAGGATCGCTCAGGGGAGAATGCTGATTTTGAGGAGAAAGCTCCTTATTCAAAGAGAAAAAATTATGACAAAACCAGCAGGATAGAGAGAGGTATGCTTGCTCCTCTGGCATGCAAGGGGAAAGGAAAGGATTTTCCAGCTGAAATCCAGAACTCGAGCCCAGGCGTCTGGCAGTGCTGGTGAACCCTCAGTAGGGATCACCCACTGCTGTGCAAGGAGCTGCTATTGTGCCCTTTCCTCTCTTGGTCCAAATATTTCAGGCTTGGCATAATCCTGACATGGATAAGGGGCTTTCCTGAAGACTGAAAAAAAGACTTCTCGAATTTAAACAACAAAAAGAAGTAAATGTCTTATTTTGCTGTTGCCTGTAATCTAATCACCACAGCACTGCATTCAAACTCATCCTCCTGGCTTTATCAAGGCCACAGTGCCCAGTGAAATTATCCCTTCTCAGCAGCAAATAACACACTCACCCTCAGCAAGGCACAGGAAGAGGAGGATTGCCATGCTGTGAGAGATCCAACTCTGCAAACAACTCAGCTCCTCATTCTTCTGATGGGACAGGAGAGTTACTGCTCAGCAGGACACAGGGAAAACCCGCCTGGATTCATATTTTATGAATGTCCGCAGAGGTAGTTACACGAAAAGCTATTTCAGAGGAAGACCCACAACTGGGTAAACCCGTAACACTGCTGTAGAGTAAAGAAAAGCAGATTTCTCCAAGCAATGCTGGCTCACAATGAAGAGCTATCTTTGTGTGGGTAATTCATACCAGGCCTGCACTTCAACAGCAAGCAGCAAACAAATGATTCTGCCATTTTTCCCACAACATTTTAGTAGAATGATAAATAAGTTCCAAGCATTTTCTAGGCTCTCTCAAGCTGCTTTCCACTATCTCCAAGTGTGCACCCCAGGAAGCTACCACGCATTTATAGTTAGCACTTGTGAATGTCTGTCTTCATATTTACAGCTCACTCAGATGGAACCGCATCTATTGCAAGCCATGGCAAGACTGAGAACCCCAGCCCTGAGAGCCCAGGAATTTGGCTGCAACCTTGAGCATCTCTGCCAAAAAGGACTGGGATATTGTTAAGCATGATAAGAGTAGGGTGAACAGGGAAGGGGGAGGCAGGCAGCCTCTTCCTCATCTCCTCTCTGCTTTTTCCTGGGTCAGTCTTAGAGTTCAGAGAAGCAGAAAATAACAGCAGTAACCAAACACTGTGAAAAGCCAGAGCCCAAGAGAAACAGAGCTATGTTTCCCTGAAACGAGCAAGTATTAGTTTTCTGACAGTTTAAATATTGTATTCTGCTTACTAACTGTCAGTAAATTTACAAATAGTTGGCATCTTGGCTTATGACCAGGACCCAAAGGAATGTTGACTGTAGCAATTTAATGGCCTGTTTCTATCAGCAACAGCAGCAACGTTCAAAATACTTCTCATTGCTAGTGAATTTATCTTAAAAAAACCCCAGCAGCAGAAGAGATGCTAGTTTTACATTTTTCACCCTGCTGAGGCCTCATATTGGATCATTACTCATTCCACACACCCCCATCCACTTCTCCAAAGCTTTGAATTTTGCTTCATTCCAACTGCTAGGATTGCAAACTCAGTGATGAAAATAGACAGCTCCTGGCTTGTTAACAAAAAGCAAAAATTCCTCACTCCCTAACAAAGGCTGAAGTGATGATGAGTCAGCGATGCTGCTACATCAAAGACTAAGACTGGACATTCTTCTTAAAGTTTCCAAATTTCTTGGTGCCAGTACAGGAGATACACAGACAGATAAAAGCCTTAAGAGATGGGGGTGATTGAACACTTGTAGGGCTTGCAGTGCTCCCGGCCTCTCGCTTGCTTGCCTTCTATTGCACGGCGTGTTTCTCCTGAAAAAACAACCCTGCAGCTCTCATCCCAGAGGTGGTCACTTTGTGCCCTGTGTGTTCACACCACCCCCATCCTTTCCCATCTCACAAGTGGAGCAGCTCAAGGATGAGCCCAAGCTCCCAGAGCTGTGCTGAGCCCACTCCCCTGCCCACAGCCAGGATGTGCCGGCACAGCCAGGATGCTCAGTGCCACTCTTCCTTCAGCAGCCACGCAGGCAAGACGGAAGATCAGCCCCTCTCCCTGGATGAGCTCCATCCTGATAGTTTTCACCAACAGCACTGAAGAAGTGGAGAATTTTTAAATGGCGCTTCCACGCTCTCCAAGCATGGTCAGTTAGTCAACACCAAAAGGCTTTTGGCAGCTCTTGCTTTGATCCGGCACCGTGATGTACCTTCACTGGCAAAGCCCTCCAAGCACCAGCTGCAGCGAGGCAAGGAGAGCATCCCAGTGACACCAGACTCCAGCTATACAAAGCATCACCTGGTGAAATATTTCCTTTGCCATCGTTTCCTCCATCTCAACCTGCTGACTGTGAATTTCCAAAAGCCCTAAAAACCACATTAGACAGGCTAAAATATGCAGTTCACTGCAAAGAATAAATCTGTGGAAAGGGGAACACAGTTAGCTAAACTAATCAAGAGACTCTACAGGGTGAACTGAGCATGAGAAAGGCATTAGAATGATATCAAGATAAATTCAGGATGCCTGTCCAGGAATGTGAACTGTTGCTTTCCATGCAATTATATAGGAGACAAATCATAGCTCTGGCTAAAAATGTAAACATCTCTATAAGTAACAGGGGAGGAAAAGCAGGGTATCCAAACTAAAAAGCTCTCACACCATTAAATGTAATCACTAGGCAACTATTAGCCAGTCTGAAAAGAAGATGAAAGGATAATGGAGGGAGATATGGGCTAGCAATTACAGGGGAAGCAAAGTGAAATAGTCGATATTTATTTTAGTTTTCATTAAACTTCCAGAAATACTAATAGCCAGATTGCACTGTGGGGAAAGAAGGGAGGAGAAAAAAATAATAACAAAAGGGCTGAAATGAGTCTCAGGTTCCCCAGAGTCCTTCCCCACAGCCCCAGAGACAAAGAGCGTCTCAAGGCTACCCCAGCTCCTGACCTTGGGACTGCACCTCTGGGTGTGCAAATCACACAACCAAGTTGGAAGCTTTTCCTTGTCCTGATATGGTCCTTTTGGATGAGCTCAGAAAAGGAGCAACAGCATCAGAAGAACTGCACAGCAATAGCAACAATGAGAATAAAACTTGCTTTTCGTAGGCCCAGGTTTTACAGAAATAGCCATTTCCCAAGCAATGCTCAAAGAAATCAGCTGCTACCATTATCATCCCTTTAAAGGGGCAACCTGCTGAGATCACCTTGGAGGCCAATGTCTGGAGTCTCCGTCCCAACAAACCACCCCGTTTTCCCAATAGCTCCTCCCCACAACTGAAGGTTCCCTCAAGATTTTATAGAACTTCTTCCCAGCTTCACAAACTTCCAAATGTCATGCCAACAGTCCGCTGACTTCAAGAAAAATATGCAAGATCCCCTGTCTAATTCAGTGCCTGCCAGAAAACTGAAATAATGCTGATTTTTAAAGAAGCAGCTCACTGTGTTTAGGCTTTAGCGTTACACAGCTGCCTCCATGCTAAGATGTGCAGACAGGTACATGCTACAAATCATTACTGCACAAAAATATTCACAGCAGAATGTGGAGCATGAATTGACACCACAGAGCTCCTTTTAAACCTACCTACTAGAAAACCCAGCAGTATATCTGGATCAACACCAGTACTCTTTCCAACAAGAAGAACACGTCCAGAATTCGCAGATAAGGTTCCAGATGACATCATTGTAGCAGTGAAGCGCCAAAGGGCTCATTTTCAAGAGAACCTCCTCAGGGAGCAAGATGACTACATGAGAAATACACATTTTGGAACAACTACCTTTCCTTGCAAAGATAATATAGATTATTTTTCAAAAAGGCCCATTTGAAACGTTTGGCGAAGGATCCAGATTTCCAGGAATGCTGCCTTAAGGCCACTCTGGAGAACCGCTTGGACTGATGCCTCAGAATATCAGAGCAGCTTGTGACTGTGCCTCCAGACCAGCTGGAGCTGGGCTCAACAGAGGCTCCCTCCATCCCTGCCACACTGGAAACCCTTGTATAAAAGGGGATCAATACCAGGGCGAAAAAAGATAACAAAAGACAAAAATGGAGCTCTGCAGGACAAGACTTGTCATCTTTGCTACATGCTGCTTGCTGCCTAGGATGACAAAACCAGAAATCCTTGACCATCCTCACAAAAATCATTCCACTGTTCCATATTTCCTCTTTCAAACAGTTACATGGAGGAACCATCAAACAAATCCACCGCAGAAAATGCCGGTGCTGTTTGGAACTCTTTTCTGACATTTGCTATTCTGAACTGAATTGCAAGTGACAACTATAAAAATAACAAAGTAATATTTGGATAAGCAAATGCATACTAGATAAAATGCTAGGAAGACAGATTACACTGCCAGCGTGGCACACACTCCAACACTGCTGTCAACCCAGGAATCAGGAATTAGATCCATTTTTTCTGCAGCAGTATGAGCAAAAGCAGAGTCATTCAACTGTACTACCTTGTATAGGATATTGCTTTCCCACACAAATCTCTGTTGCCTGTCCAGGGGACAACAAGCAAATACAGATAATGAAGATGTCTCCAGGTGACGTTTGAAAAGCAAGGCTAAAACTTGGGGGAGGAGTAAAAGTGGATTTTCATCGCTCAGTGATCTGAACTCTGTAACAGACCTCTTATTAGTGGCACAAAAATGTGCTTTATTTGGGTGCATCCTATCCTTAGACAGAACATATTAAAGCTTTAAGCAGAAATAAAATGTCAGGATCAGTCATGTCATGACTGCATTGCTTCATCTTACAGTGACCTAGCACCCACCACATACCCCCACACAGTCACCAGACGAGTACCTAGAAAATGTGTCTTTTTATCCCTGATGAATTACATATCATGTCAGTTGGCAAAAGCTTATTTTTTTTCTTTTCTAAAAAAAAAAAGAAATATCAGAAAGAAAAAAAGGTAGATCTCCAAAAAAGCACTTTAAAAACCCAAACCTAGTTCTTCTGTTACATTTGGCAGCTATTCAAATCACACAGCATTAATAAACACATTTACTTTGAAAACAGACAGAAATGGGTTTAAGTAGTAAGCCCTGACTCAGAATTCTAAGTCATTTGCAAGGAAATGGACCAGACCCCAAGTGTTGCACACTGCAACTTTTGGTTTCCACCAAAAGTCAAAATTTTAGAAGTAATCTTGGAAGGGAACTTGCTACTGTTTCGGCCAGGAAGGAAACAGAGTAGGAGTTTAATAAATGATTCTTTACAACAATTAGAAATGAAATTAAGCTTTTCTGGGATCCCACTGCAGCCCTGGCAGCACATCCCAGGCTCCACAGCCAGCTGAACTGCAGACAGCAAGCCAGATTTACCAGAATAAAACCTGATCAGATACTGAATCAGGAGTCTAGTCCAAATAACTGAGAGCTTTTTTCAGCCTTCATATGTATTTTGTAGCCATCAGTTTTGGCACAACTAATTCAATTTTCTTTTAATGACTTACGGGGGTGGCGGCTTTTTCTTAGAGCATCAGTCAGTGGAAATAATGAATGACCTCCTTTTACAACATCAGAGACGTATTTGCATGTAAAGAGCTGAAGAAAACTGGACTCAACAGTCTGCAGATGCCCATGATATAATAAGAACAAATAAAAGCTTATGACATTGTAACTCTGTACCAGCAGAAACCTAAATCCTGCTGGAAGCTTTGGAGTCAGATGGCCTTTGAAATCACTCACAGGTTCTAAATTTCTGGGCAATGGGGAGCAGGGCTGGTATTAAACACAAAAACCTTCTGCCAAACAAACACTGAGGCAATAAATAGCAATAATAAAGCAGAGACAGACCTTTGAATCCATTGGTCAAGACAATTGGTATCTCAAAGACAGGGTGCAGATCTGTCTGTGGGACCTGACTGAGGGACTGCAGCCGTGCTGGACGCTCTCTGCAGCACCTTCTTGCCCCTACCCCTGCTTTCTCCACCAGACAGCATCACTCTGCCTGGAAGTGTGGAGAAGGAGCTGCTGAAACTCCAGGAAGTAGGCTCTGACTCAGTGCTCAGGGACATGACCATAAAAATCCCTAAAAAAGGAGGGAAGGAGAGGTGTTTCATCAGTGGCAGCAGTCAAGTTAAAAACAACTCTACAGAGCTGGGTTTATGAAAGCAGAGCCAGGCTCCCCAAGGCTCCAGCAGCATTTGCCGAGCACAGGGTGCCCAGAGGAAGCAGGAGAGCCTGGGTGCAGCAGGGACAGAACCCAGAACCCAAATCCCAGCATCTGCATTCAGTGGGGAGGGCTGAGATGGGCAGCGTCCCATCAACACCGAGCTGGAGCAAGAGGGGAAAAGTAAATATCAAGTCACCGCTGAAAAACAAACCACTCACAATAAACCCCATGTAAACAACCAACTCTGGGCTTTTTTTTTTTTTTTAATCTGTTTTTGCATCTAAGCACCTTGATTCTAAAATCCATGACTAAGTCCTCACTCCCTCAGTTGTGCCCTCTCAACACTTAATAACAAATTGATATAGACTGGATCAAAGACAGCCCTTCCATTAAGCCACAATACAGAAAGTACCACTCCATGAGCCTTTAGTATTCACAGACAGGCGCCTCCTGCACCAACCACAGCTACACCATCACTCAGCCAGCAATTGCTTTCAAAACAGGCTGCAGCACAAATAAATCTGTGATTATATAAATGCTAATACAAGGAGAAGATAACCATTAGTGTGAATCCAACGACTAGCAGAGAAGCACAAATAGAAAAACATTTTCTTAAGCACACTCCCAGTAATCCTGCAAAACATGTGGAGTATCCTGACGTTGAAGGGCTAATCGGGTCACAGGTTTCTAACACTTCCCAAGTTACTCAGCTGTAAAATGGGGGATTCATTTTACAACCAGAACTGGATGGAATTCAAAGCCAGGGGTTATTAAAACCTGAAAGCCTCCAAGTTTTCCTCCTATTAAGGGAAGTGAGCAAGTAAATGCCTTCAACAGAAAAGATGGCACGTAGAAAAAAAAATCCATTTAGTCTATATATATATATAATTCCTCAACACTGACACTTCTTCTTAGGAAAAAAAGCATAAAACAAACAGGTCTTCATTATTTCAGTGTGAACGAGTTTTTTGCCAACAGTGGAGGAGGGCGGTTCTTACTGTGAAATCTTTTCTGCAGTGACATTGTGGTGTCTGAGCACCCGATATCCCCTCTCCCCAGCTCAGCCAGCTTCACTTTGGTGAGCACACACAGAGGCAGCAACCCAGGAGTGCTCATTAAATCACCCCACTAATTCACAGGGTGACACCGTGCTGGGACCAGGACAACACCTCAATACGGCACTGCCGTCACTCAGAGAAATTAAAGGCATTTTACACATCCAGGTCTAATCCCCTATCAGTATTTATAGGTAACAGATCCATATGGATTTATAGCCTCGAGGGATCCCGAGATGATCTATTCCCATCTCCCCACGTAACACAGGCCACATCATATCAATCAATTCCTCCCTGGCTTCTGCTTTAACTGGAGCATTTCCCTATACATCAATCCTTGAGTTAACACCTTCCATGACAGGGAACCCACTGGGTAACCTTTGATAAATTGCTTCAGTGGTTAATTATCCACTCTGGTTAAAAAAAAAAAAAAAAAGTGTATTCGATTTCCTGACAATGTATTACTTGCAAAATTACAACAGAGCTTTAACAAAATGGCCTTTTTAAATCTGTAGCTACTGAAGAGTGCACTAATAAGAACATAATCTCCCAATTGCTTGAATAAAAAGAACAAAAAGGAAGGTACTACTGTACAGAAAAGATGAGGAAGAGATGTTTAAAGAGACTTTCCATAATAAGAGACAGCGACATGTCCCAGATCACTCACCCAGCTGTACCAGCTGGCAGTGAAAGAAGACTATTTTAATATACAGCATTAAAATCATCTTTGTTCAGCAAACAGCTAACAAAGATGCTAAATCCCTGGACAATGAACTCTGGGCATGAGAACTAAGACCCCTGTGATGCTCTTGGCCTCGCAAACAGCCCCCTGGTCAGGATAACAAGATCCTATGTCATATGAAAAAAACTCCTCCTTTGCGGGAAGGTCTTCTCCAAAGGCCATTTAAACAGCTCCACTTTGCCCTTAATTGCCCAGGTCCATTCTGCCCAGGTGAAGTGGGAAGGAATTTTGGCAATCTTACTGTCTAATGATGAATATCAAGTTGAATTAATGAGGTAATGTTTAGCATGGCAAAAGCAACTGGAGAATCTCTCTTTTTCAGCTTCTAAAAGCATCTCAGTGAGCAAAGAGTTACAACTTCTTTTTTTCTGCACATATCAAATATTTGAACACATAAAGCAAGCTATGTATGAATAAGCTTCTTCTGACACATTTAAAACCTACATCATACTTAACCTTGGTATATAAAAGTAATGGGGCCTGAACCAGCATTTTTAAGGCTTTCAGAATCAAACTCTTTAGTGCACTGGCCAGGTCATTAAAAAGAAAAAAAAAAAAAAGGGAGATGAAGACAAAAAGAAATGGAGGGAAAAGAGTCTTTACTATGTTAACCAGTTCTCTGCTGATGACTGCACTCTGTGGATGTGACACAGCCCCACAAAATAAGAGAAGTCCAGGGAAGAAGTGTGTTTCAGGGAAAATAAGACTAAAGAGCAGCAGTACCTTTTTTAAGGTATGACTTATACGTAGCAAAAATCCTAATGAAGCAAGAGGAGTTTCTGTCCAGAGGTGGCTCAGAGCTTCCCTACAGGTTTATAGATATGAATATCATGTTAGTTATTAAAAGTCTATCTAAAAATCAAACTGCCTTTCTAAAAAAACCTTTGTCTTCAAAACTTGGTATTATTTTTAAACCCTAAGAAAGAATCCAGACATGATAAATCCATCTCTCCACCCAGAATGCCTCTGACTATTATCAAGAGAATTGCTTAACACAAAGGCATTGCAACTGTAAAATGCCAAGTGTGCAGTTAATTTGCTGATACCAAAAACCTGACTAATATGGCTGGTGAACATCCCAGACCTTCTGCCAACTTATTCATGGTAGGAATATGGGAAAAAAAAAAAAAAGGCACTACACAGCTTTAAGCTGTCAACATATTTTATCCTGAATAGTTGTTAAATCAAACCAAACCCAACACACAGGCAGCTGTGCCTGACTCAGGTTTACTGGCAGTCAATTAACGCTTTACTAATTCCAGAAAGAACAGTCGCCTTCCTGACGGCTGTTGGGTTACCAGGCTGGAAACCATTCCCCAGTGCTTTAAAGCAGGAGTCCCTCCTCCCTGGCCTTGGGCAGGGATGCTGCAACAGGCGAGGAGGAAGATGCTGAGGAGCTCAGCCACATTCTCTAGCAGCACCAGATCCATTGGAAAGGTGGAGTGCATTGATTGTGTGCCCAGGGGGGTGGAGGAGGCCAGAAACGCCGAGGCTCACTCGTGTGCTTGTCAGAAATTAGTCTGCAGTAAGCAAGCAGGGGGAAAGGTTAATGAAATACAAGCTGAGGAAATCAAACAAGGACACTGATGACTTGCCACAAGGCCCCAGAGCTGGCTACGCTGGCTGGAGCCCTTTCCCCATGTAGAGGGGACCTGACTGGAGTTATGAAAGCAGAGTGGCATAAGGCTGTTCCTACTGCTCCTGGTGGGGGTTAACAAGTCCTTGCAGGCACCATCAACTCATTCCCAGCTGGGAACACAGTTCCCACTGTGCTCCATCCAGGAAGGAGCTGGAGGGCTTGCAAGGAAGGAAACACATATGGAAATTGGGCAACAAAAGCTTACATAACATAAGGTCACACACTGGGTACTGATTTGGATTTTACTTGGAAGGAGCAGCAAAGCCATTGGTGCAGCGACAGCAGAGACCTTGAGGGGGGGGATCACGAGCACTGCAGTACCCTCAGTGGGGCTGTATCCACCCAACAAGCTTCAAACTCAGTCCTGGAGACCTTAATCCAGTGTCTCAACTTCAAAACAGACTTCTCACATCAAGAAAATAAACCTAAACTGATGGGATAATCCAAATTAGCACCTTTGGGACATGGACACAGGAATCTTTATAGTCAGATCTATCAGTATGCTTTACTTTGTGGCAGGCAATACATCGTTCAGGCTTGAAATCAAAATTAACAGTGCAAGGACAGGGTGCATGTTCTTGGTTTGTTTGGGGTTTTTTTCTTAAAAGGGCAACTCATTTTTCTCATGCATAAACTTCCCCATGCCACATTTATGCCATCACTATGGATTTTTGTAAGGGATCAGTATTTACAAAAGAGGGGTCACCATCCTCTGGGCTTCAGATACAATGATTATGACCGTGAAGTTATTTTTTCTAATCCAGGGGTTCGAGTAAGCTCCTAGTATGATGTCATTGAATACAGATCCCAGATCTAAACATGAATTTTTTTTTTTTTTAACTGTTACCTACTCAGGGCATCCTAAAATATATAAAAGGGGTAGAAGAAATTTTTCAAAAGTTGAAAGGGAGAAAAAAAGCCCAGAAACAACCACCATCCAACAAAACACCGAAAACAATGCCTGGAGAATTCCCCTGTTACACTAATTTAATCACAAAGGGTGAAAACCACATAAATAATCAAAGATTTTCCCACTACAGTGTGGCAGCCATTTAAGGACATAAATTCAAGAATATCTGTACACTACACAAGCTGCTGTCAGACCAGTCACGTGGTGGGTAGAAAAACGATCTGATATTTGGAATCACTTTTACAACAAGCGTGTTAATGCAACAGACTTAGGAAAATATGAATGCAATGCAAGACTAAACCAAACAAAACGCCTCATACAATTCACAGCTAAGGCTCTGCCAGCACTTTACCTGATAAATGGAATTAGCAACCTGACAATTAACAGGAGGAATAAACCCCCATAAAAAGCAAGTAGAAAGGAATTTTCAAGCGCATAAATACAAATTCTTGGCTTCATACACTTGCTGTTGTTACCAATGCAATATGTTTACCCATTTCTCTACGGGATATGAAACTCAACTTGGTATGAAAACAAATCACTGAAAGTCTTGGCAGATTAGTAAATGTCAAATCAAATTAAACCTTCTCCTAGACTATGCAGGGGCTGTACAAATTTATCAGAGTCTCACAGATTCTTTGCTCTCTTGACATGAATAGGTCAGAACAGCCCAGAGACAAAAGGCAGCGAGATCAGAAGACTGAAAATGCACAGTTTTGGAAGGCCACTTATTGCCAGGCTTTGTTTCACCATTAAACTCATTCACAGAGAAACAGTTTCGTGGATGGATAACGCCTCGGGAGATAGGAAGCAGCAAGAGACAGCAGCTTTCTCTTCTCAAAGGCTCTCTCTGGAAGACAAGAGCTGGGCAGCCCACCTTCCAGGCTTGAAACTTCCACTGTGGCGTGCAAAACATAGCGGGGAGGGTTGTAATCTCTCTTTTCTGCGAGTGATCTGAGAGTGTTTTACAGCAGGGACACATCCCTCAAGCTTTGCTGTCGGAAGATTCTACAGAGAGAACATAAAGCCTCTGGGCTCCAACAGCGTTACTTCAAGATAGAAAAGGAGGGGAAAAAAAAAAAAAAGGGAAGTTCTACCTTATAAAGTACCTAATTAGGATGGATGATGAGACAACCCAAAGTTTGCCCTGAACTGTGCTGGCTCTCCCTCCATCAGACAAGCAAGGAACTCAGGAGAGCTGCCAGCAGTGCTGCAGCAGGGGACAGGAGAGTACCAAGGGATCAGCACAGAGAAGCCAGTCTGTGCCCTCCCCTGGTGCTTTTGTCACCCACGGACTGTGACAAAGATGCTGCTGAAAAGAGCACAGGGCACACCAGCAAGTGATAGCAGTCAGTATTTCTAGGCTGGGGTAATGCCCATCAAACTGAGCAGCACTCCTGGTAGTAAGCTTTGGACATGAAAGCACATCAACCCCTTCTGCATGATGAAGAAAAACAACTTTCCTGCCATGTTCCTGCCCAGGCAAAGGGCAGGCAGGGCAGCATCCAGCCCTCTCCCCAAACCCTTGCATCCTGCTGCAGCTCAGGCACCTACAGCACTTTCCAGCCTCTGCAAGTGTTCCAGAAGGATTTACAGCTCCTGCTCACCTCGTGGCACCTGCTGGCCATGTCCCCTCCTCGCCCAGAGCTGGGTCCTTTGCTGGTACTGCCGCCAGTCCCTGCGGGTCCCAGGGGCACTGCTCAAGCTCAGCCCACAAACACTTTCTGTGCCTTTGGAGTGGCTACCCTGCGGCCAGGGCTATAAATGCCGACCGTCCCCTTCCCCATCAGCCACCTGGGAAACATTTACGTTGCCCAGCAAGGTGATTGGGAGTGGGGGGACTCTGACATTTATCACCAGCCCTTCAAAGCGAAGAAGAAAATCTCTCCAGCCGCCCCCATCACGGCCCCTTGACGATCTCCAGGGTGTGCAGGTACAAGGCAGGAAGGGAGAACAAGTTACAGCTGAGCTCAGTCAGGTATTTGAGCCCATGCTTAAGCTCTGGGAACCACAGGTTTTCCCAATTTCATGAGCCTTGCCCTCAGTCAGGCCGGTCCCTACGTCTGCTCCTGCACCAAGCAACAGGAGGCTTTGAATTTGCGAATTCACACCCAGAGCAATCCTTGCCGGGACAATCTGTGCTATAAGAGCCCTTCAGATACAGACTTCCTCCTTGTACATCACATTGTATCAAAAGTTAATGGCTCCCAAATACATGAAGTGCTTTTTAAAATCCTGGTACAATTCGTTCCAAAAAACAAGGAAGTATCAGCAACTTGATTTCTCATTAAGAAGATAAAATAATAAACAAGAAACTTGTTACTTGCTACAGACATCACAGCACACACTGTTTACAGAAACAATTGTTGTGCTCCTGTATGGCAGGATCATCTTGTGCTTTTTATTTAAGGAACACAATGGTAAAGGGCACAGCACCATTACAGCACGGAAAGCAACCATGCTCGGAGGGTTACTTCGCCTTTTCAAAGGGAAACCAGGAGCACAATAATGTTTTATTGTTATTCTTTCAGAATACACAAGTGAACAATATATTGCATAAAAACAATTCCTTGTAAACAACTTTAACTGTAAAAGCAAACAATACTTCAAATAATAAAAGGAGTTTATATCCTGAAAGATCAATTATTATTATTTTGGCTTGTTGATATGAAACAGAATAAACTATTTATTAGAGCTCAAATCATTTAGGAACTATAATCACATGATCTATAAGTAAAGAACATGGCAAGGAACCAGAACTGTAACATAAATATTTAGGATTTCAATGCAGCAAAGAACACACACAACTTCTTAGCTA
Organism: Dasyornis broadbenti; assembly: GCA_013397935.1. Classification (NCBI taxonomy): domain Eukaryota; kingdom Metazoa; phylum Chordata; class Aves; order Passeriformes; family Dasyornithidae; genus Dasyornis; species Dasyornis broadbenti. Next base: position 1,813,780 of record VZRN01000404.1, read on the forward strand.
CACTGGGACAGGATCAGAGCACCGCCCTTTCTGGCAGCCACCTAACAACAGCCAGGGCAAGAATTTTACAATTTTCAGAGAAGCAAGAAATTGAGGAGGATTTTTTGGGAGGAAAAAAAATCACCCAACAGCTTTTTTTGATAAAACTTGCAGCTTGTAAACCTAATTTCCAAAAATATAAGCAGGAGCCAAAGCTGAGAGGGGCACTGAGCCTTCAGCACAGGCCAAACTCTGCCCTGACAGCCCAGAGAGTAGGAACTCCATCAGAGACAAACCCAATCAGCCCAGCTCTCAATATGGCTCCAAAGGATGGGGAGAAGGAGCGAACAAAGAGCTGCAGCAGCCACCTGGGGGATGCACCGTCAGAAACTCCTTCCAAACTCACTCAAGCCTCTTCCTTGCATCTGAGGAAGAAGACAAAACCTTCCCAGGGTTCAGTTATGCCAGTGCTCAGTATTCCTTACCTTCTGCCTTCTCTGGCTCCCTCCCTCTGTTTTGGAATCCCCCAGGCAGAGACAGATGAGCTGCTGGCAGAGGGTGCGACTGCAGGCACTCCTCTGCTTCATACCTGGGACACTGAGCATGCTCCCACTTCCTCCCCGGCCAGGTTTCAGGGGAAAAAAAAAAAAAAAAAAGGCTTCCCTGAAAGTAGATTAGAGATGTCCCAGCAGTGGATGAGCTTTATCCTGGATCCGTTTCAAAGCGTTTCAACTCAAAAGGGGATAAGGCAGTAAGTAAAGTGCATGCAGCCTTAGCTTGTTTTAGTAACTGACTCTGAATCAACCCGTATGAATAAAAAGTCCTTTGGAGCAAAACACAGGAGATTTGGGTCCCATTTCAGGTGCTGACAAAACACACCTGCATGTTTGGTTGTGCCTCAGCTTCACATCGGTAAGGAGCAGCTGTGAGGGCCTGGTTTATTCCTTCCCTGTAGCCCACTGGGATAACGTACAGCCTTTTACAAGGCATTTTTACAATACCTAAGACAACAGGACCTTGACCTCTATTATAGCTGCTAAATAGTATCACGTTGCTTGCATCACTGTAAACCCAGAACTTTGGCGAATGAGGAACAGCTCCCAAATGACTGTCAAAAAAAGTCCACTCTAGTATCCAAACAGTGCCAGCAATACAACCAAAGCTGCTGGAGCTATGTGAAACCTTACAGATCAGAAAGGAAAACGGGCAGAAGGATGAAAAAGGCAGGCTGCTTCCCCACAGCTGGAAGTGCACATTTGATTCAGAGACTATTGCTTTCCTGGAGTTGAAGGTTGCCAGAAATCTTGCATCAGAATCAGATCCAATTTCCATATAGCCTCCTTATGTTATCCTCACTCCAGCACAAAACCCCACAGTTGGCTGCACAGCCGCTGCTCTCCCAGTCGGAGGGATGGCTCTGCCCAGTGCACAGCAGGATCCCCACAACACGTCCATGTTGCACCTCAGGTGAAAATCCTAAACCAGCCAACTTTTTATAAAAAGATAGATTTACTATCTATGCAGGACACCAGTGCCAACCAGTGCCAGACGGCTGGGACAGGGACCAAGGCTCCCCTGAGTGCCTGTGCAGTGCCTGACATCCCCCCAGCCAGCTGGGGCTGAGCTGGCATGCTGACGTGCATGTCCAGCCACAGAAATGTCCATTTTTAGCATATCTGCCGTGTAAATTATGCCATTTCCCCAGGTCCTCCCAACCTGTAAATATGCCCTTTAAACTGAGCTGAGTCTTGGGGGGAGCAGGAGCAGCTCAGTCGCACTGAAAGTAGAGAACTCAAGCCCAGTGTTTCCAGTTCCTGGCGCCCAGGCAGAAGCTGTCAGCATAAGCACAGCTCACACAGGTGTGGTCCTGCCCTCTTCTTTCTTCAGGTCTCTCCTGGTGCTCACAGGAGCTGTGGTATCAGGCTGGTTCACTTTATTTTGAAATTCAGCACAGGTTAAACTACCTGAAAAGGCAACAGGAGGGTGGCCTGGAGGATGGAGCAGTGCAGGTGAGGGTTAGCTCTGGGCAGGAGAAACACCTTTCCCAGAGGTCACCTTCACCACAGGGCACAGCTGGGAAGTGATGCTGAGGATGGAAGATCTGGTGGTACCAGGTAGGGATCTGGCAGCCTCGTGCTTTTCCCATGGAGCAGGTAGAGGTCAACGTCCAGCTCACAAAATCATGAAATTCAAAGATACTCAGTTGAAACTGGGTCTTTCCGCACAAAGACCCAGCAAAGCAGCCTGAGAGGCCATGCCAGTCTCCACCAGAATGGTTTTGGCCTGCTGCTGCACAAGGACTTGCTTTTGGGACCATAGCACAACTCAAGACACACAACTGGACAGTCCCGTGCCACTGGAGACAGGAAAATGAGGAACTCCCACACCCCCCAAACAGCAGAGGTGCACATCTCTATTTACAGCCTTGACATCAACAGCCTGCCAAGAGCAAAACCCGTGTTTCCCTGAAGAAGCTACTTGTACTTCTCCAGGATTTTGCCTTTTAAAGTCAAACAGTGCAGTGAACGAAGTTTTATCAAGTGCAGCAGAAAATAAACTTCAAAATAAAATCGTGTGCACTTGTACCAGGAGCTTTCAAACAGCCAAGCTGTTCAGCATGCCAGACTGCTGCAACCTCCCCGGTCCCAATACACTCAGTTCTGAGCAAATACAGCACTGAACTTGTCTTTAACGACTTCAATGCTGCCAACACTGATGATTTTCACACATATCTGATGGTTTTCTTAGAAAAACCCAGCTCCTGGAGTCATGAGATAAAGTAGAAACACGCACTTTTATTAAGGAAAAGGCTTTTAGATCATCTTTTTGCCCAAGGAACAAGAAAAACGAACCTTTACATTACAAAACCGGAAAAATCCTGGAGCAAAGAACCCTTCAACAGTTACTGTTGCTTTAAATCTCAGGGGGAATGGGCACTAAATAAACTAAATGCTTCTTTTGTTTTGAGCTTATCTCACAACTTACATGAACATCTAAGTTGTTTGCTTGGTTTCTTTCCCCCAGAAATTTATGTTGTGACTAATTCTGAGCAGTGAATAAATTCAAGAAAATTATGTGCTCTTTACTACTCCTTCAACAATATGAAGCAAGGTGACATGAACAGAGCAAACTCCCAATCATACCTTTACCTCTTCCTGTCACTACAGAGTGCTCTATCTTTAAAATAATAAAATTAAAAATTAAATACAACCTGGAGAGATGTAAAGGCACGGATAAAAGGCTCCATGTTCCCCGGTATGATCTTCTCCCCTAGACCCTGCAGAACCCCCAATTTTTGAGACGAAACTGCCAACACAGCATTGCCTGGTGGCACCTGCCAACTCTGAGCCACTCCAGGAAGAGAAACTCTACTAAAATCAAGAAATACTAATAAATTTACCCTTGCACCCCTCCACCACAGATTTATCCACCACACCTCTGGCAGGTCCCTCCAGACAGGGGATATGCTCTGATGGACAGGGGTCATTCCCATGGCACCAGAGAGGGTCACAGGGGGTCTCTCATCCCCATGCAGGATGGCTTTGGTGTGGAGAAAGGGAGATATGGCATGGCAGCACTGCCAGGAAGAAGTCCCAGTACAGGGGAGCCTCAGGCCAGCCCCCACACACGGTGTGGTGTGCTTGAAAGGTTTCTGTGGAAGTCACAGAGGCCAGTTCTGCCCATGCTCTGAGCAGACAGACCGAGTGAAGCCAGCGCTGCAGCCTCAACGCTGCTCCAAGCTGTGCTGGACTCCGATCACGGCTGACACCCATTTGCTGTTCTCCCACCCATTTACTGGGATATCATGTGTGAGCAAAATCCTTTCCACAGCTCAGGCTGAACTTGCCACCCTCCTGCCCTGCTTGACCTGGGACCCCTGAGCCCCAGGGAAATGAGGTCAGCAGCAGCTCTTCCCTCCTCTGCAGCTGAGTCACTTGGTGGCCGTGGGCAGGAAAGGACCAAAGCTCCTCCATCATGTCCTGATCCACATTTGAACCACCTCCAACGCTGCAGGACACTCTGGGAGAGGAGGTTCGGAAACCTCCTCCTCCTCCCTCCCCTGGGCGACAGCAGCGCCGAGTGCCCGCTCCCCGAGTTTGCCACTCCTCCAAGAACAGCCGGATCCTTCCCGCAGCAGAAGGTGGCTCCAAGCACTCCATGTCCTCGTGTCCTCCGAGCGCTCCGTGTCCTCACATCAACTCCTCACCCTGCTTCATTAAGATGTTCCTCCCCGCTGCCCCTCCTCGCTCGCGACCTCCGCGAGCACTAATGGGCTCCTTTGCAAATCCAGTGCACATTCCGCAGAGCTCAGCGGGCTTGAAACGCTCCCATTTTCATACGTACAGAGAAAAGCAAGTGGCAGCTTCTAATTTAAGACTATAGCATTTGACCGCTAGGCACAACAAAACCTACCTATTGCCCACGTGGATGGTCAGTCAGCTCTGATGCCATCTCAGCAGGCAGTCACAAATAAAGGTGATCAATTCTGAGCTCACAGACCCTTTGCTCTTCACCCCTTCTGTCGGGCTCACTCCCCAGCAGCCCAGATGTATTTTTTATGGGTGAAATTCCACTCACTCCATTCATGCCATCAACCAGTCGCTGGGAGCAAGAATTGCATTAAATTATTTCATCCACAGCCAGACTGCCCATGGGGACGGGGGCAAGGGAGCAGGCTGAGGGGAGGCAGCCAGAGGCCAGAATCCCAAACACATACAGGGCTTCTCTGCTGCTTTTTAAAAATTCCTTCAGTCTTCTTTATACTTGTGCACATGTATTTATGTACGCATACACATATGCAGGTTGAAATCATGCACATTGCCACCGAAGTGAATAGCAAGTGTTTTGTGTGCATGTCACCAGCCCCACACACATGGTCACAACGGCTGGGGTCCCACAAGCCCCCAGGGCACTGCTGCTCTGCTCTCCAGGCAGGATCAGGACCTCCTGCACCCCACATTGCCCCATTTCCTTGCTGAAATGCATGAAATCAAAGCCTCACACTTCTGGGCACCGGAACCCAGACTGAACCAGGAACTGAACCAGGGACTGAACCCACACTTGATCAGGGAGCATCCCCACCACACAGATCCAAAGCACAATGCACACAGCTTGATCTGCTTTATTTTTCAACCTGCTGAATTGCTAGAATATGTTTAGCTGTCATACACAGACCCCAGATCCATAATCCCACCCTCAGCAGCTGTTACATTTGCTGCAGTACTTACAACAGATGTTACAGCTCTGCAAAAAGGTAAAACAATCGAGACTTCCAAAATTGGGGCTTGGGGGGTGAAGCAGAGCCCAAGCCCTGCACCCAGCTGCAGCCAGGCTTGGAGAACCAGCCATGGATTCACCAACATATGAGGTAAAGAGCCACATCACAGCCTGCAGCAGCTTAAGGAACTTTCAAGTGTTGCCATAGTGGCATTAAAAAGCTGTCAGCTTCCTGGGAGACAAGCAGCAGAGGCTGGAATTCAGTGTTTAAAGGATGATTAAATGTAAGTGACTTAAATTATACATTCCAGTTGCTGGAACTGACACCATTTAAAACACACCATCTATTCCCCATTTCCACTGACACTGATTACTACCCACTAAAAGATGAGCATTTTCTTACAAGCAGTGAAGTACCAAACTAGGGATTTATGAATTGGAGATAATTAAAAGGTTTTGCATTACAAATAGAGTAAAACATTTACATTCCATGGACCACCTGAGAACATTTAAAGAGTCAAAATGGACATTTTTTACCTGAAAATCTGCCTGCTCTCTATCAAGGTTGCTAATTGAGGCACAGGAAGCTTGGAGCTATTTTACAGTAGATTCACAACCAAACATTTGCTGAGCTTCTGGACAGCCTGAGACAGACTCGAGACCCATCGTTAATTCTCCCACATGGAGCTCTGTGAGCTGAAGCCCCATTAAGCTGACACAAATAAATTGTCTGTTTCTCCTTGATAAATCCGGAGAGCCTCTTTCAAGCCATTACCATTCAGATTTCAAAGACAAGGAGCTGTAGGATTTTCATGGCTAGCAATGATGGCACTTTACCAGGAGCAAGAAGGAGCAGCACAAGGGATTGCCCAAGGCCTTGAGGGCATGGAGAGTCTCTTCCCCATCCACCCAGAGCACCCACAGCCCCTCTCAGTGGCCAGTTTGGTCAGCCCCTAGTGGTCCAAACTTACGGTCTTGTGCAGGGTGCCAAAGCCTCCACCCTAGTGACAATGCATGTGAAGGGATTAATACCTGCCAGTATAACTGCAGGAGCTGGAATTGCACATGGGCATCTCAGTAACTTCAAAAAAAGGTCTTTTTAACGTGATTTCCCCCCCCCCCCAC
>VZRN01000404.1:1820124-1862358 GCA_013397935.1 Dasyornis broadbenti
CCCCCCCCCAGATATTTGCAAGCCAGAAAAAGCAGTATTGATCTCACTGCCTGGCAGAAAAATGATAGGAGACTAATTGAGCACAGAGATCTCGGGGAAGGAGTCTCCAAGGAATCTTTTGATTTGAACAAGGACCCTTACAAAACACCAGAAGAAAGATTAAACAAAGGAAAAAAAAAAAGGCTAATCCTGGATCTTCCCTGTCAGCTTGCTTTTCCTTGCACTCACAGGAGGGCTGAGCATTGTAGGCTCAGAATAGAAGAGGCTCCAAGATACTGGGAGGGGACCTGTAGCTGCAAGCGTAAGACAGGGGGAGAGGAGCGGCAACACGAACGGCAGCAAACACAAACAGTGACTCACGACACACAGCACATAAACAACACTGTTAGAGCCTTTGCAATTATAACTCAAACCAAAATAAACAAGAATGACAGTCCAGCACAAGGAAAGGGGGGATAGTGATGGGAGGGGGCTGTGGGGACTCCATCACGTTCACATCTGTTGCTCTCACAGCATCCCAAATGAGCAGCTCCAGAAAGAAACAGAGAAGGGAAGATGTATGGGACAGCAGCAGCTTCTTGTGATCTACATCCGTGCTTGAAGTTTTCATGACTACACTGAGAGCAGAATTTATATCCCAAAGCCATGCAATAGCCTACTACACTGCTACTGGTTTTGACCCCTGGCCCCTGAAAGCAACTCTAGCAACAGAAATAAAAAGTCCAACTTGGAGGGTTAATGAGTGAAATAGACCCTGTGTAGTGGGTGGACGGACAGAAGGCAACAGAGGGGAAGAAATCTCACCATCAGCAAGAGGCACTGCTTTAACTGCTCTGCAAGTCCTCCAGTCAAGCAGATTCACCATTTCTTTTGCTCTTGCTTCATTACCTCCTAGTGAGAAACTCTTCCCCAATCTGCACCTTGAATATTCTTTTCAGGCAAATTGAGATATTTTTCTCCAATGGGAACTAAGAGCTGATGATCGTCCTTTTTACAGAAATATTTTATGCATCACAAAACATATCGCCTGCACTCAGGCTTATATTTCCAAATACAACTCCTTCAGTTTTCCCTCTCCAGCCTCATTTGCTGAGCCTCCCATCTCTGTGGTTCATCTCCAGACTCGCAACCGTGACTGTTCTCCTCCTGCCCTGCACTGCCCAGTTCCTCTCGGTGCAGCAGGCAGTGATTACCAGCCCTGCCTTAGCACAGAGCTTCTGTAAGGATGGGTCAGAGAGAGCTTTGAGTCTTTTCCTCAAACCTCAGGCTGCTGTTGGTTTGTTTGGGCCGGCCATGCACAACAGCCCCCACCACCCTGTACCCCTCTGCCCACTGCACTCAGTCATCAGCTCCTGCTCCCTCAGAGCCACCTCTGTACCCTCCTCTTCCCTATTCCTCATCATGCTGGTGGCCCCCTGGTTTTGTTGTTCACCCAGATGATCCAAATCCTGCTCCTAAGCCTCAGTCACATCAGCAGTCCTTCTCCCACATTAATGAGTTACCCCATTAAAGAGGGAAGTTGGACAGATTTGCCTACTTGTTTTTAAGTCACTTTTTTTTTTTTTTTTTTGGATCCCATTCTCCTCTCTGCTGTGTACAAATTGCTCTGGAACTTTTTTGAGGAACCAGTGTCATATTCCTTGATCTTTCATTTTCTGAGTCTTCCCCTCTCCACCCTTTAAAGGTCTGGAGTGGGCTTTGCTGTGCTCCTCTCCTCTCCCCACTACATCCCTGGGGAACATCGACAACAAACACCAATGAGTGTTCAGAGCTTGCTGAGACCAGGTTTTCTTCATAATTATACCTAGAATAATTTCACCAAGTCCAGCTGATGTGAATATTGGATAATATCTTCTCTATTTGACAAAGTCTGTGCATGTCATTACCACTACAGGACTGAAGTAGAGGAAGCCCAGAGCACGTCCACCTCTTGCAGTCCTTCATCTCTCCAGTCTTATTCTGCTCCTCTATGCCTTTTCTCACACATTCCACCTTTTTTTGCAAAAACTTCACCAATTTAGAAGCTTTCAAGTAAATAGTTTTTCCACTAGAGGGCACAAAGACAATTTCTCCTAAATGGAAACTGATGTTAGAAGGATTAATAAAATAATTACTAACATCTCACCAAAGGCATCTCAAACTTCAATAAATGAGTATTCAATAAATTAAGACATAGTTCCAGCTCCCCAGGTACTACACCACTGTGAAATGTCTCACAGAGACTGAAAACCTAAAAATCCCAAAGTGACGCTACCCTAACAAGACTTCCTATATCACACTAAGCACTTTATCCTGTGATTTCTATGCTCCCCACAATTTCTCACTAGGCACAGACCACAGTGTTAACACAGCAATGGAAACAGAAGATCCATCCTAGTATTTTCCAAGTTGAATTTACCCCTATTTATCTTCATGTCAATGAACTTTTTGATGCTTTGGTTTCCTAGCTCAAAAGAGGTTCTATATCAGCAAAGATCTTCTGTTTGCAAATACTTTTAGATCATGATAAGCCACCTCCTGACCCGTCTTGGGTAAACTAAATCTTAGCCTTTGAGGTTCTTCTATTCAAGCCAGCTTTTCCAGCTTTAAACCTTGCCGTGTAAACTTGCCACAGGTTGTATCTATGACCATAACACACTTCACCAGTTCCTCAAAAAGGAATGGCGTAAAAACACAGACTCCATGGGAAAGCAATCAAATCAAACACTCCGTTACACAAACCTAACGAGTGGGACAACAGCGGTAATTCCAGAGCATTAATTCTGTTGAGAGCACTGTGGCTCTCAGGGTTCATCAGCCTCCCCAGCCCCACAACAGCCCCAGGCAGAGCATGCCTTGGCCAGACCCACCTTGCTGGCTCCTGTGATCGCGGCACCCCGCGCTGCCGGGGCCGAGGCCGAGGCGGTGGGCAAGTGCCCGGTACCCGACCCGTGTGCGGGTGTCCACGCGCAGCCCCACGCTCCCCTCCATGGCCAGCTGTCCCCCAAGGTGCTCTCACTGCTCCAGCCCGGGGCAGCGAGCTTTGCTCTCTGCCTGTGGATTCCCACTGCCTGGAATGTTTGGCTGGAGCGGAGTCAGCTCCAAGACTTTTGCTAATGGAAGAAGAGAGACAATAGCGATATGCAGGTGCTTCCTCCCATTTAAAGTGTTTACTTGTGCAGCCCAACGCAGTGACGCGATTGTGGATTAGATCTGCATGCTGCTCTGCAGAGTTCAAAAGGTAGGACCTAACAAAAGGACCCCCAAAATACTGCTTATTAAATTAAAGCAGTTTTTTTCTTTCCTTTTAAACTCTGCTTCCTTTGCCAATGCCAAGTAAGAGGGTTTTTCCAACCATACAATAACAGCGGTTTCGAATGGGAAATGATACATACTGTATCAAAACAAAACAGCAATTCTAACACAAAAGCAAAGGCTTTATCAGTGTATCTCCACTGCCTAGGCAGCAGGCTCCTGTGGCATGGAAAGGACCAACTTCATCAGTCAGCAAAGAAGGCTGAACTTAAGACAGTGCATGTGCTATGAGAAAAATTAGAAAGATCAAGAGGTAAGGGAGGGAAGAGTTAAGCCACAACACCAAGCTAAGAAAAACATCAGTCCAAGAGAGCAACAAAGGCCTATTTGTTTTATGAGATAAAACAAGCAATTCAACTATATTCCACAGTAAATTGTTTGGCTTAGGACTGTAACACAGGCAAAAAAAAAAAAAAAAAAAAGAAGGGAGCATCTGAATCTAATTTTGTTGTTCTAAGCTTATATTACATGAATCAAGATGTTTACTAGAGGTGCCAGGCACTCAAATCCATGCTTGGCTCATGTACATAGGAAGTATCAGATGTACTGAGTGTCTTGCTGTTCCTTCTAGTCAGTGAAGGCCAGAAGATACTTAGCACTTAACAGTAAAACAATAATAAAAACAATAACAATAATAAAACATGTCAAAACACTTTTTCTAGTATCAAAATTAAATCCAGATTCATAGACACTGATTTGTGAAAATCTCAGTCCTCCGAAAAGCACCACATCTACTGTTTGAGAAGTTCCAAATAAAATATCATCATATTTAAGATTCCGCAACTGGAGGCTGAACCTCAGTTTCACATAAAACTACACCTCAAAATGCGAGACAGTGAAAACAATACCACGCATGTTCTCATTCAACCCCATTCTCTTAATGTCAAAATAAACAGAATCCTTTTGTCTGAGGGCCTTATTATTTTGTCCTCTCCTCCATGGTTGCAGCTATTTCAGAAGTGCTTCTTCCATTGACTTTCCTTCTTGGTGGGAACAGACTGAGTGGGATTTGCACTTCCATCTTCTGAGATCTGGTGGGATGATTGCTCAGAGAATGTCAAATCATCACTGAAGCTAGAAATGACAATTCAAATCCCTCTCTCTGCTTCTCAGTCATAGGCATATGCTACGAGATAAGTGGCAAGTGCTGCTTTCATTGATGTCAGTGACAGAGTAATGCAATGGCTTAAAATTAATAGGTTAACAATTTCAGAGCTGCTTTTGTGCAGCTCAGCAATCCTGTGTCCATCTTACCAGACTTTTCTCCTTGAAGAACATGAGGACATGGACAGAGGTGTGCTAAGAACAGCTGCAGCAACACATGAACTCAGCTGTTGACTAACAAGTTTGGACCAAACCCGTCCTACCTGTGCTGAAACAGTCTGTCAGCACTCCCAGCCCCCACACACCCTCCGTCATCTCAAACAGCGCTGCCAAACACCAGGTGGGCTTCACAACCTCAAACCACCTTGTCTGCTCTGCAGACAAACCTCTGCCAAGCAAAGGCCAAACCACCATCTACAGCCAGCTCCAAGTTATCTCCTGAAACAAAGGCAAGGCACTGTGAGCAGTGTGTTCTCAGGGATGAGCTCAAATCCAGGATAACTGCTAGGAAATCCCTGCCCCAAATTACTCAGCATCACCATGAGCAACCCAGCCTGCTCCACCACACCTCCCAGCAGCCCTGCACAGACCACGGAGCTTGTGAGGTGGCAGGCAGGAAGACAGCACTCCTGTGTCTCTTTTACTGTCAGTTTTAGTCTTGCTGGACACCAGCAAGACATGTATTTTATTTTTATGGCTTTCATTCTACTGCTTCTTGCAGTTCCTGAAGGGACACAAGATGCCATTTATTTAGAGGAGATCCACCTGAAAAACAATTTAATGCACATTCCCTGAAAGAATATCAGAACGTAAACAGGTGAAAGTAACTTCATTTACCAGTGGAAGCTTACGGATGCTCAGAGACACTGAGATTTATTACACACTGCCTTGGGCAAGTGGAAGGACAGCGAGAGGAGAGATGAATTTCTGGCTGTAAAGCATCATAAATGCCAGACCCCAAAGGAGTCTTTGCAAGATCTATCACTTGTACTTGCTCTGAAGCTGCAAGAAGGGGGTGGCCAGGGGTTCAAATCACTGCTTAGGACCCCCAGCATCCTTCAGGACGATGATGCAAGTGAAGGGCTTGGCCCTCCCCAGGACAGGAGGAGGCTGCTGGAACACTGCCCTCTCCCAGTATTGCTGCTGGGCACCATGTGCTGTGCATAGTTCATTGGGAGAATGGCATTAGGTGGGATAAACTGGGGAGAACATTAGGAAAGCCTTTCCAAAGCTCTTAGTATGACAGAAGAGGACAAATAATACAAATTACAAATAATAACTGAAAGAAAACACATCTGTGGGGAAACACTTCCGCAAAATCCTGAGCTTTTTGTTTGTTTGTTTTAAATGCCTGAGAGTAGAAGAAACAATTCACCCCCAAAGGACTGCAGCCTGAAAAAGCTGAATCCTGCAAGCAGTAACGCACAGAAGTTGGAAGCCAACACAGCTGGAATTAGCAAAAAGAACAAATGAAAGGTTTTCATTGTGGCAAATGAGGCTTTCAAGCAGATCAGCAGCAACACAATGTTCAAAACTTCATTGCATGACTTTTATGATTCCTCCCAGCAGCATGCAACAAAACATACCTGAGCTGTAATCATTTTCTTACAGCCTTATATAAACATCACAGGAATTTTGTCCTCTGTAATATTTCTTGCTCTCAAGGCTGCAATAAATGAGTTACAACCCTGCTGCCGCTCTGTCTCCTACCTCACTGTCTCAAGTCACTGCTTTATTTCTTTTAGGGTACCAGTGTAACCACTTTCAGCTTCTACACTTTAAGTGTAACCTGTAGCTAAACTCCAGGCAGAATGAAGCATTTTACATTCAAAGGGAAGGTGTGGAAAAGCCATTTTCAGCTGTTAACACCACCTTCCTTTCATTCTACAATCCCTCTCCAGCGTCAGGGAAGGGAATTCCAGTAGCAAATCTCTCAAACAATGACTCAGAGAGATTTGGGTCTGGAAGACTGAGGACACATCAGCTGCTGAGGATGGGAACACTGGCCCTTGCATGGAGCGGGCACGTCCCTTCTCCAGCATCACCCCATTGCTCAGGGACAGTTCTGTTTACAACTTATGGAGGCCGGAGAGGACCAGAAAGGGCAGGAGGGGCCACATGCCAATAATCATCCATCTTTTGAAGGCAGAGACCTTCTAGGAGGTGTGTTGGTCCCTTCAGCCTGTCCTCAGGCCCTGCTCAAAGCACCTCATGCAGATCCAGGGACATCTGAGAGGGGAATTGCCTGGGCTCACTTCAGGGTCAGGACTTGAGGTGAAACCTGAACTGGCCCACAGCCATTCAGAGAGCTCTGTATCACTTAGGCACTGAACTGCCTTGCTTCAAGGCACTGGCTTCATTTTGTCCATGAAGAAAGGCCACATGTTGTCAAACCATGTCCTCCCACTCCATAGTTCCATCTCAAGGAACAGCAGCAGTAACTGCTTCAGGAGGAATCCCAGAGGACAAGGGCATGGCAATACTTCCCCCAAGAGTACTCCACCTTGCAGAGGCCTCAAGGACCACCCCAGCCAGAAATGTTATCTTGGTATAGCCCTGGCTGGGTTTCTCCAGATCATTCCCTCCCTGTTTCACCCAGTGAATGGCAAATTCACCCCACCACTCAGATAAAGCACCAGGGAGGGTGGAGGATGTGGGGACAAGAGACACCTGAGCCAGCTTCAAAGGTTTTGCATCCTTTGAACACTTCAGTCATACATAATTGAAAGGGCTATATGTTTGGACTACAAGAAAGTAGATTTCTTTTTTTTCTCCCCTGCTACTAGACCCATCACGTGAGGGATGCTGTCATACGATATCCTTGGGGGAGGTTTGCAAACTTGGACAATTTACTAAGAAGTAAAGTAAACTACTACTGACAGCAAGTGGACCAGAGCCCAGATCCCTGAGAGGTTCTGACAATGGGAGGACTCAGAAAAAATAAGCCAGCCTTGACCTTGCATCGGGGGAGGCTGAGAGAAGCACATGCATGTATTTTATTTCACACTAACCTCTGTTTGACCAGTTATGCAAATAAATCTCTGCTTGTCCTAAGTACACTGCTAGAGACTGAGAGAGAATTTGGAAGAATTCACAATAGAGCCAGACCTGCTGATCACTGCATTGCGACTGAACTTCTCAAGAAATGAAGTATTAAGCAGGCAAGAATGGCACATACAGCCCATAAAACAAGGGAAACTGCAGCCAAAAAATGGAATCCAAGCTCAGAAGAGAAAAAAAGAAAAAAGTACTTAAGAATTTGATACATGATCACGATCACTTCTGCTCCTTGCAGGCAGAGAAGCAGTATCTGGGGTCCTTGGAGAATACATCCCAAGGCAGTGAGAGACACGGGAGCAATGCGTCACTGCAGTCCCAGCAGGGACCCACAGGAACCAGCCACACCTGCTGCTGCGGGGAGCACGGCAGGGACCTGCGGCCTGGGCAGGGAAAGCTCTGTGTGCGTGCTCTGCACAAACACAAGGCATTTGCTGACAAAAAGAACAAACGAAGACATGTAGAACGTGGTTATGACACCCAGGCTGCCCTCAGTGCAGGAGGGATCTGGCACCTCTTGTTTTCCAGCTGCCCATGTTCCTGTGCCGCTCCCCTTGGAGCAGAGGGTCCCCAGGGCAGCATCACCAAGGGATTTACAGCACTGATCACACTCCATTCTCCCAAGGCTCTGTTACAGAGGCTGTTCAGAGACTGCTGCCATGAAGATGGCACAGTTAAACCTGACTTCAGCTTCTCCTGCCTTCAACCAGTGTTGCTCAGTCACTCAATCACCATTACACTTCTCAGCACCAGGTCAGCTTAAGCTTGGCAGTATTCAAGCGAGTGTGGCCTGAACCCTCCCATTTTCTAATTATTCTGGTTATTACACAGCAGCTTTCTTCTAACATGGCAACACTTCAGAACATGGGCATGAGGCCTCCCGAGATTAATACAGTGACTGCAAAGGGGTGCAACTCAACTGAGGGCAGGAGTGGGGGTCAAATCCCTAAACCCTTACACACACCAGCTTCACCAATCCATCCTCTGCAGCTGGGAACAGCAACTGTCCTAAATCCTCTCCACACCGAGGCAGAGTGAGTGTGCACAGCTGACCCCAAGCAGAGGAGGTGATCCAGCCCAAGGCACGCTGCTCCTCGGGGTGGGTCAGGGGACACACAGCACCAGTCAAGTGAAAAATAAAGAAAACTTTCAGACTGCCTAAGACATTCCCACTTGGAGGCTCACCTGCCCCTACCACCTCTGCTGCACATCCTGCCCATGGCAGAAGATGCTGCCCACTGAGGTGGCCAGGGTTTGACCCAAGCTCCCCGCAGGGAAGGTTCAGCTCAGGCCTCTGTAGCACGAGAAGCTGCAAACCAGCAACGTAGAGGAGAGGGAGTCACTGCTTCAGTGCACTGATCCATACAGACAGCAAGAGGCAGGGGAAGGGGAAAAAAATGCACTAAAAATTCTTCTGACAGGGTGAAAAATGAAAGCAAAGTGAAACACAGCTCAATCTGTCAAAACAAAATCACAGCAAGCCCACTGAAAAGAAAAAAACCACACAGCTCAGCTCGCATTTTCTAGTAGGCAATAACTGGTACATTTGTTTTGCTGAAGAAAAGCGGGTGCGTTAAGTTTGCCAGACAACACTGAACAGATTTGAAAGGTAATCACAGCAGAAGCACAAACCATCAGATTTACCAGGGACACTTAGGACTTGCTGGCTTCCACCTTGCCACTCAACAGATTCTCAAAGCAGCGCTCACAGCTGCGCTGCTGAGCCGATGGAGGGACTCCAAAGAGCCTGATCTAAACAAGCTTTGCCCTGTCCCTCTGAGATCCTCGTTCAAGGAGGAGTAAGGATGCTGCTCTTAGCAGAAAACAAGTCACAAATTGCCATGGCAAAAGGTCCCACACAGTGGATCAGTTTGATCAGGGTAGTAAAGGGCAGCATAATATTCAGGCTACAGAGAACCCATTAACCTCGTAAGAGAGTCCTAACAATGTTACCCAGAGGGTATTTTGAATAGTGAGACAGTCTGTAATTAGCTTAGGTGGGCCAAGCTAATTATTCATGGCCTGAGGAAGCCATCTCCCAATACAAGAGAAGTACAAGATATATATTTATAGTTCTTTCCCAATAAGCTCATTAAAGGTTTCAGAGATGAATGACCACAGCATTTGACTGTTTTCTTATAACCTGGAGATGAAAACAGTAATGAGTGAGTGAGCCAGGAGAACAAAGGCAGGGGCTGAACAAGGCTCTAAGTGGAGAGGGGAAAAAATTTCCACTAAACCACAAAAAACCCTTCAAACATAAATTTCTGATACACTCCAATGTGAAACTGCCATTTGATGCTTCATTTTGAAATGGACAATTATACACGTGCCCTTTTTCCATAAATTTGTGAACAAGCATTTCAATATACCCCATTTTAACAAGGCCTTGAGCATTACAAATAGGAAATAATATAGTGGAAACAGTTAATATAGATGTGAAACACCTCATATATATTCAGAACTGTATTTTTCACATTAAAAAACTTAAAACCAGTCTTCCAAATAATTCAGTACAATATAAAAACTCTAATTTCCTAATGTTTCCATTCCAGCAGACCTTTGCCTACTCAGATCTTTCTCAGCCTGAACTGGGTTGCAGGTGCACACAGAAATCAAACTGGGATCTGGCACAAGATAGATGGGAAGAAAAATATTTCTTTTTTAAAGTTTCCTTTTTCTGTTTCTCATTTATTTTTTTAGGGCATCTTCTAACCTA
This sequence comes from Dasyornis broadbenti, assembly GCA_013397935.1. Classification (NCBI taxonomy): domain Eukaryota; kingdom Metazoa; phylum Chordata; class Aves; order Passeriformes; family Dasyornithidae; genus Dasyornis; species Dasyornis broadbenti. The sequence continues at coordinate 1,830,299 of VZRN01000404.1, forward strand.
AGACTCCCCAGCAAACACAGCTTTTCCAGTTGCAGCTGCAATGTTTTAACCTCTCCTCTTTACCCCTCTATCAGTTGCCTGGTTTTTGTAGGCGCTGAAATTCCACCGCTTCTTCAGTGATAGAAACTCTCTTCCCTCTCCCTTGAGGTTTTCCCCTTCATTAGAAATTAACTCTTCGCTGTTATACATCAACCTTCTCACAGCCAAGTGCTTGGCATCAGGTACCATATTCCTGTGACACCCTTGCACAAAGCCAAGAGCATCAAGCCACCCCTGGTGTCCCATGCCACAGTTCTGGTGTCCCATTATTTGTGCTTTGTAAGCTACTAAAAACCCAGCACGTTTTTCCACAGAAACGTCATCCTGCAAAACAGTTCTCAAAACTGAGAAAGGAAAACTGGAGAATAAAACTCCTTGATAAATACATGGAAATTTCCTCACTCTTTTGTAAAAAGTAACTGGAAATGATGTGCAGTTTAACAGGGTAAAATCTGGGAACTGCCAGTAGCAAATGCCGTGACAAGCCCTGCTTCCTGCTTTAGCTGTGGCCTGTAGAAGACAAAATGCTCTAGAAATTAGTCACCTCCAATTCCCACTATCAGCAAGAAACTTAACAAATACTGACCCTCCTGAAAAAAAGCATTTACTGAAACATAGGTCTTTTTAATTAAAAACCAGAACAACATTGCTCAAACCTCTCTCCTTGCCAGCCCAAAGAAGAGCATTTCAACACCCAGGCTGGCTGGCAGGTCTTTGGGGATTGCAGACCCCACTCACGCACTGTGCGGAGCCAGACCCCTCCCCAGGGTGCCCCACACGCCTCTCCTTGGGCACCTCTGAGCCCCCCAGCCCCATAACCTGCTCCCAAGGCAGACAGGGAACTCAGCATCTTCCTTCTCCCAAATGCACAGCCATGCCAGGGCAGCCACATCTCCTCTACTTCATGCCCTGGCTTCAAAAGCTTTTGTTTCCTCTACTGATCACCCTCCTCCTGCCAGTCTGCACATATCTGTTTTCAGCTCTATTTCTCCATTAACCCCCTGTGTTTAGGATGCCCAGGTATCCCACATGCCCTGGTCACCACCACCCCTGTGTCCAGGAGTGCAGGCAGCCCCTGCTTTACTCCTCCAGTTTTAAGAGAGCTGCCTGTTCCATAGAGCTGGGGAACAAAAATACAAATATAGAAAGTGTATTTAGGAAGAGCAGATTGCCAAAACAGGAACAGTGGGAGAGATGAAAGCAGGTTTGTGCTGCCAACAGCGTGCAGCAATGGCTGAGTGTCCAGAGGCCAAGCAGGGAGGGCACCCTGGTCTGACCAGGAGCTGTCTGGTTTTTGTTGGATGCTTGAAACCACCCACCACAAAGTGCACTTGGGATGCAGAACTCCCCGCTGCACGTGGCCAGCCAGTGGCACACTCAGCCCCTCCACGAGTAGCCAAGGCAGTTTCAGCTGTAATCCAGCTGAACCCTCAAAGCCCAACTCCAGCATCCAAAATGGCATTTTCCTGTCCTTTAAACAGCCTGAGCAAGTGACCATCTCTGCTCCTGAGAGGCTGGGCAGGGCTGCTTGTCCAACAGGGATCCAGCCTGATCCAACCACGGGTCTGTGAGGCAGCAGATACGAAATTGGCACTTGAGTAGCAGTTCCTGAGATACCAGAAACTGGATTGTCCCAACTGCTCAGCAGAGGGTTTCAGGTCACCCAAGCCGGGCAGCCTGGAAGAAATGTGGGTCTAAGGCACATGAGCAGAGGCTAAAGACGGAGCATTTCAACTTCCAAGGCTGCAGCTTTTCACACAGAATTAAAGCACGTATTAGCACGGGTACATTGATAGATGGCAAATTGTAACAAGAATAATGGGACAGCAAGGGGGAAAAAAAAGGCAAATTAACAAAGCTGATTCTGATGGCATAAAAGTATTGTCACTCCTAGACTAGCCTGTACTCCATTTATCATCCACTCTGGGTTTTGGTTTTGTTTCCCTTAATTCTGCAGAGGTCTTTTGAGAAACGTGACATTTCTTCCCTCTCTATAAAAGAAAAACTTCATCTGCACTGCATATTTTTAAGATTAACAATCCAAGGTCAAGCTCTTGAAAGGAGTTGTAGTAGTGAAATATTTTTCTAAATCACTTTTCAGAGAAGGAGGAATTTCGTCTTGACTTGGGATATTTGTTTTTAACCTAGGTAGGTTCTGGGGCTTTTTCTGGCTTCTTAAACAGTATCATCTAATTAGGACTCCAAGGCCTGCTAAAACCAACATCCTCCAGGTTAATGCTAATTACCAAAATGACAAAGATCAAGCACTATGAAAAAAAATACAATAATCACCTCAGGATGGACCAAAAAGGTGCATAAATATTGCTCTATTTTTGTTCTGTTAAAAAGAAAAAAGGAAGCCAGAGCCTGCAGTGCCATAAAATAGTACACAGTACCTGAGAAAAGCTATAGAGGGAGGACTGAATTAGTGCAAGAGACCCTGCTTGGCCGAAATACTCCTTCATTTGGGCAGAAATCATCAGAGGACTCTCACAGGCCTCCTTGTCACGGGACTTAGTTAAGGCTGGCTGGAATAATCTCTTCTGGCTCCATCAGCGTGTGTAGATGAGGACATTCACACCCAGGCAGAGACGGTTGTGCCAGTCAGAGATTAAAGGAGCACTCAGCCTGAGTGTGCTCCCACAGCCCATGGAGGAGATGACAGACCAGCTATAACAGCCTGTCTGCTGTGAGGAAGGCAGGGTCTAGCAGAGGTGGAAAGGAAGAAGGGAGGGGAAAAAAAAAGAAAATAAACCCCAGTATGTTCCAACCGGCAAAAATTTCTTGGGAGATGCAGGGAAACCCGTTTTTCCCAATGCCAGCAAGTAGGTCGGAACCAGACCCTCAAGACTGAAAATCCAGAAATCCATCTCAACCCCGTGTCTTGTATTTACATTTTGTAAAAGAAACCTGGCTGAGCAAATTCCTCCAGAAACTTCTGATGTCTGCAAGCTCCAAGGACATGTAAAGAAACTTTAAAGTGGAAGAGCCACAGAAGAGGGGTGTTTGTTTTTAAAACCTGTTCCCAGGCTGAAGCACTCAGTTCCAGAGCGAGACTAATGTACACAGAGGTGTTTACAAGGCTCCCCAATGAGGATTTTATAAACGGAAGAGCTGAACTGTAGCCTTGAGAGTTCTGAGCATGTTACCACACTCTTCCTGTCTCCAGAGGTGACCCATCTCTTACATGTCATTTCAGCCTCACACACAAGCGTTAATTTGGGACTGATGACTCACGATTCCTGTTTTCCAGAACGTTCAAACCAATATTGCAAGGAAACCTGTTCTGCTTATTTTCTCCCCCATAGGCTGAGTGGCTGGGTAAGAACAGGAAAGGCAGGAAGAAGTAAAAAATTGAGCAAAAAATGGATAAACAGCTCTGTTAACCTTTCCTGAGCCTTCACAAGTGATGGGCTGCTGAAGGTGCCCCCTGCACTGGTCACGGGGTGTGCAAAGGCTTTGCATCAAAAGGCCAAGGGCTCGTTGAAAAATGCAAATGACGCCTGGTGGATCTGGAGCAAATTGAGGACAAACAGACCTAAAACACTCCAACATCCCAGATGCAGCATCACACACTCAGCCCCCTCCAGGAGCTGCACCACACTGCCTGGCTGGGCGGGCTCAGTGGAACAATATTGTGAGTTTTTATTGGTTCCAAACAACAAGTACATAAAACCTCCTTGCTCCACTAGCACTGAAAGTTTACATATGGGGGAAGAAAAGGAGAAAACAACAACAGAAGGCAGCTGATCACTTAAATAGGCGGGGGCACAGCAGTGTGGTTATCTCCAGCAGAACCAAAGCTCTCCCCAGTGAGCCCCAGCCTCCAGAATGGGGGAGCACATTGCTGCAGGAGAAGCAAGGACCTGCTGCAGATACCAAACACTCCTGACAGCTCCCAAAGCTGCCATTTGCAGGAGGCCAGTCTTGGCTTCGCCACTGCCTGCACATCGCTGCCGAGGCTGAAAGGTTTTTAAACACTTTCATGACTTAAACCAGTGCAGCAGCAACAGGTCCCTGCAGGTGGAAACCCACGCAAGAGGCCCACGCAGGTGCCTGGGTGTGCAGCCTGAGTCCATCTCTGCCAGGACCACGACCCTCTCAAAGGATAGTATAAAAAGGGAGATTACGCAAGATAAAGTAAAGTGGGACCACGTCACAGCACAGTTTGTAGGGACACTAAGGGCCACCTTCCCCATGCCCTGACCATCTCACAGCTCTGTGTCCTGCTCCTGCAGGTGTAACCTTGGGGAGCTAATCCCAAGGGACGTATTTGCCATCCATCGGAAAACAAACAGATGAAGCGATAGAATTACCGACTACAAACTCACATAAAGCTAAAGCCAGCCCGCACTGCTGGCAGAGAAGAAAGCATGCAAATGTTCAAGGCACCTGCAAGGACCTGTGATCAGCTGTTTTTCCTTTCTGAGGAGCGTCACCTTTTCTGAAGACGTTGCAGAGGCCGCAGTTCCAACCAAAAGTGACATTACTTCATTTCCTCTGGAAAACAAGAGCTCTGCCAGCCCCTCCTTCCCTTGTCTTGCACTCTTATGAGCAAAGCCCACGGATCTCCAGGAAGGGGGTAAGGTCAGAAGCAAACGCCTGAATTGCTCCCAGATTAGCAGCCCAGAGGGACTAATTCCAACAGAAAGAATTCACAATATTCTTGGTATTAAACGCTTTTGGCCAAGACGAAATTTGTTAAAGTTGCACTTTTGTTTCTTCGAAGCTCTGAAGTAATTTCTTTCCCCAAAGCTACCTCCACAGGCTGAATTTGTGGGAAAACAGAGATTTCACACACAGAAACTAGCACAGCTAAATAATAAACTCAGGCAACTGCTCAGATGGTGAAGCCTGATCTATTATTCTTCACAGAAGCAAAGCACCCACATAGAAAGGAAAATTGCTGCCCCTAAGGTGACGTGTCACCCTAATTTCCTGAGATTAATCCCGTATCAGTCAAATCCTTTTTAAAAAACAAACAGAAAAATTGAACGTACAATCAAGGAAACATCTAAAAAACCCTTGACTACAATTTGGCTGGACAAGAGTGTTATGAGGAGCAGCTGGTTTATACCCAACATTTCTGAATTATTTTATTAGGATCCAAGGTTCTTAGACGAGGTTGACAAGACCCCATTAAATCACTGCATATTTAACCATTATTACATTTTGCCCTTCCCCCTCTTCCCAGCACAAATCAGTATTTTCTTGCTTCCTTTTTATGCTTTTTATTCCCCAACTTCCCTGATTCTCCGCACAATGAATTTCTATCACAATATGGGATGGGGAGCACCTCATCTATTAAAATGCCATTGGTACCAACTCTGTAGGTGATGACTTCAGAGAGGAAATAACATTGCTGCTCTCTTTTTCCCTCCCCCTCCCTCTGCAGCTTCACATTTTCTCACAAGGAAAAGGGCACTGTGCTCTCAGACTGGAACTGATAAAAACCACTATGGAGTAAAAGCCCAAAGGCTGAATGAACCAATTCTAACTCCTGCAGAAAAATACTGTTTTCTAAAACCAAGAACAATTCAGTATCTGGGGAAGATCCTGGATGAAGCGGGGAAAAAAAAAATCACAGTTCTTGGTTTGCCTTTTTTTTTTTTTTTTTGGTACCAGCTGGAATTCAACCCCCTCTCATCCACCAAGTTTTTGTAATCTAATGAATCAAAAAACGCCAAAGAAAACACAGTCAAAAAGCAAGTTTGAACCTCAGGAAAGCCTGGCTTGACAATGCTTCATTTATAAATGAAATAAGAACCATCAAGTCTTGGACAACTGCTGATAGGGAAGTGTGGGAGAATTCAGGACATCCATGGGCTGCATGACAGTCCTTGGCTGGAAACTCTCAGAAATATTCCCAGTGCAGTGATTTCAGGCAGAAGCACAGTAGTTTGATGACTGAAGGCCACAGAAAACCCATAAAGACAGAGATATTTTAAATATTTCAAACGATTATTTTTCAAACAGTTCAGCAGAGTTTCCCACCCGGGAGCAGACAACCCCCAGCACTCCTACAGTCCCTAATTATGTATTTTTGGCAAGGTGGAAACCATGGCCTGGGACAAGTCAACATAGACGGATAACGATCACAGAAAGGCTTGGACTGGAACAGACACGAAAGATTATTTGGTTCCAACAAGTGACCAAACAGACTCTTGGTATCACAGCAGCACCCAGGATGGAGCTGCAAACAGCTCCAGAAACAGTGAGGAAAGGAAGAAAGAATCCCTTTTTTATATATCCCTTCTCATTTAGAAATCTTTGATGCTCTGATGCTTCATGCTAAACATCACTGCTGGCAGGGAGAGCGTCCTGGCTGGAGCAGAGGAGGCACAGGACACGGGGTGGAGCAGTGACAGCAATTCCACGTGATGTGCTTCAGAGAAACCTTCTTCTTCTCAAACCCAAACTTAATATTGATTTATATCCTGAAGCATGAAGACATATCCCATCCAATATTCTTACTTTCAAAGGGCTGGGGTTTGTTTTGGGTGGATTTTTGCCTTAATCTCAGCTGCTCCAACAGTTCATGTATATTTAATTACTGGCATCGTCTCAGACATTGAATTTTGGCCCTCAGTAAAACCCTGTGGCAAGGAGCTCTGTGAATTAACAAGGGAGAAACCATTCCCTGTTTCCTTTGGAGTGCAATGTTAAAGCTGCATAGCTAAATTCCCAGAGGCCAGGAAATGAAAACATTAAATATTCTAATAACATCACTAAAGAAGTCATGTTTTACATATATGTCATTCCAATGAAATACTTTTCCTGTTTAATCATTTAGTGTTAATGCAACTCACGCTGGTGTTAAAGGTTCACACACAAAAAAAAAAGAGGAAGGAAGGAACTCACACGGGAATCCTATCCAGGATATAACAACCAAGCAACCACCACTGCAGACACTCAAATTTCACATTTTCTAATTTTGTTGATTCTAACTAGACACATTTAATGGCACAGTAATTATATAAATTACCTGGAATACATAACACTGCATTTATACATAATAAATGAACTGTTACAGAGGAAATGCCAAGGAAATATCATAATCAAATTTTTATTCAGTTTCGTTCTTTAACAGAAAAAAAAAAAATCAAAGGCCATGTGACTGCAACAAGACTATAAGCAAAATCATTTTCTGTAAGAAGCTTCTTTCCACAGATCTTTCCTTAAATCTTGGTAATTAAGACATTTCCAAGAGACTGAGGACTGCAAACCAACAGGTTTATCTCTCCCAAAACTGTCACACAAAAAATTCAACTTCTCCACTCCGAGACATAGCAAAGTTCTGGGCAGCCTTAGCTGAAGATGCCAGATGAGCAGGACCATAGCTACGCAGTGTTAAAAAAAGCGAAGGGGAAAAGGAAATTTCCCATTTCAGAGCCGTCACACAAAATGAAACAACCCCCTTCAAATTAATTTAATTCGAAAGGAGCTCTCCCGACACAAGGCAAGGACAGACACAGCATGGCTGAGATTGTCTGGCAGGAGCAGACAGTCGGTCCAAAGCTGTGAGAGTTTATACAAACATGTTCAACTCAGAATAAGATTTCTCAAGCGTGACACAGATGCCTGGGCAATAATCAAGCAGATGCTGGTGTGATGGTCTGGCATTTCTGTGTATTTTTAGGAGAGGGATGGGGTAAAGTGCAATGAACATGGAAAGGAATTGCTGCACCTCAGAAAAAGGTGAGAACAAGACTCTCACCTCCCAGCATTTCTGCCCAGACCACCAGACACACAGGGATATCTCATCCTACTCTGCACCATCTTGCTGCAGGCATCTCACATGTTCATTCTTTTACATTTTTGCATTAATCTAGAGAAAAGTCTGCTTCTAGTCTATGGAAAAAGCGCTCCAATTTTCCAACAAGCACTTTGCAGCTGCTCCCAAAGCACCCAGAGCAGAGCCCTGTCTTGACAGAGGGTGGGCTCCATCTCTTTGATTAAGTCTTCTTGCCCGGGCCAAGCATTCTCCAAAAAAGTTTGGAGTGACTGGCATTACTGGGGCCCCCTTGCACAAAAACTGTTTGCATTTCACATTTGCCTGGCAGTGAAATACCCAGTATTGTTGAGTTTCTGCCACACCACTGGAACAGAGCACTTTGCTGGAGCAAAAGCTACCCTGAACATGCAACTGAGATGAGGTTCCCATGTCATGAAGCACCACAGCTCTCCTTCAACCCCTTCCTCCCAGTGAGATTTTGAAAGCAACTGGAGCCTAAAAGATGCTTCCAACTCTTTTTTTTAAATTTTTTTTTTTTTTTTTTCTTCAAGAAAGAAGAAATAAAACCTCTAAAAGGCCAGCAAACCACTTACGGGAAAGCACAGACTTGAAATACATGTATGTATTCAAGAAAAATCAAACCATAGGCTTCTACTTCAGCCAGAAGAACAAAGTATCTAACCTCAGTCTTCAAAGACAAGGAAATTCAGAAATAACACTGTCTCTCCTATTACTCATCCCTACTGTGCTGAATTCTGCAATCCATGCAGGCCACCCAAAAATTAAAGAGATCTCCAGAAAAAAAATGTTCAACTGAAAAGGGATAAATTAAAAACCAGCCCAAGGCAGGTTATGTGGTTGACATGAAATGCACAGCATCCATCAAGAGCGTTGTATATGCCACTCCTGAATTGCAACAGTCACACTCATGTGGTTACAATTTACAAATTAGCACTAGGTAAAGTAAGAACTTCCTCACACCTTGAAATCTGACATACCAGCTATTTTTCCCACAGTTAGCTTCATCAGTCGGTACGTTTTTTCATGGTGACAGCATATCTTTGGCCAATGCTTAAGCTCTTAGCTCTGCTCCCCTTCCCTTTGGTGGCAGTCTGATGTACATCAAAACCAAAATTGTCACTGAGGGGTGGAAGCAGCAATCCTGGCTCTGTCTGACCCATTCCCATCACTGTTTATGATATGACAAATGTTCGTGCAGCCACACACAAAGTCAGGGTAAGGAGGTGGCAGAGAAAATAGCTCAGCAAAGGGGGGTGTGTTACACCAGGTCTGGCCAAGGAAGCAAACTCTGATGCTGGGAGAGCACAAGCGACAGCATGTGAGAAGATCACACCTGAAGGGAAGCACATAAACTCCTCTTTCTCACACTCTTTGCATGGCAAGCCCCAAACTCATTGCCTGGGGGCACAGCCCTCTCAGTCCCCGGTCCTCTTCCCTGCTTGGAGCAGTGAGGGAACAGGGAATGACTCAGGACTGCTCAGAGCAAGGAATTAATTACACCTCTCACTACCTGCACTCATGTCTGTACCGGCCTTCTCCAAGCTTTCCCTTCTTCACATCCGTGTGAGAGAGAGCTTAGTGTGGACAGAGCAGGAAGGTGCTTCCAGCCACACAATCGGGGAAACGCAAAAAACCAAGCAAAGCCCTTTGATTGAAGCCTTCTTCCACCACAGCCTGGGTCAGGAGCTGTCATCTCTTGCTGTCTCTGCAGAATGCTCAAATACCCTTCAGACTTGACACAGGGCTGGTTGGGCACAAAACCAGACCCACACAGCTTCCCACATGACTCAAGATGGTATCAACCCCCATCAGCTCAGTGGGACAACAGTAAGGCAAAACAACCCCTAAACTCAACCTGCCCCAATCCCCACCCCACAGCCTGGCCTGACCCATCCATGCGGACAAACTGCCGTCCCAGGACACGCTCCCTTCATCTTTCCATGGACCTGGTGGCCTGGAAAGGACATCTCCAGTCACCACAGGTCATACATGCAGGTCCAGTCCCCAAAAGATGTTTTTTGACATTGCAAAATACCATCTGTACCGGGAGGACCCTACAGCTTTATCATCTTCATTTACTTCCCACCCAAAAGATCTTCACATACAAGGTAAAATTTTTTTATTTTAAGCACTTTTGTAGCCTGATTCTAGTGGTTTGTGCACATCATTCAGGCTGTCTGCTGACAGTTGCAAGCAAAATCCTGAAGTGCTGCTGGAACTTGCACCGATTTGTAATTAAATGGCTTTGAACCAACATTTTCATCAAAGGTGGTTCTGCCTCACCCTTTTGCTAAACAAAAAGTGGTTTCCCTGTTGGGAAAGATAATGAATACTAGAAATCAGAACCGTCTTGAACAGAAGCTCCCAACATAGCAGAAAACCTGGAAATCACCTGAGGAAATCAACTTTTCCTCTCTATCAGATTTGAACTGTGGATAAACAATCTTCATGCAGCAAATCAGTGCTAATTTCTCATGTCCATCACAAGGCTGACCACACTCTGCTCAGCCATTTTATGCCCAGAACTGAGTTAATATCGCCCTGAGGAGCTACTGGGGACCCCTCAGCAGCTCTTGGCACCAGAAGCTTCTCAGCTTGGCAGAGCTGGAGATGTAAAATACAAACATATACACACTTACACACACTTTACTCCACCAACAGTCCTTCCTGTATGTAACAGTGCCCCGCAGAAACAACTCTGCTTCACAAACACTACAAGAACATGACTTTCCCCTGGGAGGCAAGCAAAGAAACATCTGCAAACATTAAAAAAAAAAAAATATTTCACACAAAATTTATACTGAGCTTGCCAGCTACTACAAATGATTTTTCAGAGAAGTGGTGTTTACAAGGCTAGCCAACAACTTCTGAGTAAACCCTGTAAGTTAATTAAATACTACTCTGACACAGAGTCATGGATCATCCAGTGCTCAAAGAGTGGAACTGTTGATTTTAGTTAAAGGCAGCAATCTGGTAGTAAATACATCACTGTGTCCTGGCAGACAACTGACTGGTGTCATTAGAAAGTGTGCGTTCCACCAATTACAAAAATTAATTATAAAGCCATGTCAGGTCACTCGGTTGGAAAATAATTATTTCACTTCACAACATTAAATGAGAGACAGTGCCCCACCTTCATCAGTATGCAAATTGCAATGGATTATTTGGGACTAACCCAGTTATCTCCAGAGCTGGCAGGGGCCCAACCTAAGTCAATATAGTCCTCAGGGGTGAGATGGATGAATACCATCTTCTAAGAATCCAGTTTGGCAACAAAGAAAATGCAGCAGGGGAAGAAGAACGGCAAAGGGGAAAAAAAAAATGCAGACCTAGTGAAAAGTTCTGTAGCAAAATTTCTAGTTCACTTACAGTCAAATAAAATTTCAAATATAACAAACAGTTCCCAAGCTGGGGAGAGTGATAATATCAACATTCGCTCTGAGCCAGGACCATGTGTGCTGATGGGATACCAAAAAATAAAATAAAAAATCTTTGGAGACTCCTGCACATGGAAGCTCTTGCTGAAAGACCACCACTTGCGTATTTGGGAACAGGCTGATTGACTGCCTTTCTTTTAGAAAGAGTTTTGGTAAAGGCACTACAAAAAACTTTGGTGAAATGTTTTCATGATGTTATGACTTCAGAAAATCAGCACTATGTATTTCTGGGGTAACATTCCCAAATGTCTCTGTACAGGAAGGATTTTGCACCTCCTCTGATCCCGGAGCTGAGATACCAGACTGCCCCCAGGTGAACAAACCTTTTGCCTAAGGTTCAGCTGTGCTTACACACCAGAAAAATTAGGAAGACTACAGAGATTTCTGTGGATAAAGTTTTTTAGATATATAAATGTATATCTCCTATCTTGCAAAAAGTAATTAGCCTTCTCCAAACCAAAGCCTGCTCTATTTACAAGCAGGTAACCTCTCTTCTTCCCCAAATTTACCAGGCATGCAGCTGATGAGGTGCGCAAATTCTGTGTGATAACCTAGTTGTCCCCAGGTCATTGGGGCAGCCCTCCAGACTTTTTAAATTGCCTCTGCAACATGAAAGGACAAACCTAGATTCTGGTGGAGACACCTTCATCCTCCCTCTAGAGCGTGTATTTACAAAAAGTACTGCACATTGACCAACAGGCACATTCATTTTTAAGACTGTAATGAAGACACTGGATAAAATTAAAAAAAAAAAAAAACTCAAACCCCAGATACTCCGCCACACCTGCAGCCCTGAGACACAATTTATTACATTCAGAGCAGCTGCACACATTGAACCTTCTTTTATTGCTTCGGGGACTTGCATCACAGTTACCTTCAGTTTGGCAAATACTTCCTCATACAGCACAACAAAACAAAGCTGGCTCCCGAGGAACAGGATAGAGATTTCATATCTATTTCTCTCTCTCTGTGTGTGTGTGTGTGTGTATAAAAACAATAACACATTTCCATATGACACAAGCTGACGTTTCCTTATCAATGCAAATAGCCCTGCCCTGCCGCTCCCTGAGGCTACATGATGAAAGGAGCGCTGTGAGCTGGGGATGTGAGGAGTCTCACACCCAGACCCCCTTGTCACACAGGCAAATGCACTTCCCTACTGCAAACCCCAGGCATTTTCCGTGTCAGCTCTTGAGCCTCTGCTTTGACCTGGCTCTGGTGTGCCAATGCCATCGATAATTGCCCACTCCACCATCTGCTGCTGATGTGCCCATCAGGGCCCTTTCATGAAAGAGTGATCTTATTGCAGGTACAGGAGATCAGTTTGCACCTCAAAGCACAGCAGGTTAAAAATCTTCTGCCTCGAAAACCATAAAAATAAAACAATGTTATGCACATCCCAGTTAATAAAAGCTACAAGAGATAAAACATTTCCCCTTTAGGTCAAGGGGAAATGGCCTCAAGGTACATCAGGGGAAGTTCAGGTTAGATATTAGAAAAAATTTCTTCACCGACAGGATGGTCAAGCACTGGAACAGGCTCCCCAGGGAAGTGGTGGAGTCACCATCCCTGGAAGTGTTAAAAAAAGGGGGAGACATGGCACTTCATGACATGACTCAGTGGGCATGGTGGTATTAGTTTGAAGGTTGGCCTTGATGATCTTGGAGGACTTTTCCAACTTTAATGACTCTAAACCAATTTTGCTTGCTTTGCAATGGTTAATAGACCACACACACACACACACTCACTCATACAATTATGTGAGTTAAATCAAAGAAATCAGAGGTGCTTCTCCAAGCCTTGACAAAGCCCAGAAGCCTCTGGGCCCCAAGCAGCATCCTCAGTTTTGCACAGCTGCAGGGAGCTCTGTATAAACCCCCTCATTGTTCTGCTGCAGGTGCATGGATGGGAGTTATCGCTGGTATCTGGATCTGTCCTTAAGACACACTTGCCCCACTCCATGTCATGGCACAGCTTTCCCACTCCAGGCTAAACCAGGGAGGGCTGAGCTTCTCCAGAGGCCTCTGGAAGCAGCATTTCACAGCCTCGCTCGGATTTTTCCTCAGTGCCTGCTTCTGAATTGCTGACATTGCAGGGAAAAGGCAGAAATCAAACTGTCCCTCTGTACAGCACGGCTGGACTGTGCTCCAGAAAGGCTGCCCCCTGCTTCGGACATCTCTGTACCCAGTGAATCCACACCAAAGAGCTAGGCAGGGCCTAAACTGGATGTATCGGTACTTCCAGTCAAATTGTACATTTGGGGTTTTTTGTAGCCCAACCCCCCGCTAGCAAACCACGCCATGTAGGAATCAGAGGCTTAGGGATGACAGCTGCTCCCGAATCACCTGGGGTCATGTACATCCCCACACTCCAGACGACAGCAGTGACCAGAAGCAGCAGCAGACTTAATTTCCAAAATCTCATGTGACCATAGGCGGCTCCACCAAGAGTCACAAGCCATCTCGTATGGTCTAAAAGTAATTTTCCTTTTTTTCATTGCTTTTAACAGGTCTGAGGGGGTTATTTGTTTGTTTCTAAACAAGTAACTTGCTATCTATTTTCCATTCTGATTTGTCTTTCACAGGTTTGTCTTTGCTTATGGAAACAAGGTTTTATTTGTCCTTTTTATGAAGTCTAAAATTCAAAGCTCTGTCATATTTTTAATCAACTGTCTGTATTAATTTCCTCTGCAATTCAGACAAAGTTTACTTGTATCAGTTTCTCAGGCTGTATTCTCTCTCACTGAATAAACCTCAAACATACTCATTTCCTCATGATGGATTATTTACATTAGAAAAACTCCTTTTGAAGTACACGTCTTCTCTGGACATTTTCCATCCCTTTTGGAGATTCACCTTCAGCACTGGCTTGCCAGGGCTCCATGCTTGTTCCTCTCCAACCCAGCTCACTGCAAGAGCATGCAGGAGTGCTTGGGAGTATCTTCCTATCAACAAACGTTCAGGTTAGCAAAACATACTGGTTTATCTGGTTTTGCTGCTGGATCTCTAGCTGCAATCTAAACTGGTTTAGATGGTTAATAAAACATTAAAGACCAAATAAATGGAAGTATTTAAATCCAGAGTTATGCAAAGACATTCTTTACTTTCAAGAGTGCCTGCTGAGAGCTATGGGCTTCCCAAAGCTCTGAGGAAAGCCTGCCTAAAAAGAGGCATTAAACATGAGCAGTCCTCATGCTTGGCAGGCTCACAGTGCAGTATTCAAGCCCAACAGTTTCCAGTCACTGGAACAGTCACCCAGCAATGGCCATGGAAACACTCATGAGGTGCTCAGCAGCTTTTGAAGAAGATCAACACATGAATTTTACTCCCTTATTTTTTATTCGTTTCCAAAGGAATTCTGTAAAAACATGTACACAGCACAGCTTTCTCTGGAAAACTTTCTAGCAAAGATCAGATGTTAGAAAGCTCTTTATTAGTAAGGCCAAGAGTTTGTTCACAAACTTCCTAGAGAAAAAAAACAAGCAAACCACAGACACCACTCCAAGGAACTGCCTTTGTAAGGAGAGATGGAAATAAAGTGGGACAAGGGGAAGATGATCCTTGCATTGTCTCATGTTTTGTGGTCACCGTGTAACCAGCCAGACATTTCCCATGAGAAAAGTCTACAAAGAAACACAGGCTGGCCAACCCTATATTTAAAAATTTCCTAAAGTATGGTTGCTACATTTAGCCTAGACAGTACATGAACACCACAGTGATTTGTAAGATTAGAACTGATTGTGATAGCCCAGTGTGACGCTGTTTAAATCCTCAAGCTTCCAGTGGGTAGATATTCAAACGCTTTTTGGAAACTGTTGTCCTTTCTTCACACTAACAACCACAGATCCAAGATCGCCCGTTCTTCAATCATTTTCTAAATTCCTAACTGTCTGCACCTCCTAAATCCCTAAGTAAATGTTGCCTTTTGATGAGCCCATCTGGATGAAACAGCAACATCTTTTGTTGATGAGTGATGTACTTTATCAATACAAAGGCAGGGAAAGAATTCACCAAAGCAAATTCTGGGCCTTCAGCTAAGACAGAGAAGTAATTTCAGATGACAAGCATTAATATGGTAAACTTCACCATCTTCTGTTTAATTATCAAAACCACCATCATTTTGCCTATCTTGAAGAACTGAGTACAACTCTAGGTATTTCTGGTATGAGAGGTCAAGGTACCAGAAATCAAGAAATGCTTAAAATAAATTAAATCTGTGGGTACAGACTTTGCTTCCATGGTTTTTCCATACTTCATTTTCCCCACCTACAGCTCAGCTTGATTTTTAGCCATTATCATACTGCTACAATGAAAATATTAACTTTCCCATTAACCACGAGTAAATACGTTTTACCAGTTCAAAACATTGAATTCAGACAGAAATCACTTCAGCCCTTACAGCCTGGTAGAGTTATTCAGTCTCAGCAACAAAAGGTTTCAATCAGATAGCCAAAACTTTTGTCCATCAGATTTAGATTTGTCCTGAAATGCAAGACAGACTTTCCTCCTTCCCCCTCTTTGCAGAGCCAAAAAGCACAGAAACCAAGAAAATTAAAACCTGCTGCATTATTCTGCAACAAGCTACAAAACACAATAAAAAGCCAAATGTCTCTCTGCCCTCCCCTCCTCATCTGGTTGAATTATTATTTCAAACAGTCATGTAGTTGCAACTCTGCCTACATCTCCAAAAGCGAAACAATTATGCCACAATAGGGGTATTTTGTTCACTCAGGAAAAAAATCATCTAATGAAAAGCTATGTTGGTGGTTGAATCCGTTTCCTTTAGGAGGAGCTGGCTGTAATCTCAGTGGGACTTGTGGTTTCGGCTATTCATACTGCTCATAGCAGTTTCTGTTTTTTCTCAAAGCAACGTAACCCAGCAACACAGAGAAAAGCTGTGATTAACTTCTTCTGAGATACAAGATGTCACGGCAGCGCAAGTCACCTCCTTCACTGAGGAAAATCATAAATCTCTGTCGCTCTGTTTCACACAGACATCTCATATCTCGGGCAGAGTGGAAACCAAAGTTAGAAATCACTGAAATTTTCTCTTTTACCGAAGAACAAGTTGACTGTGGACTCGTGACTCCCAGACCAGAGACCATCCTTCAGAGCTGCAAGAAACTGCTTCTCTCAGGCCCTGATCGATACCTTCAGTTCCTTGCCAACCACAGGAGAGCTTTAAAATTAACAAGCATTATTTTAGCTGACTTTAGCTAATGAATAGCTATCAATTATCCACACACACAGAAGACATTTCCTTTTATTTGTATGCAAATGTCCATATGTGGTGGAATGAAGCTGGAAGGGAACATCTGGGCATCAAAATCCTACATAAATTACATACTTTCTAAAAAAATGCACTAAAGCCCTTGTGTCAATCTCAAGAAATAAATTTAAAGAAATCCAAAACACCACAACCAGCACACAGATCTGGGACAAGCACCAACTTTCCCCTGTTCGAGCACTTCACTAATGAACACACTGATGCAGTCACTTCTGTGTGCTCTGGGAGATATTATTTCTTCTTTTTAGTGACAGGTTCTATTATCTCCTGTGTATATTAAAACTGGCCTTTCAGCTCTTCCATTAATACCAGATCCCCAAGTCAGAGGTGAACTCTAAGTGACTGTGACACTTTCAGAGCAGGGCATCTCTCTGACAGGCTCTGACACGGCCTCTTTTCATGTCTGGAGACTGCAGCAAGAGGGGAAAAAGCTGCCCAGAACTCAGGGTTTCCAAACTGCTCTCCAGCAGCAGTTATTTATTACTGCTCTGCCCTACAATGTCACCCAGGTGCTGCAGAGGAAAGAAGGAGGCCATTCCCTGCTATCAAGAGTTACAAAATATTTTGAGAAAAAACTGGCGAAGGATAAGCAGATGGGCACGAGATGAAAGCAAAGCAATCCTAGGGCTGAAAGCATGACTTTTATGTCTTGTCAAGCTTTTTGGGTTTTGCAGAGTTGACCAGGTGGTTTGAAAAAAAAAAGGAAAAAAAAAAAAACACAAAAGAGAGAAAATTCAGATTAGAAGACAAGAATAAACTGAATAAATTTATCAGAGCCAAAGCAGCATTGAAGAAAATTCACTACTGCCAAGAACTGCTTGCCTGTTGCACTAGAAAAAAGTGAAAATCCAAACTCCAACCAGGAACCACCAAAGCCACATGGGAAGGGGGTGTCTTTATTCCCACTATGCTCCTCTCTGGGAAGAAATCCTTCAGGAACCAGCTATCAGCTCTTAATGACAAGTTTTGTTACTCACAGGCCCCACAATGAAACAGGGGGTGGCTGAAGTTACCATGCTGTGGTAATAATCAAATTTAAGGGGATTATAATCATTATAAGCTAATCAGGGTAGAATTATATATTTTTAATTAGCAGCTGCTGTGTGGTTAAGGCACTAGAATCCCCAGCTGTTTGCTTGTAAGTGCAACCAACAGAATCTTATTTGAAGTGCAAAATACTACTTTTACATGGAAAATATATTAAGGAAATTTAAAAATTGCCCTTAAAAATACTATGTACTGTAGACCCTCATTACAGGTCATGCTTTTTGCTTTCAGCGTTGGAAATATTTCTTTTTTTTAAGCCCATGCATTTAATCTTATATTGAACGTAGGCCAAATATAAAAATCTACAATGCATTGTGTATATTGTTACTTCAAACCACATAGTAGTTACTCGTAAATCCTCCTGGTTTTGGTGTAAACACATAGTGTTTGTCTACTCATTGTAAGTCTAGAAAAGGACGTATTTCTGGGGAGCCTCAAGAGGTATTCACTGCATGAATAATAGAGACTGAATAAAACTTGTCATTTGGATATTCATATAACAACAGACTTTAATCCAAGATTCCCAAGTAAAGAAACAGATCTCCTCTGTTTCTGTAACCACCCCTGCACACACTGTTGTATTTTAAAACTATTTTTCAGTTGCATTTTAAATGAGAACCTTTCTGTGTTATCACTGAGAGACTCCAACAGGCACCAGTCCCCAGAGATACTGCTTTGTTTAAAAATAAAGCAAACCCAACAGCCAGTTCAACTGAAAACAAAATGGTTTTGTTAAGGCTGCTCAGGTATAAAGAGGCTGATCAGAGCTTGCAGATGCTTGGCAGAAGTCTCCAACAAAAACCCCAAACAGCAAAGCAGCTGGTCCTGTCTTCAAACACGTTCTTCAGGTTCCCAGGGTTAGACCAGCCTCTTCTCCACAATCCAGAGTATTTGTGACATTTTGGCTGAACACAGGGCAGCAGCAGAACTGCACCTCAGCACAGCCAGGCCCCTCGTTCCAGAATTAGGCTCCTCAGTAACTCTTTGAGCATATGCCCTAAAGTATAATCCACAAGGTGCTGGAAAGGGTTAAGCAGCCACTTTCAAATTCCCAGCCCTCACAGAGGGCAGGGCTTTGTCCAGAGGAGCAGGCAGCCAGGCTGGCTGGGTGATGAGAACCTCTCCAAGCCAAGGCAGCCCAGCTTTGGGTGCTCTGTTCCTGGGCCCAGCACTGCCACAGGTCCTGCCCAAAAAACCAGTGACACTTCCCCACCTCCACAGACAGTGAGCGTTTGTGTCTGTTCCATCACCTCTCATTGCAGACCAGGTACAGATTCTATTGCTGGAGAAGATAAATTACTTAAGATTCAGCTATTTTGGATAAAAGTGTTCCCTCAGATGCGATACAACCCAGGCTACATACCAGCTCTTCACAGAAACTGCTATTTCTAAGAGTTTTCAAGCACTCGCAGTTCTGAATAACATCCTGTGCCATGTCTGAGGACTTTGACTAACGGGTCAGCAAACGAAGACTCAGAAAACCCAACAAGCATTACTTCACTTAAATACCCTTCTGTCGACTCAGACTAACACAGTCAGCCCTGGCAAAAGAAGGGCCTCCTTGAAATGCCAAGAGCTTGGGTAAATCATCTGGTCTGGCAGATGGGTGCTGCTGCCAAGACTGTCTCCTTCAACACCACCCAAAACACTGTGACGGTCACTCACAGCTTCAGACCAAACTTACCAGTGATGGGAGCTATACAGGACTCAAACTCTTGTCTTTCTACTCTAAAACACAACACACCCTCAGAGCAAGGGCAAAATACATGCGAGGGAGAAAGGGGCCTAAAAAGACAGCTGTTACATCCAAAATATTAGCATCACAAACACAGAACTTTCAAATCACGAGGACAGAGTCACTGAAGACATGGCCTCTGACAAGAGGTGCACAAGGAAATCAAAGCCTTTCACACAACTGCGGCACTGAGCTATGCCCAGGCAGGCAAATAATGGACTAAATTAATTGCCTGTAGCATGACACTGCTGGAAAATCCTGGAGGTTTTGACTGCTCTGCAGCACCGTTCTTTCAACTCCACCCCATGCTGGGGCTTTAATCTGCAGGGCTGTAATGGCACTATTGGCAATGTTAGAGGAGAGACTAAAAATAAACGAGGGACAAGAAAAATGCAAAGCTCCTCCTCCCCACAGGGTCTGGAGGGAATTTCCTGAGTCAGTCAGACTGCTGGATCACTTGTTTACTTGTTACTAAGTACGAATTTTCACAGCAGCGTGTGTGGCTTTCACTGAAGTTTCCAAGTTAAATTCAACAGGGCAATAATGTCGTAAGGAAACTAAACATCACTAACCCTCTCTTGAGGGACAGGATCCCTGCTGCTTCCCTGCCCATGCTGCACGTGGTATTTCCAAGGCAAACACTGCATTTCTAGGTCAAATACGAAAGTACTGGGGGCAAAGACAGTTCCTTGGATTTATGGATGAAGTCCATGAGCTCCCATAGTAACCTGCATCTTCCTCAATCCATTAGATCTGTTCACCCCAGGATAAAGAAGCAGTTGTGCAACATTCAGAAGAGCTGGAGGGATTATCCCTCTGCAAAGCACCTCTGCAAAGGTCCTCCCGTGCGCCAAGAGGCATTTGGGGAAGGAAGGGTCAGCTCTGCTCCCTGTGGCACCCATGGAGGACACAGCCATGGAACTGCACACACAAGTGATTTCAGTGCTCCACAAGAAGCTGGCATGGAGATTTGTTTATGGAGAACTAAAAATTAAGTTTGACTTTAAAATAGTGCAGTCACCAGTTACGGCTCAGAGGGTCACATTCTTCTTCCATCTCTGCCTCCTCCCTCCCCTCTTTGCCCAGAAGCTTTCCCAAACTGGTCTGCAACCACGGCAGGATTTCCCCACAAGGGAGGCAGGCACAAATCTGTGGCTGGCAAGCTGAAGGAATATGCTTATGAAGGGATGCTCAGCACTTCCTACAGCACTGGACTTTTTTTTTTTGAAGACCAACACTGCAGCAGAGACCACTCCAATCTGTGGCAGCCTGGCAAACCAGATACGGCAGCATTTCACGAAAATTTTAGCTGGTGCCTGCAGGTTCACAGTGCTCTAAGAGAGAGGCACACCTTTCCATTTCACTCCACTCTCTGAGGAGCTCTCCTTGTTCACCTCCCCTACCCCTGGAGCACACAGCAGAGGAAAATCTAAGATTTCAAGCTTTGCAAACCTCCAGCCTAAACCAACATCCTGGAAAACGAGTTAGAGGCAGGAGCACTTCACTTCCAAACCACAAAGGCTGTAATGAGTGTGGTTTAATTGGCTGGTACAAGAGCTGCACAGCCAGAACCAGCAGCTGGCAACGAACAGCCCTTCTGCACGGCAGATTGCTAAACTTTTGCCCTTCTCTGCAACGTGGTGTGTAGCAGAAGTAATTCAGTACCCATAAAAAGAATTACAAAAGTATCTAAGAAAAACAACGCGTTAGCCCAGAACTGGCAGTAGACTTTTTTCCCCAAAACTTTCTAGCTGTAGACCCTATAGGGATGAATTTCTACTATGTGCATATATACCATATCCTCCATAAGAAACCTGTATCTTTTAGGTGTCACTTAAAATCTGGCCCTTTAGAGATACTGATTTTAAGAGGCTCAGTACGTATTTTAAAATCTCATTATCTAGAATTAGAAATTAGGTTCTTTGAAAAATCAGTCCCAAGTGACAGAAGTCTCTGTTAAGTGATGATGGCACATTTCCTTGCTTCATTTAATACATCACTCTGCTATTCACACTTGTCCAACTTCTCCCTTAGAGGTTTACAAAGCACATAGCAAGTTAGTTTGCATCTAACTTCAGAATAGCCAGATTAGTAAGGAACAGGATTTTACAGCAAAGCCTTCCTTTCATCTGGAGCAAAAAGCTTTGAATCTCATAAAGCCCATGCAGTAAACTTTCAAGCCAAGGTATTTCACAGAGGTAGCTGGCACTCACTGCTATCCCCTTGATGGAGTTAATGGAAGTTTTATAGTTTATAGAGAAATGCACAGTAAGCAGGGTTAAAAATATATAAAAAATAATAACACAACCCAAAGCCCACATCAACAAGAACTTGAAGTGATATGTACATGCTTCTTTTAATTCAAAAACCAGGCTAACCTAAATAAAAGGGGTACATATGAGAAAAATAACACAGATTCATCCTGTAAGCAGCTGAGGAATTGCTGCTATCAGCCTCTTCCCACCGTGAGATCCCGAGTGCTCACATCCAACAGCTTCTGTCTGGCAAGGCTGAGGCCAGAAGCTGGCACTGCCTTCAGGAGTGCAGCACTCAGGATGAAATGCAGAGCAGAATTTAAACTCCTCAGTTAGTTCAGCTGCAGACCACAGGCATACAGTCCACGCCTTTCTGCTTTTACCTGCACAACTTTGTTTTAAATTGGATCTTGTCCCCAGGGCTCCATATTAAAGGAGTTGCTCCTACAACGAATCAAGAGTCAGAAGCTTTGGACGTGTCAGGACAAATCCCACCAAATGTAGATTGGTGTAATGTGCAGATTTATGCTGGCTTACATGGCACTAGAAAAGGAAAAGCAGTAACTCAAACTGCTGCGCAGGCTCCTGACAACAGTGATGATAAGCATTGCTTTTCTAAGGCTGAAAGAAGGTTCTGGGGAAGGAAGATAAATCAAAACATGTCATCTTTGAAAGGGGAGCGATGCAGGAGCTAAGCCCCAGTGGCTTCACAAACACCCATCTCTTCCTAGTAGAATAGGCTTTGGTGTTATTCAGTGTGTAAGTTTTGCAACAGTTTTCATTCTAGTTAAAATTGCATGAGAGTTCATTAATTTTAATGCTGTGTGATTTGCTGTGCCCATACCTAGGAATGCACCAAACCCTGGCAGCATTTGCCTGTTGGCAGAGGGATGAGTCCTGCTCACTCAGAACCAGGCTGCAGCAGAACACTGCCTTTGGTGCCTTCAGACCTGACCCTGCCAACCTCCAGCAGCTGCCCAGGACCCATGGCCCCAGCCAGGCACCCTGGCATCTGTCACCCTGTGAAAGCCACCACCCCAGCAGGGACAGGGAACACAGCGGGACAGGGCCCCTTCCAAACACTGAGGCTGAGGCAGAGCCTGTGTCTCCCCTCTCAGCTCGTGCAAGTTCACACAGGATGGGGGTCTGTATTCTCCAAAAATCAGACACCTCCCCAGATTAAAAATCTTGCTTGTTTGTCTGTTATGACAAATGTTACTGATCAGGAAACTGAACCTCTGCATTTTAAAGGCATTTATTCCTACATTTTGGTGCATTCTCTTGGCCTGGGATATTAAACACATTGAGCTCATTTTTCTCCATGTAACAAGGGGGTTTATCAGCACACCTCTGGTGGAATATTAACTCCAGCGTTTTGCTGGGAAGAGGCTGAATTTAATCTGGATTGCAATTGGGAGAGTGGGAAAGAAAAAAGGTCAGAGCAAACATGGCACCATTATTAAAGAAATGGGTTAATTATCAACCACAGGAATGAAACTGTGGAAACGACAGCAGCCCAGTCCTACTTGTGACGATTCTGGCTGCTGGACAAGCAGAAAGTGATCCAGACCCATTGCAAGAGGAAAGGGATTAAAGCTCTCATGCTGTTACATAACTAAAGAAGCCGGTTCTGAAACAGATATCTGTGTCTGCAGGGGATTTGGGGTGCAATGGTTTTATTAGCCAGAGACACCACAGCCAGCGAGGCAGGCTTAACACCCATTAAAAAAATACTTTATACCTGGTATCAGGGAGCTCTGCAGGGCTCAGAAATGGATCAGACATCTCTTCACATAACAAGAAGAGCCGAAGGCAGCATCTGATATTCCACAAAAGGCAACAAATGCTACAAACAAGGTACATAAAGCCTGCAGCTTCCAGGCATGAGCTGCCCTCTGCCTACAAGAGATCAGGACACTCCACCAGGAACGGGTTATTCCTGCCAGCGGGCGCCTGTTTCTAATGCTACCTCCTAAAACAAACTATATCAACCAGCATTTGCATCAGGAAAGCAGCTGAGAGGACAGCTCACCTGAGTCTGCTGTGACGCATCCTACACCAAACAAAACAGCATCCGGCAACATGGTAATTTCCAAAAGCACTCACGGGAAGAAAAACAAAAACAGAACCCAGAAAATTTGTAACTGTTACTTTTTTAGCTACCATTAGGGAGGAAAAAAAAAAAAACAAAAAACAAAATAACCCAACACTAACAAAATGTTAAATGGCAAATAAAGGCATAGCAACAAAAAAATGTCAAAATATCATATCAGCCCAAACCTGCCAAAACTGAAGGAATCATAACAGATAAAAGAAAGTATTATAAGCAAAGTGGGTAAAAATAGAAATGCCAGGATATGACATGCCTTCGAGTTATAGGAAAAGCATCTGGATTGTCCTCAAATCCCCTCCTGACTGCTGTCTAACTCGCTAATCGTCCCTCTTGAGCAACAGGGTTGTCTGAAGCAGAGCAATGGGGCAATGCCGATTTCCTTTCATCTGATGCCATGAGGCAAAGCACTTTCCCAGGCAGGCAGGGAACACTTTTTGCCCTCGGCTGCACAGACCTGGGTGCAGCCCAGAGCCTGCCTTTGGCTGAGGTGGGGGGACACCAGGGGACACACACACACGACCTTCTGCTCATGGCCCTGGGGAAGGACCCATCTCCATCCACAGGATGCAGCAGAGCCACCAAAAACAACTCTGCAAACGAATACACTGATGCAACTCCCTCCAGGCGACAGGAAGAGCACAGAAAGCCTCATCTCAGACTGTCAAGGTTCCAGAAATATAATTTCCACCTTCTTTTCAGAGCCTGGCATTTATTGAGCATTGCTAAGGAGACCCACTTCTCTTCTGCACCTTCCTTCTCCTTTCACAAGCCCAAACGCAAGGCCTGGCAATGCACGGGATACACACCTTTTCAACTGAGCAATTTTTATTTTCACAGCAGTTACAGCCAACTGCCTGGCTCAGTATCTGGTACCTGCCACTATGTCCTTTGCTACAGTGACAGCTACAGAGAAGGAGCTGAAAATGTTTAAGCAAAAGATGCTTTGTCACTTTGTGAAGCGTTAACACCGCTCAATGCTTTTAAAGGACATTACAACAACTTGGCTGCAGATCCAGACTTTCCAGCTTAAATTATGGATTTTGTAATGCTCTGAACATCGCTTCTAAAAAGCACAGACTTTGGAGAGTCTCTCCTCTGCTCTCTCCATGGTCCCCAAAGTCTGAAGCAGGCAGCTAAGACGTTCCACAGCTAAGCTAAGGCAGGAGAAAATCCCATTCCATCGAAAGCTGAAGAAAACAAACTCGAGCAGCTGCATGTGAAAATTACATGAAGTCCAAAGTGTGAGCCTTAGGACAGAGAAACAGTCAGGCAAGTGCACAAATGCCTTCCACGTGTTCCGCGTGGAAAGAAACTGAATTTTTTAAAGTCTAACATGGAAACTGCTTTAAGCAATTTGTCATTTACAATAGAGGTTCTGCAGTAAAATAGATATTTCGACAAGTTAAACAACTTCCTACTGGAACGGCTGCATGCAATGCTTAAAATACCTCTTGCAGACTCCTTAGAAAAGGACTATTTCTAACTTTGCCATTCAGGAAGACTTTGAAATGTCACTGCTGTTTGATTTGACCAGAGAGGAGGAAATGCAGAGTTGAGAGAAGGAGAAAACAATGCATATACCATTCTGTCCTTTTTTTTTTAACTTGGTTCCAAGGCAGCTAGCTGTGTGAGCCAGTGGTAAGAAACGCAAATATTGCATCTTTACCTCCAAGAGGGGGAAGCTTCAGCCACGTTTTCTGTAAATGTTACAACTTAAAGCTCGCCTGGGTATTATAAGGCATCGATGTGCAATACCACCCAAAGGAGAGCTGAGTCTGAGAGCATCTTTTGGCTAAACCTGAGCTAGAAACAATGTTTTTATAGCAAAAAGCCATCTGAACATGATCCACTGCAATGTATCATAATGCTGAAGTCTCTTCCACATCAGGGACTTTAAGGAGAAATAAGTACACAATAAATATTCACCACTGTTTCTGCCACCAGTTCAGACAGCTATCAGCATTCAGCAGCGCTACTGCTGCATCCCAGTACTTGAAAGGTCTGTCCTTTGGAGGCCTTGATGAAGTTTTGTTTATCAGTTGGTGATGCTAATGGGAAGCCTTTTCTCAGCCAGAGCTCAGGGAGGAGCAGGCTCTGCCTGACAAAGCCCACAGCTTGCTGGGAAGATGCTTGAGGTTTACAAAAATGGAGTAACCAGAGCAGAACAGCACTAAAAGTCACCTATTATCTGTAAAATCTACCTCCATCTGCAACTAATACAGGAAAAGAGGAACAGCAGTTTTAATTAAGTCTGTAAGATTGCTAAAAAAGTCCCTAACTTTTTGAAGAAAAGTTTTGAACCTTCCTGTTGAGCACACACCCAGGGCCTGGGGGGCAGGAGGTGCTGC
The DNA here is from genome assembly GCA_013397935.1 of Dasyornis broadbenti. Classification (NCBI taxonomy): domain Eukaryota; kingdom Metazoa; phylum Chordata; class Aves; order Passeriformes; family Dasyornithidae; genus Dasyornis; species Dasyornis broadbenti. The sequence continues at coordinate 1,856,315 of VZRN01000404.1, forward strand.
AGGCAGCAGAAACACTCTTTTGTCAGAAATCCACCAGTGAATTACTGAATCCAGCACATCCTGAGCCGGGCTCCAGCCAGGCAGCTGATGGAACCTTCCCTGCCAACTCTACTGCACCGTGGAAAAATGCCTGTATTCCCTGCCAGGGGCAAGATCCCATCCGGGCAGCGGCCGCTCCGGCAGACGCTGCACCGAGCGAGAGAAGAATACGGAAAATACAAACTAACTGTAAGGAGCCAGCTTGGGAGCCTGGCTTTCCTTGTTTTCCCCAGCATCCTCAGAGGAAGAACAGGCAGCAGCATCCCAGCATGATGCAGTGCCAACTCACCCTGCAGCTCAAAGCACCCTGGCAGGACACAGATGACCAGGCTGAGCTCCACATCAGCTACACTAAATCAATTTGAAGTAGGTTTTGGTTAATCCGCTGCAGCCTTTTAATGTTGGGATTGTGACAACTTGCCCAGCTTTTTAGGCAAACAGCAATTTCCACACGGGTTTAGGCAAGCCTCAGTGCCGATTATAGCATCTTTTACAGACGATACAAAAAGCCCTCTGCAATGTGTTACGTTAGCACATGCTTAAATTTAAGCACTCGCATTTTTACTGGGGCTTTTCTCATGTGTAACAACTTCAGCAGATCCAAATTTGCCAGTCTGCAATGTGACCAAGATATCCTATCCCAGCTCAGAATCACGTGAAAAAACCCTCTTTGTATTTAGCTCCTGGAAAAACTGATACGTGGGTATTTCTAGCATCAACTAATACAACTGGAAAATTGGCAACAGAAAACAAAAATAAATGGAAAAGTCACCTCGGATAGTCCCTAAACTATCTTTTTTGAAGATAAAAAGTTCAGATTTGATATGTTTTACAAGCACAAATTTAAAAAAACCTATAGGACAGTTCATGGAAACTCCGCTGCGGCAAAACTCCACCTGAGCAGGACAACCTGGCAATGTAAGAAGCGAGCTGCTCCAGCTGAGGTAATTTACGCTTTCCCCCTGTTTTATTGTGGATCTGGGAAGCAGCAGAGCCCCACAACAGAGCAAGAGGGAGCCAAGATTTGTGGGTCCATGACCTTGTCACAAACACCCCAACTGAGCCACACAGCCTCTGTGCTTGACCTTCCCCCTCCACACATCACCTCAGGTCTTCACAGCCCTCACTCTTCTCCTGTAAACACCCAGGCAGGGACAACTCTCTCAGGTCCATGCACTGCCTGGCACAAGAGGGCCCCAAACTTATCACACTTGACACACTGACATCGTGCATCCAGGTATTCACCACATTTCCCATCCCCATAGAGGAATGACCTTGTGTTAAAGTGTAACTGCCACCCGCCCCTGGATGGAGGGAGATAAATGCCACTTTATGGCCTTTAACATGCCAGAGACCTCTGTGCACCACGAAACTGGGCACCTTTCCGAGATAAAGTTTATAGGTTTACCCTGGATTTCCCTCCTGCGCTCTGGAAATGACTCACAAGGGCCAGACAAAGGTCTGCATAGCAGCTGCCCCCAGCATTTGTCAGGAAAAGGGAATCTGGATCTTCTTCAGCAGCCTTATCCCACAACCTGAAAGCCAGAGAGGTCTCATGAGCAAATCATCATTCAAAGCCAACATGCTCCTGCAGATGATTTACAGGACAAGTATCACTGAAACAGTTTCACCACAGGAACTCCACAATAGTTTCAATGTTTTTTCAGGATCAATTCAATGTTTTTACAGGATCAGAGGCTGCCCGGGCATTTCATGATGAAGTAATGGGCATGGGAACTGTTCTCAGCCATAATAGTGGCGGTTTCATACTCTTCCTTTTCAGCTTCCAAATAGCTGTGCCAACAACAAATTTTAGCACTCATGGCAAAATCCATGGCACTGACTGTTTAACAACCTGAGCTGCCAAAAGCATGGGATTAGTGTCCATTTAAAAGGAAAAATTAAGAGTGAAGAAAAGGACATTCTGGAACTTGTCACTGAAGCAGTATTTGACAATATGGATGCCAAAGTGAAAAAGTTAAATACACATATTCATATATACACACTAGTCACATATTCTTAGAGTCTCACCCAAGAATTCAAACTATTTTGATGGGTGACACAATGTTTTCACAAGCTCCTCCTCCTGGACTGGCTGCAGGCTGTGTAAAGATACAAGATTTTCCCCCATATGTAACCTCACTGAGCAGCCAACCCTTGGACCAGCACAGCCCTGATATCCTCAGTGCCCATCTGGATTTTGCCCAGAGCAGTTCCACGCCTCCCGCAGAAAGCCAGAGACAGACGGTGGGGGTTTAATTGCCTCACTCCACCTGTAGCAAACAAAGCTTCCTGCAACATGAGGGATTTATAGACTGTAGCTCAGAACAGGCAAAAATAGCTCCACGTGAAATTAGGTGAACAATCTCAGCGTGTCCATATCTCTTCATTAAAAAAAAAAAAGGAAAAAGGAAAGCTACAGTGCACGTTTAAAAGCATGTATCAGCTCAGATCTCCACCTGGAAACAGTTTGATTAATAACAGCAGACAGTAGGTGACAGGGAGGACTCAACAGAGCACTCAGACTATACAAAAGTTAACAAAACACTCTATACCATTGCTAAGCAAGTTTGGTATTTGCACATCAAACAAATACACGGCATTTGCTGGGGTACCAACAGAGCACAATCTAACAACAACAAAGCAAGTCATCCCCTCCCAAAAAGCAAACAACTTACTGATTTTATTCAGAAACGACAGATTCTGTGATCCTCAGAGTCCCTGCTGAGCAGTCAGCAGAACCTCTGGACTTGCTCATGGAGCCAAGCTGCTGCTACTCCTCTCAACCACTGCCAGAGCATTTTGAGAAGATATTCTATATTAGTCACTTCGTTGTTTAAGGAAAAATGCATACCAGGGAAAAGAGAAGGACGTGATTCTTTGTTTTGCATCAGACTAATAATCCCTCTTTCGCCCTCAGGACAGAGAGAGAACAAAGCCTAGGCTGGACCAGTGGCTGCCAAAGCCCCATCGGGCCCCTGTCTCACAGTGCTTTCCCCCAGGCAGGAGCACTGCAAAGAGGAGACTCAGGCTGGACACAGCAGTGTCCCCAAATTCAGCCAAACCGCAGACTGCTCACCCCCAGCTCACCGGGATCAGCTCTCCCAGGGCTGGGCTGTGCCACACATCCCCTGCTGCCCCGTGCCACGCAGGGCAGCCACGCTCTGTCCCGGGGCAGCACGAGTTATTTGGGCACTACATCCTAACAGGATATTCCACAGCAAAGCTGCACCACAGAGTCACAGAACGGTTTGGGTCGGAAGAGATCTTAAAGATCATTCAGTTCCAACCCCCCTGCCATAGACTCTTTCCACTATCCCAGCATGCTCCAGGCCTCATCCACCCTGGCCTTGGGCACTTCCAGTGATAGAGCAGCCACAGCTTCTCTGGGCACCCTGTGCCAGGGCCTTACCACCCTCGCAGTCAAGAATTTCCTCCTTGTAGCTAACCTATCCCTGTCCTTTTTCAACTTAAAGTCATTCCCCCTTATCTTATCACTACACACCTTTCTAGAAAGTCCCTCTCCAGCTCTCTTGTATGCCCAGAACAAGAAGATGGTGGGCTGGACTGCTCTGGGACTGGGGACTGTCACCAGCTGGAAAGAGCCATGCTCCTGGCTGGGCCTGCAGAAAACACTCAGGCTGATTTTAAAGACAGCCTCAGCATCAGGAACAACTCCACAGTGAACAGGGAAACTTCCCCAACCCAAAGCTTCTGGTATCTTTTATGTATCGCCTGCTGCTCTCTCCACCTCTCCTCCAGCCATCCCTGGCTTCCCACAAAGCTCCAGTGAATTGCTTCTCTGCAGGTCTAAGCCCCAGAAACATCCACCTGTATCCCCGCCATTTAAATTGCTAATTGGGAGTTCTAGCTGTGCCTTAGGGAAAGGAGAAGGATGGGCATGTCCCTTGCTGTTTTTAAGAAAAGTCTTTTCCCAGTTATCCTGCAGCCCAGGCCCTCACCTGTCCAGTTCAGCCTGTTTGGGAGGTAACTTTCCTCTCTTTATGTATCCAAAAAACTCCGAGACATCTGTGTCTGTCATCAGTTTGGTCTAACACCCACTTAGTGCAGGATCTGCACCACTGGAATAAGACAGGTTGAACATCAAAGTTGGGGTTTTTTGTAAGTACGCAGTATCTGCACAGCTTTGTTTGTGTTGAGGGAGTAGCTGGATTTTAGGCAGCTTCTTTTTCAAAGGCCTTTTTGTTAATAACTAAATGAAAAGCCCAGAGTTGAGGTTTTCCTCTTAAAAAACAAGCCAGAGATTAAGGATATGAAGAAAGAAGTCAGTCTCTTCCCACCCTAATTGTACTGAGACACTAACTTGAGGGCTCCGAAATTACAGATGTATAATCCAAGACAATGAACTCTTTACTGAAGGATTAGCAAACCATGCAAAACTGATTCCTTATTCAAATGCCTTGCAATTGTAAGGGCATCTGTTCCACTTTGCAAGTCATCCCAAAGGCTTTGTTTGTTTTGATTTCCTGTTCCATTATGAAGACAGGGCACTTTGCATTATTTTCACACCGTGTAATAAGCATTATTGTTTAGTCTAATAAGGGACAGTTAATGAAATTCAATAAATATTTTTTAAAACCTTATTTTTCTTTTAAGTTATGATACAAGCCCTCTCAACTATAAAAACTGGAACTGGTTTTTAGCCAAAAGCCAAGTGTGTAAAAACGTAACCCAAAACGTCAGGACCTGAAGAAAAAACTATTTTGTTTCTCCAAGGTCTACTAGGAGCAGTTAAAGAAAAATATCTGCAGGTTTAAATAATATTGCTAACACAAAACAGTTCAGCACAAATGATGCCAGAGTCAGGGCTGGGGACTAACAGAGAGCATGATGCCATCATTCCAGCCTGTAGCAGTGGAATAGCTCTGGAAACCATTTAAAATGTCACAAGAGGGACGATGGATGGAGTGTGTGACCTTTGGAAACTGAAGGGTGGATCTCAACAAAAATATCCCAGTTCCCTTGAGCCATACTGCTCCTGCAGGGCCAAGACCGATACTGGCCCACCTATCTGATTCAGAAGGAAAAGCAAAAAATTACAATTAAGGGAAAAAAAAAAAAAAAAAAGGATCCCAATCTGCCAACATACCAGCCCAATGCAAAAGCTGCCAAACTGCTCTGGAAACAGACTGCCTCTTCTACAGCTCTCTCTCAGATCAGCAGATAACAAAGTCTGGATTACAGCCTAGGCTTAAGTTTGTTTCCCAACACCAGATCCTTGCAGGAAGCCCCAAACTTAAGCTATCAAAGGCACTGATTCTGTGGGTCTCTCACAGCTGCCAGCTCCGAGCACTTACCTGTCAAACCACGGTGGCAGATACGCCGAGGAAAGCTGCACCAGACCGAAATATAAACTGAGAAAACAAAATATCAAGTGTCAAGAGAGAGAGACGGAGAAAACGATGATAGTGGTGAAAATGATGTTTCTGCAGGAGCTGTTCTTGCACGCTCAGCAGCGCTGTCACTCAGCACAGAGAAGCTGCTGTTTTCCCTGTCCTGCAAGAGATGCCTCCGGTGACAGCGCAAGGAAGAGGATAAGATCTTCAGAGATCACAGCGGGGATGACCCATCCCTGCGCCCTTGGTGCAAAAAGGTCACTTCATACCCGGTTTCTAAAAGGCAAAAATACATCTTTTCCATGGCTGAGCTAGAGAAAAATGCTGGACAAATATGGACCAGGAGGATCTGCATTTTGCTGCTCCAGGAATTGGGATGTGGAGCTGGAAGGAGCTCAGATAGGATGGAGAAGTCTGAGTGCCAGCCCTCCAAGTACCACTGAGTGCTCACAGCAAGGATCCCTGCCTTCAGAGCACATCTTGCCTCAAATTCTTCATAGACCTTTCATAAATTCATGGCTCTTGCCCATACAGAACCACTACGCTCTGCTTTTCACCAAGAAATTTAAGTCACTTGCAGCACACAAAGATCAAAACCAAATGCTTTGATTTACAAGTTCCAGTCAAAGTCAGAGGAAGTGCAAAAAA
>VZRN01000404.1:1868778-1898521 GCA_013397935.1 Dasyornis broadbenti
CGGCTCCTCCCGCTCCCACGGACAACTTTCCCTAAGGGACAACTCAGCGCCGGCGCCCCCCGGGCATTGGCGGGGCTGAACCCCCTTCAGCAGGAATTATCCTTGTCCGAGAGGGGCCGGAGCGAGAGCTCAGCTCAGCCGCCGGAGATATTCATGTTCCAGGGGACGGGGGATTGGCAGAACCTTGCCTTCCCGGGAGGGTTTCGAGGATTTTCCCGCTTGCACACCTCTGCAATCACTTCTTACCTGCGCTTTCCAGGTGGTTGTTACGGGAGAGGACACGAAGTGCAAGTCCCGAGGAAAAACTTGCACAAGCCCGTCATCAAAATGGTATCAAAGTACTTGCGCAAGGCTGAGTGAAAGTCGTGCTCCTACTCTTAGTTCCACTCCACTTTTCCATCGAGTGCTTGAATTTGAGACATTAATAATGTTCTCACATTGCCCTGTCCCCATGTAATTGTTTAGAAGCTGGACAGACCAGTAGCGAGGTCTGGCTGCTGGGGCAAGGGAAGGCATCCGTTTGTTTGTCCTTGGCCACAACTCTTCAAAGTTACCCAGAACTGGTGCAAAACCCAAAAAAAGGGGAAAATAAGTAAGCGTGCACATACCAGCTGTCCCTTCCAGGTCATGCTCCATGCTTCCAAACCTGAAAGCCAGGCCTCATTTTGAGCTGTCTTATGCATGACCGAACCCCTTCCAGCAAGGAATTCAGTTGTCAGATGTGTGTGTGCCCTATTTTGCTGCTAATCGGGACTGAGAAGTGACACAGGGAGACAAAGAGTGTGGTCTGGCTCCCTGTGCCGCCCTAATGTGCGCTCAGACGCTACAGCCCGCAGACTTTCGCTGCTGCCCGAGTCGCTCTCACATTTTCCCAGCAAAGCGTGTCCCGCAGTGATCCTCGATGCAGGAGAGCTGCGGGCTCGGGAAGCGTCGGTACTTGGGGAAGGAGCTCAGCCTAACATCGTCTGATGCTGGCCCAGCTGATCGGCCAGGCTTAGCTCACAGACCTAAGCGGGGCGAGCGGACCACTTTCGCTGCCCTTGCACCTGTCCCGGATGGAGCAGGGAAGCCTGTCCTTCCCCCACCGGCTGCATTCCATCGCTCCTTTGCCCAGCTGCAATCTCTCATCTGGATATTTCGCACAACTCCTATCGCCGCAGACACTGCTCTGCAGCCACGGGAGCCGCGGTCTCTGGCCCGAGTGGCACAGCCACCTCCAGGCTAGGGAATGGAAGGCTTGGCCAATGTCACATAGCACAGCAGTGAGTCAGCTCCATCCCCTGCGCCTCAGGCACCTCTGTCCAGGTCTCCATGGGAAGCAGATGGGATTGCCAGGGCTCAGGGAAGTCCTTCCAAGGAGGGGGCAGAGCCTGCCTTTTGGGTAGAAGTGGACTCATGAAGTTCAATGTACCTGCTGTGTCTAGCCCTCATTTGCTCCAAAGAGGTTTCTTTCCATTTGGAACTTTCATGCTTTATTTTCATGCTTAAAGCTGTGCTGATCCCTCATGTTTGAGCAGCAATAACTGCCTCACATCTGCTTTTGCTGGCTCGGTAACCAGCTGACCAATTTGTCGTTTTTAGGATGAGAGCACACTTTTTTTATTGCACCTTCAACCAGTAATGAGCGGATCGGTCATCAAGCTGGATCCCCTGGGCAATGAATGCTCCAGAGGTCTGTGGATTCTGCAGAGCAGCAGCAGGGCTTGTGGGGAAGGGTTTTTCTCTCATCTGTGCACTGGCTGATAGTTGTGTCACACGTGTGAGCTCACGGCGCAGGGAGCCCCTTGTTCACAACCCAGAGCTGGGTGTGACGTATTTTCATCACCATCATTTTGCAGGATGTGTTATGTGACAGCCCTGCTCAGCTAAAAATCATCTGGGATCCATGTGAGCATCACATGAGCTGTGGCTGCCCTGAATAGATCTTACAGAACTACTTATGCCTCATGGAAAAATTTTTGGAAAACACTATTTAGAAAAACACTTTTGCTCATAAAATTTATGAGACGTCAGACTTCCAAGGGCCCTTTTCGGTTTGCTTACAAACACTGCAACAGTAATGAAAGTGTGAGCTGTCCCCATCATAATCCTGTAATAATGCTGTACTCACGTCTGGGCCACTGTGTTCCCAAAATTGCTCTTGCTAGTAATTAACAAAACCAGTAAGCCTCAGCCAGAACTTTCTCTTGATTTTCTTATTTTCACTTCAGTTTTTCTTCTAGACCAGTTTCTGACCATTTTATCTACTTGTTGCATCCATTAAGGACCAGTTGGTCAATCTGGATAGCCTAGAACCTGGAAGACAGTACCACTTATAACAGCTCAAATATAGCCAAGGTTTCTTGTTGTCCTCGTTGCTGACCCTGTGACTGCACCTTACTGCTGCAAAGAGATTATTTCAGGGCACAGCTATTCCAACCACCTCTATTAAAGGAAGCCCTTGGTCAGCCTTTAGCAGCACTGAGCCCTTGACCCATGGCAGGGCTGCTCCTGCCCAGAGGGGTCCCTGACACCAGCTGATGGATAATTGGGTTATTACTCCATACAAACCTGGCATTGCATTTCATTGCACAGCCTGGCCTGTCTCCCAGGGGACAGCGGCCCTGCCTTTGCAGGGGACTGATTTAATGATTAACAGACTGTCTTCATCTCTAACAACAGCAGTTCAGGTAACGATATTCTCCTTTTGGCGAGGGTCTCTAAGCACTTCATAAACAGTAATTAAGGAAACTTCACAGGGCACCTACTTATCTGAGGAAAGCTGAACATTAACACAGGGCAGGGAGAAGCTCAGGCACATTCCTCACCTGAGGGAAGCTCGCTGCAATCATCCTACCTCACCTGCGGCAGATGTCCAGCCTCATCTCATGCAGGTCTGCACACTCTTTACCAGCTCACAGCCCACGACAGCGTCATAAAAACTGATTTAGGTGGGCTCAGACCTTTAAGCAGAGCCTGATTCCCTTGCTCTTTTGTCTGCAGTCGCTGTGGTTTGGTGGCCCATGTGTTGGCAGCCACTAATTTGTCAGGATGAGAAGGCTGGTGCTTTCTTCCCCCTTCAGAAGGTGCTCTGCACACTTTGGGCCCTGCTACAAACACACATCAGCTCAAATGGTTCTTTCAAATAGGATATTGACCCATGGTCTTGGTATCAAATGTCTCTGAAATTTCGTGCTGTGTCCTGGATTCTAAAATGGGTCAAAGTTTTCCCCAGCATCAACTCATTCTCTTAGATTTCCTACTGAAACTTGAGGAAACCGCAGTTTTACTTTCTTTGAGATGGAAAACCATGTCTAGTCACTGAGAATGTTGTGGGTTTATGGCAGTTCACAGCCATGTACTCCCACCAGAGAGCATAAAAAAAGACGACAATGATTAAGACTATAAATGAAAGTACAGATTATTTAATACAGCAGAATTTATTCTTAATTTCCAGATAAACTCCAAACCCCCAAACCTTTGATATCACAGGCCTCAAGCCTTTGAAAGCCTGAGCACATGGATCCTGGAAGAGAGAAAAAAAGACTTTAAACAAGATCCAGTTTCTCAGACATTGAAGTTTTCTGTTGGCACACTCACACTACCAGAATCTGTCCATAGGAAAGCCATGTATTGTGGTTATTTCCCAAACAAGAATTGTTTTTATAGTAATCCCACTTAACTTTTATTGGAGCAGAGCTTTTTGTGTAGCATCCAGGGTTTCTCAACAGGCTGGTACTGCTCTCTGGTAGCAAGGAAGAAACAGGCTGGTGCTGCTTTGAGTCCTGGCTCTGGCAAACACCTCAACAGATGACCCAGCTCCAGGCACTGGACAAGCCCTGTATTTATAGAAAACTTTCCAAGTGTTAGGACATGAGCAGCTCTGGTTGAAGCTACTGACCAGCCAGTGTGGACAGGTCCTGCCTAAAGTCAGTGGCAGAGCTGGGCCAGAAAGCTCCATCCCAAAAGGCAGCCCCTTGTGTGGGACATCTCCAGCCTCCTGCAGCAGGCTGGCAAGAGTCCCATCCACGGCCGGCTCAGAGTGAGTCTGTAACCACAGGATCCTGGGAAGAAAAAGGAAACTCACCCCTTACTGGGATCCTGTGTCACCTTCCTCTACAATTTATTTCAATAATATCACACATAGTGGAATACAAAGCTGAAGATCAATCTCATAACCATATTAAGACACTCTGGGGTGTATTTTATAGGGCCATTAATATACTTCTTGGGTGGTTAAAGTCACCCACAGTATAAATTAATGGCTCCATAAAACATGCTCTGTCATATCCTGTGGCTTAAATAACACCCAAAAGGCTGGGTATGTTGGGATGTGGTTGAGCTTATTGGGTGGAAGCACAGGGACACAGAGTGACCACGTGGAAGTGGGGATGCCAGCCTTGGGGGTGTCCACTCAGTTTAAAAAAAAAAAAAGCAAGATTCTAAAAAATCCAACATAATTACTAATTGCGGATTTCATTAACTTTCATTAGCACTTGTATTCCCAAGTTTATTCATTTCGTTCAGGCATATCTTCCCTGCAAAAGCCATCCTGTTCCAGGGTATGATTGCTGTGGGTGAGGCTTTTTGGCAAGGAGGGGAGCCAGGCTGCCCTCAGCCTTGGAAAGCTCTGGAGAAGTCAGGAGCAGAGCAGGCAAAGCCTCTTGATTAGAGTAGGGATCAGCTTGGCTTTCCAAGGGAAGCTAAGCCTGCCATATGTTTCAACTTTCTGAGAGAAACATGAAGGAAACCTCAACACAGTGCCCGTTTGGGACAGATTTTATGGGATTGGAGGTATCTAGTACCCACAGGAGTATTTCCAAAATGAAAAGAAAAAAAAAGAAAACAAAAGAAAATCTTGGTTTTTTCTAGCCATTCTTGACTATGATCAAGCTATAGAAGAAGCAAATTCCTCCCTCTAGTCTGGTAGATATTAAGTCTTATTAAGTCACATTCTTCCCCAGGAATTTTTCTTTGCTATTTTATTGGCTCCACATGAGTTACCAAAGACTCTTCAGTAGACACTAGCTGTGTGCTGCTAAGATAAGCCACCCCAATTCACCTGCCTCAGCTGATAAACCTCCTCTTTACTGCTTCTGCTGCTTGAAAAAGAAAAGGGCTCACCTCTGATTTGCACTGCAAGAGCTCAACACAACTGCCCAAGGCACCAAGACTCATCCAAACTCACTTCAGCTTGAGAGCCTCATTCTCTCCTCCTTTATTATCCTCCTGATTCCTTCTGCAGATACAGAGAGAGCCTCCTGCATCCTTAAACTCCACCCCCAGCTCTGCTGAGGCTTATGGAGATGCTGTTCCCTGTCCTTCCCCTGCTGCCTCATCTCTCCAGTCCTCTCCTCTCTATTTTCTCTACGTGTCTTCTACACAAAACTTGCTATTCATTCCCCATAAAAATCCTGAAAACTAGAGCTAAATCAGGAAAGATTTCTGCTTTAAGTCTTTATGGTGCCATAAAGAAAAGGCAAAGTCTGAACCTTTTAAAGATGCTGCATGCTGAGTAAGTTGGTAGTCCCTAGTGGTGGATCTGTATTAAAGTCTAATGGCTTAAATATGAAAAAAAATCAGGAAGAAAAAGCTGGGAATAACCCACCTCTCCCCATAGCAAAGTCTGGTTCAAACAACTTGAGTAGAGCTAATTAAAGGTGTCAATCTCATGATTGGTTTTAAAATAAAACTAGCCACAAAGGCTCAGTTTCCCAAAAATAACAGGCACACGGGGTTGTATCAGTGCAGTATCTTGTCCACCAGCTCCACTTTGAAGGGGTTTGTTTTTCTCAAAAGTAAAGAATCAATGCACAGAACATCAATCGCAATTCTGTATACAGAGTAAACAGCAAAAATCCCTTTTCCCTCATAAAAACACTGAGTCGAGGAAAGATTTCTGTAATAAAGAATTTATTTCATCCTCACAAAGTTTGCCCAACAAGAATTTGAATCCAACAAGATTCAACAAGATTAAAATAAATGAAAAGATAGCAGTAAGGCACAATGATGGGACAAGCTGAAGGTTTGGGAAAGGATTTCCTTTGGAGCAGTCTGGATATGCTCTTCCTTCGTGGTGAGGAGGAGCTGGGACATCTCTCTCTGGGTCAGAATTCTGAGACTGGCAAAAGGCATGACAGACAAGGCAGCAACAGACAGCATAGCCCCGATCCTGCAGCCATCTGGGGCCTGGCTTTCCTGGGCTTGTGAGAGTAATTTACAGGCATCAGACAAGCCACATGTGTAAGGCTGAGCATACACAAATATTCTCAGGAGCAGAGCCAATTAACACACCACGAGATATCACTCAGTGATTTGGAAGATATACAAACCCCATCTTGCTTTTTGAAGCGCTGAAGCGGAAGAATCCATGGCGGTGTCTGATGCTGTATCTTCACAGAAACATCCCCGATCAACTTACTGCTCGCTGGTCCCACAGGAGCATCTTTATGTCAAAACAGCATCTACTGCACATCTGAGCCTGGTCCAACAAAAGCAGCAGCTTTGATATGAGGCGCTACCCCTCCATGCCATACCCCCTATGGAAAGATTATGATCATCATTACTATTTATATAGAATAACAGCCAGCAGCCTTGGCTGGGACAAACGGCTCCCAGGGCTAACCAGAGCATAAAGGGAGATGCTCCTTTTCTCCAGACAGCTCCAAAGAGGGATTTGGGGCCTGGGAGCAGGTCAGTGGCAGCCGGGATTGGGATTCCTGACTCCCTGCCTGGCGTCCTAATATTAGCTCGCATTGTCTCACGGCCCGTCTCGCCGCTCTTTCACATGAGCTGCGGGCCCGAATTAGCGCGTCTCGCTGCATAATCTGCCAGCCCATCCTGTGTGCTAAATTAGTCAGGGGCTGAGCAAACATCATGGGAACAGCTCTCATCCAGCCTATGTGGGCTAAGTTATTCCTGTGGCATTGTTTGCTCTGCATTTTCCAAGCATCATCACAAAAGTATGACAGGCTGTGTCCTCCAGCCTGGCGCTGCTCCTCAGTGTGGGGCAGGGATGAAAGCTGGCTCCGTGGTGGCTCTGCTGGGAGCCAGCTTGGGGAAGAAGTGTTAACAAATGAACTCCAGTTGGGTGGCAGAGGAGCAGACCTAGGAGCGAGCAGCAGCAGCACATGCTGGCCTCCTTGGCGTGGTATTTACAAGTTTCCTAGATTTCCTTCCTCACACTGCATTCAGTGGCAGATGGGCTGATGGGTTTCTGTCTGCCACATGGGCTTCTTATCTTGTGCCTTCCAGCTACAAGCTCAGGGCTGTCCACAAAAATACCCAGCCCTCAGCACAAGGGGGCTGGGGCTAATGGGGTTTCAAACCAGTGCCCCCAGCAAGTTTTGGCTGGCTTAGAGTCCAATCTCTTCCTGCTACCAGGGCCTGATGGCATTTATTTTCTCTGGGCTCATTAGCCTCTGTGGAGCAAGGCTTTAACCAGAAACAGAAATATATGAATCACATCAAATGCTGTCTTTGGGTCACTCAGCACATGGCCACCAGCTCTTCCCAGGTGAGGGACTGCTTGCAGGGCACAGAGCAGTGGGGAAAAGGAAAAGAGGGGGTCATGGGAGAGTCTGTGCCTCTGAGCAGCCAGTCAGCCAAGTCACAGGACTGGTTTTATAAGGTGCATGCAGGGTTTTGGACAGCAGCTATTGAAAGACAAGCAACTCATTGAATATTATCCCTTTCTGGCAGCAAGATCAGTGCAGTCAATTAGCTGTAAAATCTGAATCATGTCCCTGGCAGGCAGGCTTGAAGAGGAAGCAGCTCCACCTTCCTGCTCTGCCCACAGAGGTCACGGCATCCACTGCACGGCTCTGCCGACAGCAGCTTGCCAGACCTGTCACAGGCAGCCACCGCAGCGGGGATAAATCAGGATATTGCTCCCATCACACAGCAGGAACAGCTCAACTCCCAGTTCTCAGCATGACATCATGGAGGCTTTCCACAGACCCAAAAATCACTGCGCAAAACCCTGGGCAATAAATCCATCCATGCAGCACCACGTGTGGATGGACATCGTATCTCCATACATCCCTCAACACCCTTTTACTGCCAGGCTCATTTCTTTCTTTATTGCTGTAGAATAAAGTCTTAAAACTCCTGTCTTGAATCAAATGAGCTTTTAGTTGAAGATCCAGACGCATGGAAACCGAATTGCATTGTACAATGACAGACACAGTCCAGTGCCCAGAAGAGATCCAGAACTGGGAGAGAGAAACCCATCAGAACTCCAGTGAGTTACTTGCTCTTGGGAGCTGTTGCTCCCCAGTGACTCTTTGGATACAACATCTGAACCAACAAGAGTTATCTTTGCAGTTCTGTGTCGGCTACAAATCCACTCCTGGCATACATGTTCCCAGTTTCCACCTCCCATCTGTGTCACTAGGTCCTAGATCCAGCCTTTCCGGCTGCAGATGAGTCATCTTCATCCTCCTCAAAGTGACGGGGATTAGACCCAAGGCATATTAGCAAAGTAGAAGGCTTGCCTTGGACCAGGGCCAACTTCAGCATGTCGATAATTTATAAAAACACATTGCTCTCCAGCCAAGCAAGTTTCAGTTCCTAGATGATTCAGCAGCAGTGCTACAAGGAAATATGGATGTGAAGAGTCCCTGTAGGAATTTCTGTATAATTCCGCATTGAAATAAAAAGCCCTGAACCCAGCAGTAGAATGGAAATTGGGAATTAAGGATCATTCCTTCTGTGCCTGCAGGGACTGCTAAAAGCTGGGAAATTTTTAGTGGAGTTTCAGGGCAGGAGGCGAGAAAGAGCAAAGGCAGAAATCAGGGAGGCGGAAGACTCTGAGGTGGAAAAGGAAGGGAAACAATTCCTGGTTTTGTTTTGGCCACTTTGCACCAGCTGCAACTCTGTTGTCATTAAATACATTAAAATCCTGTGGGCAGGTAACAGGAAGATTGGAGTAAGAAGCCTCTAAAAAACACATTTTCAGAAGGCAGCCTGGAAAATGGGAAATATAAAGAGCCAGGGACAGCTCCAAAGCCCATCTGACAACTTTGAGTTTTGGATGTGATCCATGTCTATTTTAAAAAAGAATGAGAAAAGAAAACATAAAAGGAAAAGTACCACATAACTGCCCAATGTAAATTAATTTCTGAAAGGGCATGGCAAGCCAAAGATGAATATTTCATCTCTTCTGACCTCTTTCAGTTCATTATCCTAATTGTGAGCTTCAGGACCACAGTAGCATTTCCCTTCATGCAAAGTCAGCAGGGATGGGATGGCACGAGGTGAAACAACCCTTCTGAACAGATTCCAGTGGGAGATGGAGTGAAAGGGACTAGGAGTTATAAAACCACGGCAATAGCGTGGAGGAACTTCAAATGGAGTTACTGGATGAAATCTTGTTTGCTCAGAAACATTTTCCGCAAGAGAGCACACCCCCACGCTCCCTCCTTTAATCCAGTGACTCTAACACCACTTGCCTTGCGATGCCCAGAAGTGCATGGCAAGGTCAAATGGCCATTTCTGAGCAGCCTGAGCCAATGCTGGACTCACAGCACCTCATGCAGAGCAGTCTCTTCCCCTCAAGTGATGTTTTCCAGCCTGCTCCTGGCAGAAACCTCGCACTCACCTGTGTGCAGCTTGGCAGCCACCCCACATTTTGGGGAGAAGCTCAGCATCCTGCAGGATGCAACCCCTGCATGAACCCAGCACTGCTTCCCTCCCTGACCTGCTACACACCTTCCTGCCCCCACCACTGCTGGTTCTCCACACAAGAAGAAATTTAATCCTTCTCTTCATAAAGAAAATCCATTTACATTTTACTGTGCAGCACAGACCTTACCATCTATCCTTACATCCATGGGAATCCCACCATAGGTTCCCTGACAGTCAGGACTTGCTGCTCTCTCAGACTATTGGAATTCCCTGTATTTTAACTTTTGCTGGTTTTAATTGCTGCTCAGCACTGACATTTCCAAAGGATGCTTCTTTGCTCCTTTTGTGCAGAGCCTGTTTGTGTTTTTTGCTCACTGCCGTCTCTTCCCTGGAGCCCTGGCTAATGAATGCAGCATGCTGATGACCCCTCTATTATAAATAGTTTAATATTTTTAAATAAATATGGGATGGTGCCATGATTGTGTGGGTATTTCATCCAGCCTGCAGCACAAGGAGCTGGCGCTGACAAAGGCAGCCATAGCTTTTATTCGTCATTCTGCTGCTTGTCTGCCATGGAAAGCAAGGGAATGGGCTGGGATGCAACACAGAATAGAATAACACAGCAGCAGATGTGTTATTCCAAGTGTATCACAAGGAGCTGCTCCCCATCCCAGCACAACAGATGAATGCAATAAAGAAAAATCCTTTAAGTTATTTGATGACTTGAAGCTACAGGGCTGCAAGATTATTAGCTGAGCCCTACAGTAAACCAGAGGAAGGTACATGGGGGGAAATTCTGTTATATCGTGTTTCCACTGTGCTGCAACAGAATTAACACATTAGCCTGACACTTAGCTGATACAATTTATTCCTAATTTCAGAGAAAAAATTATCCTAAGCCATAATATTAAAAATCCAAACCAACAGTGATAAAGGAAAAGAGAAAAGGAAAAAGCCTGAGATCAGGTCAAATTTTTCAACATGTTAATTAAGTTTTCAGCCCATCAACTTCTGTTGTCCTAATTTCCCTTCTTTCCTTCTGGGTCTATCTGGATTTTTGCTATATGTAGATCATGTGGGTTAGCTCTAAATTTTCCTGTCCCTCACAACCACATCCCAGGCAGTAAAAAGCTGCTAGAAAGTTCATCCAATAGTACCCGAGGATTGCCTTCACTCCCAGGTGGCACAAAGCCAGGATTGATGCTCCACAACTTCCACTCCCAGCCTACGATTTTACCAAGGCATGGGGTGTGAACAGGGACTGCTGCCAAGGCAGTGATTTACAGCAATGCAATCCATCCCCATGGACAAGGAGGAGCAGTGATAGCTGATACCAGCTGTTCCCCAAATGTTTCCACTGAGGAGCCAGCTTCTGGGCTTAAAAACCCAACTTCCAGATTGGAGAAACCTACTTTTGTGGCTGCAAGCTTCCTCCTGCAGCCAGGCATCCTTCAGGCTCATTGTGCTGCTGCCTCCTGTGCTAGACACCCCTCCCTTATACCTGCTTTCCTCAAGGGGGAAAGTGTGCACAGCCAGACACAAAAACGTGCCCTCCTGCAATCCAGCCAACTCAGACAAGCACCTTCTCCCTGCTAGATACTCATCTGAGCTCCAAAGTGCCAAGTCCAAGCCGCATCAGCCTCTCTTCTCATGAGCCCGGCTCACCGGAGGGCCAGGCACAGCCCATGCACACCATGGTCCTCTACCCTGAACAGGAACAATTAGGGAGCCTCTTGCAAACAGATGGGGAATGGAAGGTCAGGGTTATTTTAAGTGACTTTGCTCTGAGATTAATGAGGAGACAGTCTGAAGCCATACCCAGCCTCTTGGTTGCTATTTTGGACTCTTTCCTCCCTATGCAGCTTCTTTCAGTGGTGGTGTCTGCCACAGAGCTGCAAGGGAGGTGTCTCTACACACCCCAAGCCTCACCACCACACATGCATTTATCCCTAAAACAGGGAGCATCTTGCATTAAAACAGCACCCTGGCATGGCATGCGCTGTGGCTATTGATATTAGGAAGGGCAGAGTAGCTGGGTGCCCTTGGGAGGAGCAGAAAACAGCCAGCAGTTCTGCTACAGTTTCTGGACTTAAAGAGAGGAAAAAAATATGTAATGAAAAGACCCTTTCAAAAAAATCACCTTTGCAGAGATCAATGTAACACCTGCCTAAAGCCTGAGAGCTTGGAGTGCGTGCTGAACTCAGGAGCACAGCAGAGAGGTACAATTACCTAATTGCCTCTAAATTGTGTCATTTATTAAATTGTGTCATTTATTAAGTGTTTTGCATGGTGCCACGGCCTCTGGAGGAGACAGTCCTTGCCCTGAGAATCTCCCCCAACGCTACCCTGCCTGTCAGACTGGCTCCTGTGAGCCCAGAGGGTGACAGTCCCATGGTCCCCACACAGCCTACCTTTCCTTCCTTCTCTCTGCTCCCAAAGAGCCAAACACTTGCATTAGTCCTGGTTCACTGACTGCCTGAGTTTATACATATGCATATGAAATAATCAGAAGTAGCCTATAGATTTAAAATTGCTCTGTGAGACAGGGTGGGCATAAGTGCAATATTATTAGCCACTAGAAAACAAACCTGAGAGGATTCATTAAGCAAGAGGGCAGCTGGAAAATAAACCATTTCCCCCATAGTTTCTGAACAACTGCAGTTCACAAAACATTAAAATTTCTAATTATAAGCCCAGGAAGTTTTAATGCAAAAAAAGTGACTTGTGAAACAAAGTACAGGTTTTTCAGCTCATTAAAATATCTCCCGAGTATAATTTCCTTGCCCTTAATCCTGAAACTTAACATTTTCACAGGTAAGTAGGTAATTAACACAAATCTGGCTCAATTACATAGCATTGCAGGTCTGGCAGTAATGGAGCTGGGTTCTGCTGGATGCCGGGCTCCCCTTTGGGTGACAGCAGCAGGGGTCTGCTTATCCTGCAGTGTTCCTGGATCTGGGAAGCTGCATCTTTGCTCAGCTGCATTCTAGGGAAAGGATTTCAGACCAAAATTCATGGGAAACAGAGGGCCAAATCTTTGAGGGCACCACTTTCCCAGCAAGAAGCAGCAGCATTTACACTCCTGCAGATCTGCCCTAAACACATTATTCTTCTCTCCAAGCAGCACCAACTGCTCTGCGTCACCACAGACACCAGCGCAGGGTAAAAAGCCCTCCTGGCAAGAGGGTTGGTGGTAACACACAGCTCTGGGCTGGCTCAAAGCAGTTCCCTGCTCCATGGTGCTTGTCAGGGAGGGGTTTTGTGAAGTCAGCTCTGTGGTGGGGAGGAATGAGGTTGCCAGGCAGGTTTGGATCCATGGGGAGAAGTCGTCCTGTTGTTACCAGGCCCGCTGAGTGAAATGACTTCTGCAACGCAGGGGTCAGATTGGTCCCTCTCAAAGCGGATTGGGAATCCCAATCCTGGATACAAGTCAGGCAACCTCCAAGTAGCCTCAGAAGAGGAGACATAGTTCCATGGCATCAAACACATCTCCTTTATAGTACCTTGCACTCAGAGGTGAAGCCTAAGGCATGTTCCATTTAAAAGGAAAGGGCTTTCTGCAATTTGCCCAGCTTTATGCACCTCACCAAGGCCAAACAAGGCTTAACACCCAGATCATCTCCCTTCCAGCCCTTCTGGGCTGAGTGACAGCCGCCTTTCCCTTTGCATTTGAAGTGGAATACATTAAGTCCAGGGTTTTCTGCATTTGTCACAGCAATTGCAGTCATACGTGACACTACAAGGAGCACAAGGCAGATGAAGCTGGAAGCAACTTTCCTTTTCATGTGGGAAGCAAATCTCCCACTAATTCCCTACAGCCCTCTGACCCTCCAGCCTGGAAACCAGAACGTCAGAAGAAGGAAGCACAGCAGGCAGAATCCTTCTCCAGCCCTTAGACTGAATCCAAAGTCACAGCTTCAGTGGAGCCGTTTCCTCCAGCACCCAAGGAGGAGAGCAGGGGCCCCTTGCAGAGCCAGCCCTCACCCCTGCACGAGGTCCATGGCACAGCTTCAGCAGCAGGACCTCCCATGCTGAGGGACCACAGCCCTGCATCACCACCACCTGCCCGAGCTAGGGGGGACCCTGGCTCCCCTCTTCTGCCCCAGAGGATTCTCATTTGCAGGTCCCAGCCACCGCTGGGCACTTGATGTTTGTTCCAGCCCACCTTGAGTTGAGATAAGTGCCAGGTCCCCCAGGGCAGCTCCATCACACCAAGCTCTGTGTGAGCAATCGCTGAGTGCTTAACAGCAGCTTTCTTACACGCCACTGCCAGGAACAGAGTCACTTCCCTCTGAAGTTGTGGATGAAAAATAAGATGTAAAACCAAATTATCTACTCTTTATGTACATAACTGCCTGCGCATCTGGGTAAGAGCATGCCCGTGGCCTATTTTATGCTGCATCTGATTCTCGTTAGGTGCTTGTGATTCCTTCTTGATAAAGTTTTATTGCTCTCCTTGACACTTGAAGCTATGGCTGGGCTCTTTATTCTGTGCAACTGCTCTGGTGTGGCCATGGACTGCCCAGCCCTCTCTGAGCAGATCCACAACAAGCTCTGTCAAATGGCAGCCCTGGTGCTTAATAACTACAAATAAAACCAGAGCTCTCCAAAGTTAATTTTGTGAATTGGCTGCTGGGGTTTTGCTTACAGTAACTGAGACCAGAGCAGGGGACAAACCAGAGGCAGAGCCCGTGCATGGCCTGGGGCAGCACTACAGCAGAGCAACCTTCCTCTGCACCAGGCCAGGCTCTGAATGGATCCTTTAGCAGTTAAACTTTGCATGACTCTGTGGGCAACATTCCAAAAAAAGATATTTTGCAAATATATTTTTCTTTCTGTGAATTACACCACTCCTCACCCTTCTTATCCATGTACAAAAGCAGATTACAGTCCGCTGCTGGGTGAGCAGGTAAGAGACACAAAGGGAATTTGGCTGATTGAGTGTTAAGCTTCATCCTAAGCAATTTTAGTATTTTGCTCTCAGAATCTTGGTTTGACCAGAGAAATTAATGTTCTGGGATATGCTCAGAAGCAGACCAACTTCTTTCCTATAATTATTGTCACCTTCAATTGAGGAGAACATTATCAGATATAGCCTTTGATGCATATCAGAAACATCTACCTGGATAGCAATCCTGCTTGTAAAATGCAGATGCACCTTGCAGTAAAAATCCCTGCAGTAATCAGCAGCAGAGAGGTTTAGCATACTTAAAGATTTCTTTCACTGACAAAGGAACAGAAGCGCTACAGATTTACCCTAAATCAGAACTTATTTATTAATTCTTCAGAGTGAGAGAGTTACTCCCACACAAAATCAAAGCCTTAACTTCCCACTACCACTATAACAACCCCACAAAAACAAACAAACAAGAAACATGCAGGGAAAAACCTCACAAAACAACCAAACTCAAGAGTTTTTCATGAACCACTGAGATGCCTTATCAGCCCCAGTTTTCTGGTAGTTTCTAGTAAGCAGCTCTTACAGACAAAGGAGTAGACAAAAAAACCCCAACAAAACCGTTCCTTACCAATTTTATAGTTTATGGGAGTGGTAATTCAAAAATGTCTAAGAACATCACCTGAGTCTCCAACTTACTGCACAAGAGTCTAAAGTCTCACTTGCAGGAGGTCTCTTCCCTGCTCCTCATTTTCCTCCTCAGCACATTCCCTGTGCCAAGGGACCAAGGAATAAGGTTCTGTGACTCTGTGCTGCCTTTATACCCCTCATCCACAACCAGCCCAGCACCCAGTGGCCAGAATTAACTCCATTAACTTTATAAAGCAATTAGGACTGGGTGAGCAATGCCAAAAAACCCTCAGTGAAAGTCTTCCCAGCTTTTTAAACAAATTGATTCCAGCTGGGTTCATGCTCCTCATGCATCGGCTTCCCACACGGATCCCAGCATGGGAGGTCAGAGGAAGAAAAGGTTTTGGAAGGGTGAATGTTAAGTGAGAATTAGAAGCTGTATGCAAATCCTGAGCTTAAGTGAGGACCTGTGCAAACAGGAAACCCTCCCAGGCCACGTGAGTGAAATTGCTAATTAAATCTGCACAAGCATGGCGTCCATGAATGAGCCCTGGGCCAGGGATTGGGGAGAAAAAAGCGTTCATGGAACTGATTAATTGAAGGGAGCTGTGATCTGTCTGCAAATAATTCAATCGAGAATAAGAGCTGGGCAAGGAAATGTTTTTGCACGTGGCGGATTCTGAAATATTTCTCTGTTTTAGCTTAGGACAAAAGAAATGAAAGCTGAAAAGTGAAAGAAAATTCAGACAAGATCCATCCTGAATCTGCTTACATTCATTTGAACTGTTTCCTTTTTCCTCTCTGGCTTTATTAGAATTCTGTTTTATAATTATTTTACCTTTGAAGATCAAGAACATGGTTCAGATTGCATATCTGGAAAGCAATTTCATTTTAAACATCAAAAACATTTCAGATTGTTATAAAGGCTTTATCAAAATATCTCTTTTCGAGGTGAAAAACACATTTTCAACAAGTCAGCGTTATTCTGGTGGGAAAAAATCTCCCAGTTAAAAATCCATGACCCTCTCAGTCCTTTATCTGTTGCATATTACTGATCTCTAAAGGCAAGAGCCTTGGAGGAGGTCAAGTTTTCTCTGTTACCTTAAATGATACAACACATCAAACAGCATTTATTAATTATCCAGGTACTGGGAACAGAATGTGACCAAGTGAAGCAGGACAGGGGCATCACATTCCGTATCCATCACACCTCAATCCACAGCTCTTCTTCTAATTACCCTAGTGATCTTAAATGAGGTGTCAGTCAAACCCTCAGCATTTCTCCAAAGACAAGACTGGTGGGATCATGTATCAGTGGACCCTCAAAATGACAATGGGGTGGCTCAGTTCCCATCACAAAAGGCTGGAACACAAGAAGGGCACAAAGGCAAGGAGGATCCCTGCTCTCTAGGACTAAAACTGAACCGATGTGCAGTTGGCCCTGGAGGAAACACCGTGTAAGCACCTGGTCTGACCCCAAACACCGTTTTAAAGTCCCCCAAGGGAGGGCCTTGAAGGGTCGATTTATGTGCAAGTATAAAGCAGGCATTGATTAGGGTTTATTAAGATTTAAGATAACTTTGACATACAAAAGCAAGGAGAGTGAGTTGGTCAATTTTCATCATTTTGAAAGTTTCTCTGCCACATCTTAATGACATTTAATCAAATCTTCCATGGGAAATATTTGATTTGGTCGATTGCGTCTCAAGAAATGAAGTTATAAACTTTATCCGACTGAGGGTGGTGTGCAGCTCACTGTTCGAAGCGACTGGCTCAGGAGCGGGATATCAGACACCCTCTCAAATACCACCTATTAATTTTCTGGCTGTTGGGACTAAAAATTACCATAGGAAGAGGAAGACAAGGGTTGCAGTCTGGGTCTCACAAATCTCCTCAGTCCAGCCCTTTCATTCTTTTTGATCCTGTCTGTGCACAGGATTGCCACATATTTCACCCTGACATGAGTACCTTTGTCAAGGTGATTAGCAATTTTTTATTGCTTCTTTGATAAGGTGAATGAGAAAAAGCTTCAGCTAACATCATTGCTAAAGCCTAAGAAAGGATTACTCATCCTTCACTTCTGGATGCTAAAATTAGTCTTCCACAAAAAGGTTGTTGGAGCAAAAAAATCCCAACTTTTTAATAAAAAGGCCTCTTAAAAGACCTTCCACCCCAGGATCTCAAATCAATTTAATTAGAAACGGTAAACTTAATTAGACCTCAGAAGAACCCTGCCACTGAGGCAAATCTCTGATTAATGGAGAAGTGTCTGTCAGGGGCCAAATTCAATCCTGGCCAGACTGGCAAAGGCATCAGAAAGACAGACAAAACAGCTGAAAAAAGGCTGAAACAGAAACTGTCCTTAAAAAACACTGGATAGATGCAACCACCACAGACCAAAGTGTTTTGGAAAGAACTCCTTGGAGGAAGAAGCCCAAAATGGCACCCTGGATACCCCGTGCTGCTGCCAGGTGTCCTGGGAGCAGGTAGCAGCATGAGATGGAGCCTGGGGCGTTCCTCCTGAGAAGAGGAACAAGCAAACCAAGGTGTCCTCAAGCCCGAGGGCTTCTGCATGTCCCCTGCAGAGCAGAGGTGATTTTTGGAGCAGTGTCACGTGCAGGCTGCACGGTTCATCCCCGAGGTCTGGCCCAGCAGCTCGGTGACACATCACCTGGGCAAAGCAAACAACATTGCAGATAACACTGAAATAGCAGCATGTCTCAACAGTTGGCAAACTGTTGGAAAGGTGACTTTATTTTGCACTACGCCCAGGGACAAAGGACTGGAAATTTAATGACAAGGAACTGTTTGGTTCCTGACTGGCAATAGAGAAACTGGCAGAAGCACCACCTGGCTTTGTGCAGCAAGGAAACAAGGTCAAGGACTTTGCTCATCCCATCTGTGAGATTTTTACACGGTAATTTATATTACAGTGGGAAGAAGAGGTTTTGTCAGAAATCAAGACCCCCATCACCCAGGAGAAACACCAGAGGAGAGGCAATGTGTGCCTCAAAGCCGTGTGCTCCAGCTCCAGCTCCCCAGAGTCCCCTTCAGGGAGGTACTCTCAGTGGGATGTTGGGGGGACAGTGGATCTCAGATGGAGCTGGTGCTGCAGAGCTTACGGCTCTGCTGAGGAGCTGCTGGCATGGCTGGAGCTCACCAGACAAGGCTGGGGGATGAGGGGGATGCAGATGCAGTGAGGGTCCAGCCCACAGGGTAGGAAATGAGATCCAGCTCTGCGACAGCTCCCTGTGCTGGTGTTCTACAGGAATGTACTCCCTTTTCCCTAGACACCTCCGCACTTCACTGACAGTATTGTAACACTAGTTTAAAGCCTTTTGGATGCTATAAGCCTCCTCCTGCATGAATTATGCCCTCAGTAAAAAAAACAATTTCCACTCCCAGTTACATCAATTTAAGTCTTCAAACGATGATTTTGGCTTTGTATCAGTGCCTTTGACAGACACAAGCCCCCTGGGCCCGGTTTGGCTGCGCTTACACATTTTCAGTGGAGCTGCACTGGGAACATGGATTTTCTCCCATCCTTCAGCTTCCTAAAACCTCAGGTGGTTTTCAGGGAAAAGTTGGTGCTGAAGATACAAAGAGAGAGGCTGGCAGCAGAAGTGAGGAGCAGTTCCCTGTGGCAATGCTGTGCTGGCTTTCCTCAGAGAGGAGTGCTGGGAGGGGGGATGGGGCTGGGATCTCCTCCAGGAAGGGATGGGCTCAAAGGGGGAACAGCATTTTCTGTTGCAACCTCATCCCACTCCTCTGTAATTGTCAATCCCTTCATTTCCTTCACTCTCCTGCTTAGGCCACTGTCCTCTCCTTCTTGGATCTTTAAGGTCCCTTCCAACCCAAACCATCCCATGATTCTAAGGAAGCTTTTCCCATAGAGGGGATCCAGGTATTTTCCCTGGATATAGAAATCAGTCTTCTTAATGGAAATTCAACTGCATCGTATGTAGAAAAAAAAGTTGGCCAGGTAAAGGCAAAGATGTAAACTCCAAGCAGAATGAAGGAAGATTTTGCCTCACGGTTTGCAAGGCTGGTTTATGAGATGTGTGTTACTAATGAGATATTTGATGTAGGCAGTTCACTAATGCCAAACTCCCTCAGAAATGAAAAAGAGTTTTGCCCGGGCAACAGGGTATTAAAAATGGCCCCAGAAACTCAGAATGTTTGGGATAGATAGTTAAAAATAAAAAAAGGAAAGAGATAAAAAAAGAAAAAGGAAACCCCCCTCTGGATTTAGTGTACAGTCGTTAACAAGGTATCCCACAGGTAGAACATGATTTATTGAAAACTGGAGAAACTGTCCTGGTTTTGCTAGAATGGAGGTTTTTGTTCTGCTCAGGGCACTTTATATGAAACAGATGCACAGTCGATAAATCAGGCTGTCCAGCAGGAAGCACAGGCTGCATTTGCTGTATAAATTATCATGTTCTTTGTAGGTAAATGCTATGGATGAAAACAGGGGTATTCTTGCTTCTTAAAAAACATTATTATCGCTGGAGAAAAGAATTCCTTTGGCCTGTAGGATGTAGCAGCAGAGAGAACAGTTGAGGAAAAACTCCCTACAGAAATCACTTTCAGAGTAAGAATTTGATTAAAAGAGGAGACAATGGGAATATTTGGAATTTATGACCAGCAGGACATTCTACTTTCTCAAGTTTCCCTCAGATTTTTTTTTTTTTTTTTTCAAATGGCTGCCCCATAAAAGCAAACACATTCAAATACTTTGAGCTGATATAAGCAGCAAATCCGTTTGCAAACCCCTTCTTTCTTTTCTTGGCAAGGACATTAATCAGCACTCGGGCAGTCTGCAACGCGCCATGAGATTTCCAGTGATGCTGTGAGGAGCCGCAGCAGGGAAAGCAGCAGGACTCGGCAGCCGAAGGAGGAATTGTCTTTGTTTGAGAACTGCTAAAAATATGTATACAAAAAGCTGTAACGTGGGTGGCTTTTAGTCAGGATTTAGAATGCAAAAGGATATTATGGTTTTTCAATAAAACTGGTGAGGAGTGATGCCATGGGAGGGGATTTCCTGGAGTTTGGTGCTTGTGAATGATAGATTCGTGAGACACAGAGCAGAAGTTCACCAACTGCCATTTCTACGTGGCTGTATTTTCACATGCAATGTTTCCATGCCTCACTCCCCACAACATTAAAAGTCTGCTGAAAATGGGTATTGTTTTATTGAAAATGTCAACTACCTAAGCCGAGGCTTAGGTGAAAGCAGCATTTTCCTGCAGGGAGGCACTGAGGAATTCTCTGAACAGAGAAGCGCCAAGGGCGCATCCCCCCTTGCACCATCCTGGCTCTTTCCTTTTTTTTTTTTTTTTTTCATTTAAACTGCATAAGCTGCAGATGAAAAAATATATAAATAGTAATTCTATATATAGTCCCGGGATAAAACTGCAGTTCATTTATGACAGCTGACAAATCTAAAATGGGCAATGTAAGTGCATTACAAAATGATTAAACCTTAAGTTCTCTCGCCCCCAGCTACAGGGCCACATTAAGATTACATTACCCACTGAATAATGCAATCTGCTGCAGTTTCATGCCAACACAAAAATATAGCCAAAGTAGCCCTTTCCCTTCTATTTACAGCTTGTGTCTCAAAAGCCAGCTTCCTTGTGGCAGATACAGCTTCCGCTCACTCGTGTTTGCTCGGAGTCAAAAAACCAGGAATCCTACGGAGCTGAAGTTGGTTAATAGCATTTTCTTGGGTTTCAGCCACACAAAAGGCATGTGCAATGGGCTTAGGCCCCTGCTCGCAGCATTACAGAGGTATCAGACTACATATCCCCGGGGCTGGGGCTGAAATCAATACAGGGGCCTTGGGAGAGATGTAATGGATTCAATCTGACCAAAACTTTAATTACAGTTTTCATTATGATACCGACTTTTCTATCTCTGGATCTCCTTGAGGTTAGACAGAGTATGTCAGAGCATTGCATAACAGAGTGTGGAGTATTCCCATGATTTATCCCTCATCAGGGCAGCAGTTCTCTGCAGCAGGCAGGTCACAGGCAGAAGAGCTGGGTGGAAATCGAGGGTCCACTAACCCAGCCACACTTTCCAAGCTGCAGAGGTGACACGGCACGCTGCCTTTGTGATTTACCATCATATTGTGATTTCAGAACTCACTGATAGCTGCTCATTCCTTGCTGCTTCTTGTCGTGGCGTGACATAAATGACAAGATGTGAAAAAAAAAAATATGATGAAGGAAAAAGGAGGCTGGCAGAGAAATTTAGGGTTGTCAGTTTGTTTTCTCCCAGCATAAACAGTTTTCTCTGTCCAGGACAGAGCAAACTGGGATTTAGGATGCAGGTTTTGAGAGCCCAGGAAGTGGGAATGGTCCCTTTGGTCCTGCCTTTGCACATGTGAAGGGCTCCTTCATCTCCCTCCAGGTCACATTCTGCTTTGTGGCACTGACACCATTTATTACACCATGGTTCCCTTCAGCTCAAGAGAATAGTTAATGAGAGCCCCATTAAAATGCAATGATTTTCATCCTTCCTTGTCTGGGACCCTTGGGATATAGCCAGGAGTTGCCCAGGGCACGTGTTCCATGGAGCCTCCTAGAGAAGGCACCTGAACAGAAACTCCAAGGGGAACCTCCCTGAAATAGCGTGGGCTCAGATCCTATAACTAATACCTATTTTCCCAGAAAACTCAAAGCCATGGCTGTAATGAAAGCCAGCTATCAGGCTTTCGTTTTAAGCAGCCTTAGTTCACAAGGAAAAGAAACAGCATCACCCCATTACACATGGAGTGTATTTTCTCTGGGGAAAAAAAAAGAAATCACTCTTCTTTCAAAAAGTACCATTCTGTCAATATTGCTCCTGTTCACAAAGAGGAGCTGTCAGACAATTCAAGCTAAAATTGGCATTGTACTAAAACCTCAGTATCAGGACTTGAATGAAACCAAGCTGGAAGCACTCCCAGTATTACACTTTCACCCAAAGTTTTCCAACTGCTGGTTTGATCTGTGTAGCATTGATCCCTGCTCCCTCTGAAAGGCTTCGTGACTTTTTTCTCTGCAGCAGCACGCACAGCAATGAAGAGCAAATGAGGAGCAGGGAGGTTTCTGGGCTCCCCGAATCTCCCTCTCCAGGCAGTCGCCTGCAGTCGGTGCCTGCAGGGGAGGTGGCACAGGTGGAATCCACTGTGTGCTGGGACTCAGCCCCTCTGTCATCTCCATCCCTTAGCATCCCACAGAGAGGGAATAGAGGGGTCTGAATTACTTAAATGAAGCTGCTGCTCTAGGAGAGAGGGAGAGGAATTTTCTTGTTTGGAGTTATCTGACTTCACGGAGGAATTGAAGGATTTTTTTCTATACTCAGTCTTAATTATGAAGATCCATTGCAAACTGCATATTTGTGCTGCCTTTATGGGGCAAACTACACTCAGGTATGTACCCCAAACTCCTGCCAAACTCCTTGCTGCCTGTAGCCAGGGTTGGTACGTTGCAAGCACCACACAGCCTTTGCGCAAAGCAATTCTTCCTGTGGGATCAAACCAGGAGTGAAATGTAACCCACTTCTACTCCTGCCACATTCAGATTTCTCTGGGATGCTCCTCTCTTCCCTCTGCTGCCTCCAAGATCTCTCTGACGATCACAGTTCTCCTTCAACTTCTGCTTCCTCCGTGGGTCCCTTCTCTTCTCCCCATCCTGCTGTGCTCCCTGGTGGGTGATGGTGCCCAGAGTGCAAAGCCACACGAATTGTACCATCACTATTAGCATCCTGTGGCCCCCATGGGAACATGCATTTCTTTCTCTTCGTCTTGGGCTGACAAAATTCAGCTGCTGCAGAGTGGCAGAGTTAATTAAGCTCCTCCCCAATTCCCTCATTACCCACCACTTGCAATACACAATTTTTTTGGCAGCACCTTGGAGTGTTACTGCTATCATTTACACCATTCACTGGTATATAAAAGTGAGTGTTTATTTATCAAATACAAGTAACAGCTTTTAGGATTAAAAAACAAAATCCTGGGGTTTTCTCTAATCCTGGCCAGGCTGTGTGCTGAGGGGAGACCTCTCTTTGCATGGATCGGGGCTGGGTTGTGAACGCATTTTCCTGTGTCAATGCTATTCCTTTTCCATTTGGTTTGAGAGCTTCTTGTTGCTGCTCTTTTGTATTTGCAAATGGAAAGGAAGTAATGCAGACACAGAGAGAGCTTTTAAAGACAGAGGGAGCAGGATTTGATAGTGCCATTCAAGTAACCCCTCCATCAAAATCCTGTTTTCTGACTCAGAGATAGTCGACGTTCAGTCCATGAGATGCAGGTGAAAAGCCCATGGGGTCAAGGACAGTTCTGTAACAGAGTGTGTGCTGGAAAGGGGAGAAAACTCCCAGAACTGTGCCAACAACTGGTTACACCCAGAGCACCACATTTAAGCACCCCGTGTTTCTGTTCCGGCTGCAGTACTAGACATGTGCAAAGACTCCCCACCGGGCTCCTTCTAAATATGGCTTTTAGAGAAAGAATCGCAGTAAATCTATCAGGCCAGAATAAGCAGTGATAGTTATGTCAGTTCTTTAATCCAGCTACAGTAACTGGCTCAAGAAAAACCTCTTTAAATCCCACTGCCTCTCTGCAGGCAGCCAGCGGGATGCTCTGGGCAGGAGAGTGGGGCGGACAGACGAACACAGCCTGCACACTGGTGTAGCGCTGGTGCTAATGCCAGTTAAAGTGGATAAATATGAAAAATAGGTACATGGATGGGCAAGAAAGAGTAAATCACCAGGAGCCAAAGCATGTTTACAGAATAGGATCTGCAGACATCTCCTGTCTGAAGGATTACATTTAAGTGTGTGATAAGCCATCTAATAAAGCTCACAAAAGCACAGAGTGCTTACTTCACCATCACAAGAAAGGAGACTTGGAGAAATGAGTCAAGTCTAAATTTCCCTTTATCTTCCCTCAAAGAATAATGTTTTTTAAAAAGCCAGTTTTCTCAGCTATTCCCAATAACCCTGTGCTCTGTCCCTTCTATATCCTATGACTGCATGAACGTGCCTTCCAGGTGGGCACAGGTTCACCCTCCCAAGTTTGCTGTTGCTGTGATTACCCAGACCAGTTCTGCCCTGCTGAGCCTTGGCCCCTGTGGGGTCTTCACCACGCAAGGTGGAAGCACCTGAGAGCATCTCCTGGCTTGTGGAGGACCTTATATATCGGAGCCAGCTCAGTGGCTCAATGCAGTGGTACTGTAGTGTCTGGAAAATTAATATGCCAGCATGTGTGCCCAGCTAGGAGTCTCTTAATAGAGACTTCTTGCCTTTAGCATGATAATGGTGTTAACTATAATCTGACACATAGCTTCAGAAAAGGTCTCTGAGGAAGCTCAGATGCACAAGTGCTGGGAAAAAATAAACAAAATAACTTCAGTATGAACCTGACTGCCTGGTGATTTTTATATCTGAGGGCAGTTGTGTATTTGCTGCTTATTCTAAGAAATCACATCTCTCCTGAGCTTTTGTTCAGTGTAAGGAGCCTGCCCGCTCTCCTGCTGGCTTTTATTATATTTGTATTGACTAGAATAATGCTGCCTTGTGGGCAACTTCACCGTGCTGAACTTTGAGAGAGGTTCTCTGAGGATAAGAATGGCTGGTAATAGATACAGGGCTCGCTCAAACCCAGACAGGCAGCGAAGCAGCGCTGCAGCGCTAATCAATTCCGTGGAAAGCTGAAATCCGTCAATGCGAGCCCTGCCCAGACAGCCCAGCGTGGATTAAGGGCTCAGTTCCCCATCCTCTCACACCAAGGGGGTTGGCAGTGTTTTGTAGCTCGCTGCCTTTGAACTTCACTCTCACACAAATAACTGCACGAGGGGTCTGGTGGTGAAGCATTCATCCTTGTATTGACTGTGGATTTTGGCTTTCAGGCTGCAGTCTGTTCTCTTCCCCGGCAAAGGCAGGCAGGCAGCCTTGGTGTCTGAAGGGTGGGAGCAGAGACGCAAAGAAAAAGAACTTGAAAAAGTAACAGAGTTTGTGTTTAACAGCGATGGATGCTGCGTGTGCTCTGGGCACGCTGGTGCCAGCGGCCAGGGCAGTGCTGCCTCTTTATCTGCAGGGCTGTGCAGCTCAGCAAAATCTATTACCTGCAATAATGTGTCTCATATACACAACCGCCCTTCTGGACATGCTTTGAAATGTTTAACGATGTGTGGCTGGAATGGAATGATGTCTTCCTAATGAAATGCAATGGAAGGAGAGCTCGCGCACATTGAGACATCTTATCTGCATTGGCAATTAATAACCTGGGAATTAAAACAAAGTGTAAAACCTAAGAGTTTTAGCTAAAGCCACGGGATATGAGTGATGGCAACCCAGTCAGGTTTCCACAAGGCTTTGCTGTTGTGAAATCCAGATGTCAGGGAACTCCTCCTCCTATCAGGTACTCATTTCTTTTAGGCTGTGGGCTTCTCAGTGATTTTATGTCCCTCAGCTGTCTTGAAGTTCATATATTCATATAATTATATTGCTACGGATTTTTGTCTCAAGCCTGTGGACATGTTTTAAATTAAAATAGTCAAGGGCCAATTGCCTGAGTTACCAAATGTTACAGTGAAGACTAGTCCAGACACATCATCCAGGGGCCCAGAACCTCAATAGTTCACCAACACTGTGACTCAAATCTTCATGGAGCATCTAAATCAAGTTCACTAATCCTTACAATTTGATAGCCAATTAATGAGTTAAACTCAATGCTTTTTCATAAAGAAATGTATTCTCTTAGGTGACAAGTGACAGAAGATTGTACATTCTCTGAAGACTGTGCAAGCTGGATTAAAAAGTCTAACCCTAACTTGGTTGGTTATGATAAATATTCTTTGAGCAAGAAAAATTAGCAGAAAATCTGGATTGAATTGGATTATCCAAACTATCTGACATGAGGAATATTGAAATTCTGCTCTTTGATTTTGCAAGATTATCCTTAGTGGATTCTCCTCATTGTAGACAAAAATAAAACAGAGGCCAAAAGTTATTTAATCTCATAATCTCAATCTTAAACATGGAGATCCTCTGATAACCCTTGGCATATTACTCTTACACAATTGCAATAAGTGAAAAGAAAGACTTCCAGCTTGCAGCAAAGTTAAACCTCTTCCATTGCACACCAATAGAAATTGTTTTTCAGCAAGAAGTTTACATCATGCTTTCAGTAGGCAGAAATATTATTTGCATTCTTCCGTAAAGAACTTAAAGTTAAAATCATTAGCCACCTTGTATAATTTAAGACACAAAGAAACCAATATACAATTAAAAGTAGATCACAGGGAAGTGACTGTAAAATTGAATTTTAAATGAATGATTTCAGAAGACTATCTTCATCTCACCATGCCTTGTGGTATGTATTTCACCCTCCCTAAAGACTTAATGAAGGCATTACTCTTTCAGCACTTGGTAAATATTAAAACAATAATACATGCCATAATTACTTTCCAGACATTACTAACATGTTCCGATCTGCATAAAGCTTGAGTCTCAAGTTACACCAAAATTTTAAAGAGGAGGGAAATGGTTTCCTCTTCCTCCACCATTTACAGGAGAGGCCAGGTTAGCAGAGACTTTGTACTGAGGTGGGTCCTTGTCCTCATCCCAGGAGGCAGATCAAGACACGAACCAAGGGGTCAGTGCACACTTGCCTTCAGCTGGTTTGTGCCTCCCAGGGCTGGAGGGGACCCCGCCCCAGCCAGTAACAAGCAGCTGCACGTACAGATCTATGGCGGTTGTTTGTTTAGGGACAAAAATGCACATTCTAGTACGAGAATGGCCCATCCTCTTAGCAGAGGGACCTTTGGAGAGACCCTCCAGGCTGTGTCCTTGAGCTGGCTGCTACGGGAGCATGGTGACCTGCTGGCGACGAGAGAGTGAGCTCATGGAAAGGGGATTTTGGGAGAGATAAGCAGTCGGAAGAGGAAGGGTTAGTGGCACTGCTGTTTATCAGGACCCATCACCACAGGCACATGGATCAGTGATTAATTGGTCAGCCGGGGTGTATCAGGCAGTTTCCTGATTTCACATTTGTGTCCTGTTCTCGTGTAGAAGCTTTAGGAGATGGAAACTGAAGGTGGGAGAAGAGATGATGACGCCCTTGGCGAACAGGAAAAGGTTTCAGTGTCATGGCTGCTGCAGATTCCAGGGTCAGCAACCCCTGGACATGCACAGGCCCTGCTGCTGCACACACCTGACAGGGGGAGACGGACACACAGCCACTCCTCCTCTGAAAAACCCCAAGCACCTGGGAACGATACCAAAAAGCCCAGCCTGCACAACTTCTGCAGGAAGGTGTCAGTGGACTAATGTTCTGTAATACTCAAGAGGCTGAGAAAAGTATTTCTTCTGATTTCTTTTTTAAGCTACATATTATTTCCACACCATTGCCTTGGACATTTGCAATAGAAATTGAAGCACATTTAGATTTAGTACTTTGGTCTAAAAGGAGAGGTAAGTGAAAATGGCTTCTTATGCTGTTCTGTTGCATTGCAGATCTACAGATGGGGCTGCCACAGGGGCAAGGGAAGGCAAGTGAGGGGCTCGGTGGTGGGAGGCAGGAACTGGGCTGGAACACAAATGCAAAACGACCCAGAGATGAGAAGGCACCAAAAAGGCCTTTTTGCCTGTGGGGCAGCATAAAACTTTGAGTATTTTCATGCCCTGTTAGCCAGGATCTTTAAGCGGAGACAGAAGCTCTCACCATGATGAGTTGTGGGACTGACCTGCAGAGTCCCACATTAGACAGCTCTGTGCTCATGGATTTGCACCCTGGTGACACAGGGATGGGATCAGGAGAGGGGTCAGTGCAAGGGACTGTTTGAGCTGTCTCTTCTGGGAAGAATCACCTGTCTGGTGTCCCAGAGGAACAGAGGGCTTATTCCTCAGTGCCTCACTCTTGCTTTTGTCTGGGACATGCACTTACCCAGCCAAAGAAAGGAACTGCTCACTCTGCCAACCTGTCTGAGCAATCTGCTCTTTAATTTTGATAACATTATCTTACGTTCAGTACCTAATGCAGCCTGGTTTCATATTTTAAAAGATTTTATTAAAAAGTGTGTGTGCATTCATGACAATTGTAATAAAACAATAGTTCTAATGGGAAGAAGAGCCAACACATTTGCTATTCTCTTTCCTGTAATATGCAGTAATTCCGCAATGCTGTAATGAGATAAGAATTACTTTGACAAGAATTTTCTTTTAATAGCTCTGTCTGAAACAAAGTAAATTTCTTTCCTAGTCATTACAGTTTCTGGCCTGCAGTAAATGCCTGAAGACTGAGTAAAACTATAAAGGCAGCAGCCTTGCCATCACCCACATAAACAATCCACACACCACCATCACTGCAGAGAGTATGGAAAGCATTTCACATCCTTGACTGTTTAAATGAAGGCATTAAAAGACTTGGAAGTGTTAGTGCTCTCAAAGAATCATTAATTAATTTTGCTGATTTATGCCTTACACTAAGCATGGGAGCACGGGGCTCAAGCGAAGGGTACACATTGAGAGCGAGATCAAAGCCATTTACTTGTAGGAGGCACAAGGACAAAAAAATAACATGCATAGCCAATAAAGCTAAGGAACTATGGCTGTTGGGCCTGAGGGTTAGACTGCGCACCTGGTGTGATATCTGATACATTTCTTAATATGAATTAATGCTAGAAAAGCAGCACGGACAGTCCCACGCAAAGCCAATCCCACGTCAATATTTGGTCTGTAGTAACAAACCTCTGCTGAAGGCAGGAGCTGGCTGAAGCACCCACCAGGGCTCTAAGTAGCAGGCAGTTGTGTGAAATGTGGCTTCGGAACGAGTTGTGGGATCTCACTGGCTTTGTTGGACCTTAGAGCTTCCGGCAGCAACTTCTTCAGCTTGTTGTTGCTGGACCTGTCACAGCTTCCATTCTCCAAGTGCCTCCTCAGCCCTTTTCAGCCCAAGAGGTTGCTTTGGGAATGTCTACTGAGCTGCTGGGTGGGAAGTTTGACTCAGCAGGTTTTTCAAAACCCAGGAGTTGTTTAGTCCTTATCTGCACCACCTGTGCATGACCAGAAATATCTGCAGTAAGACACAAAGGATGTCCACAGGCAGCTCGGATTTTGCAGTCCCTGTTCTGAAAAGACAAGACTGCAAAATGGAGCTGACAGCCAGAATTCCCTCTGTCTCCCCCAGATTTCAGCAGCTCTGTGACCACGCACAGGCCCTGGTGCACACCTGGGTAAGGGGCTGGTTAAAATGGCATTTTACACCAGCAACTAATTGTGCTTAATATTTAGCAGAAACAGCACAGCGATCTCAGCAGATGTCTTATCCAATTGATTCTTAGCAAGTTCCTCTCTTTTTTTCTGCTCCTGAGTGAAAATTGGTTTCATTGCAGCATCTAAATGTGATGGGTATTTTTAGATCTATAATTTATCATATAGAGCTAATGAGGCTGCTTCTACTCTATCCAGTACAACACACGAATAAGAGCACCAAATTTCCCAGACCATGCTAGGACAGCAAGCAAGACCACAGGACTCCTTTCCTATGGAACTGCCTAATTTTAACTCAATTCTTTCTGCTTATTGCAAAGATTTACAGCTTTTTTTTTTTTTTTTTCC
>VZRN01000404.1:1898532-1980372 GCA_013397935.1 Dasyornis broadbenti
TTTTTTTTTTTTTTACTTTGGCGTTCAACAGACATGCACAATACAGTTTTCAGTCCTGATCTCTAAATAAAGTGGATTAAAGCCTGAAACTGTTGCTCCTATTTGAAGACAGGAGAGCCATCCTCCTGCAGTAAATACTGTTGATCATTTTCTTTGAAACACTGAGCAAAAAATACAACTCTATATTCTAGCCAACACACAGTAAACATTTGTAAGTGAAAAAAATAATGTAAATAGTCAATGTAGCTTTATCTAAGTCCGCTCAATTTCCTTAGGGTTTGTGATAAAAGGAAAAAATTGAGAGCACATGAAATTCCCTGACATTTAGAAGCCCAGGTTAGCTCCAGCTCTGCAGGATGTTGGCCTGCAGGAGGCATGGGTGAGACCAGCCCTGTTCTGGGGCATTGGGTTTGGAAAAAAATGGAAACAGCAGTTTCTTTACTCCAGGTGCCAAAGCAGACTATCACATCTTCTGTTGTCTAATAAGGAAGAATAAAATGGGCACTTTTGAAGTAAAGCTGATGTCCAAGCTGGCGTAAAGTAGTTCATTGCCCATGAGCAGCCTTTAGAAGCAAAAATCCTTACAGGAGACAAAACACCTGCAATATTCCAAGGTTGGCTGAGACCCAGGAAATGAAGGGATCTCTCAAGGAAGGTTATTTGGAGGGAGCATAACGCCCTTCTAGTGCCTACCACTCCACACCAGACCAATCCCAGACCACGGTGTCAAACGGAGGAGCTGCATCTCATCCAAAATGGGGCCATCTCTGTGAGCACTCCTGAACTGCACCAAAGGCCTGCGAACGGGATTAAAGTGTCTCTGACCTGCATGGGAGGCTAGGAACAACACCTGTAGGGAGAAATGGTTGACTTGGGCTCCTGTAGCTGCCCAGGACTCCTACCGCTCCTGTGGTCTGCCCTGGGGAGCTGTGATCATCACCCCACACCCTTGCTCAGGCTGCTGGCAGCCCCTGCAGCTTCCAAGACCCCCTTAGGGCCAGGGCTCATGCTAAGGCTGAGCCAAAAGGAGAAGTGCTGAGAGAGGGTGACCTAAAACCAGTCTAACCACTCTGCTCTCACAGCTGGGCTGAGAGCAGCTGGGCTAGACCAGGGAACTTGACCCGTCATGTTTTACCGTGCAATCCGACCTGGGATGAGAAAGCAGCTGCCTCTGCTGCCGCCCGACAGAGAGAGAAAAGAGGACACAGCTTAACCTTTGCAAAACAGAATTGCTCATCAGACAACTGCTGTGAAAAGCCAGCCTGGCAAACACAGAGCTGCTTGAAATGGCAAAGGAAGGCATGCACATGGCAAGGACACGCTGCAGGAGAGCGGAAATAAGAAAACCTCGAAGTTCAGACAGAGCAGCCACGCTCAGCTGTGCCCACCATGGCCTGAATGATGACAGAATGGCATGTGCTGAGCTGCATGGTGACTGCACTTGTGGTGCAAGTGGCCAAGGGCATTGCATGTCTTCCCCACATGCCCAAAAGTGTTGCGTGTCCAATAGGAAGTGTTCATTGTTTACAGCCAAAGGTGTCCATTAAAAAACAACAGCAACCCAAACATTGTTGAATTTAATAGGATAGAAGCCCCCAAACACTCCTGGGCATGTACTTCACTGATCCAAGAGCTTAAGCATCAATGAATTAATTTACTAAGGAGTCAATAAAAGGAATCCATTTGATATTTCTGAAACCAGAAGAGTCTCTTCATGTAAATTAGGTTCATTCATTTTCCTGAGGACCATGGGAAGGATTTTTTTTTAAGTGCAGAACACCCACAATATCTGTTATCTCTAACCAGGACTGCAGTTACTCAGCAGTCCTACAAACCATAACATGTATTTTTCTGTCTTTAATTGCTGTTTAGATTTCTGCATTCTTAATGATCAGTATAAAGTGTCCAAATAAGCCTCCAAAAAAATAGCGCCTTTAGCTGAAGGACTGAGAGGTTTGTGTTCATGCAGGCAATGATTTATGCCTGCCAAGTAATGTGTTAGATTAGCAACTTCAGTAGCAGAGCATTCAATCTGCTCGATCAGGAAAGTGTTTGTAGCATTTAAAGGCTACCATTGATTATTATCTTAGCTGAAATACACATTTTTATGGCTAAACTTGATCTGACATCCTGGTCTAATAAATCTTCTTGACAATCGATTGCAATTAGCAGAATTTGCCGCTGTCACAACTGATGTAACGCTGAATTGTCTCTCGATCTATTAACTCTCCTGCATGTCCAAACACCTTTCTCTTCCTCTGCTGGGTGAGAGAGCGTGACATGAGCTGTTCAGCAGCTTTGCTGACACCAAACCCCTTCACCAAATGAGTGCCCCAGCCCTGTGGTACCAACAAAGGGCTCGGGGGGCTCACTGTGCTCCCCATCCTGAAAGGGCAGTGTCACACTGGGTCTTTGCCAGCTCTGTATCCCTGAGCTCCTCTTGCTCCCGTATTTCTGGCCTTTCCTGACTCCAGCCTCAGAATTACAGAATCACAGAAAGGCTTGGGTTGGAAGGCACCTTAAAAATCACCTCGTTTCAGCCCCCCTGCCATGGGCAGAGCCCACTCACCAGGTCAAGTTGCTCAGAGCCTCATCCAACCTGACCTTCAACAGTTCCAGGGGTGTGGAGTTGTTTCTCCTCCAGAGA
This sequence comes from Dasyornis broadbenti, assembly GCA_013397935.1. Classification (NCBI taxonomy): domain Eukaryota; kingdom Metazoa; phylum Chordata; class Aves; order Passeriformes; family Dasyornithidae; genus Dasyornis; species Dasyornis broadbenti. The sequence continues at coordinate 1,901,180 of VZRN01000404.1, forward strand.
GGCTGCTGCATCTCTCCAAACTGGTGTGCAGTAAATCAGCTCCTGAGACATAATTCATGAATATAAGTGGGGCCACTACTTTTCAGATCCCAATTTCTTTTGAAAACCTTCATCCTAGTTTCAGGCCAATGCAGTTAACAGCCCAAAGTGCACTAAACTAAAGATCCAGCCAGTTTTCTGCCTTTCAAAGCAGTCAATGAGCACACAGCTTTCTGGGATCAGTGGCCAAGAGCTGGAGGAGTGCACGTGGGCAGGCACTGCACAGTCACTCAGCTCTTTGCTAAAGGGTTTTTCCTTCTCAAGGAGAACAGAGCCCCTGCAGAGGCGAGCTGCAAGCTCTCCCATGGGCTCTGGTGGATATTTCATGTGATAGCTGAAGGATATCTAATAAAATGACCAAACTCTGAAACAATGCAAACAAACATCAGCTGCAAATTGATCCGAAACCTCTGTGCGTTCTCTGATCTGTTACTGACACAAACCTTCTTCCTCAGGCAGGGAAGAAGAAATGGAGGTTACTAATTTGCCCCTGACAGAAAGCAGAACCCAGCTTCTTAAAGATTATGGGAAAAAATAAATACAGCAAAATGTTTCCAAGATGAAAGATTTGGATTATTCTACGCTCGTTAATTGCTTCTCATATCTAGCACACACTGTCATTTCCAGAGGAGTGCAGGCAAAGATATATAAAGGGGAGAAAACTTTGCGAGCTCTTTTTGGCTTCACTGGGTCCCTATTGTTTACCCAAAGGTTCTGATTCAACCAGGGGATTACTACTTTTATTCCACTCATGTTCTCAGAACGTGCTTTATAAAGAGAAATACAGAGTCATGTGCACTGGTACATCCATTCATATACATGGAGAAGAAACTAAGGGTTGCTACTCTATTTTAAATTATGCTGCATGTGAGAGGGCAGGCACGAAAAGTCACAGCTGGGGAAAAATGGAAAGATGGAAGGTTTGGGCAGTGTCTGTGCTAGGAAGAGGCTTACAACTACTAGCAGACAGTGTTTTATGGTGTTTGAAACGTGTGGGAGTTAAAGGGAGGCGTAAGACTGCATTAATTCTTTTTTAAAATATATATATCAGCAGGATATTTGACATCAATAGGAAGAGAAATAGAGTTGCTTCCTTGCCCAGACAGCCTGATACCCGTAGCCACTGTACAGCCCGTGATTAGAAGAGCAGCTCTGGATGAGACCCTTCATCCCATTGCTCCCCCTTGGAAATGGGGATGGGAGGGAGAGGAGAGACAGCATTTGGAGAGGCCTTTATACATGAAATTGTTACTCAGCCCTTGGGCCTGAGGGAGAGAAGTGCCTTACTTGGCATGTAAAGGTAATGGAAACAAGGACTAAAGTCTCTCTAATGAGAAGAAAACATCACACAGTTTATTAATCTGGGCTTCTGGAAATTAGTTTGCTGAACTTACTTAAGGACTAAATACAGGTGTTAAGCCCAGCCATTCCCACACTAAATTACATTTCTCCCTTACATACATAATCACTGTCTATTTAGGGTTTTCCCATCTTGCCTGCTATGATGGTATCTAGGCAATGATTCTCATACTAGTAACTTGATACCTATTTTTACAGTCCTGCTAAAGTACTGACTAGTACTGCTGTAGTCTGTCCTAAAATCAGTTCCTAATGTTACTGTAGGAGCAAACATAAAACTTGATGTATTTTACTCCAAATGTTAATATCATATGTTTTTGATTGAGCAAGGGAAAAAATCATTTCCTTACAGGGTGGATTTTGTTATGTCTCTTGTCTCTTGTACAGGCATGGAGGAGGGGAAAACCCTTAGAGGATTAGGAACAGGACCAAGACCCCACGTTACTGTGTAAAACCCAGCCAGGGGAGTTGTCTCAGAAAGCTGCTCAAGAAATTGAGACAATTTGGTGGTTTCTGTCCATATTCCTGTGGGAAGGTGTCCACTTTGCAGGTGACAGCACCAGTGAAGAGGTCAGAGCTGGAGATGATGACAGGTACCAGATCATCCAGAGGGACAGCCTATCCCAAAGTGCACAGCTAAAGCTTTCCTTACTTTTTTTTTCCCTTCTGGTTGGACAGAAGACAGCTTTTCAGTCTACCTGGATGTAGGTAGATACATCCATCAGAACACTATTCCAGCTTTGCAGCTGAAGTGCATCTGACTGTGCCGAGCCTCACAGGTATTTCACAGGGAAATGTGCTGTGCTCTGATACTGTTACATGAATCAGCCAGTGCTCCTTTTTGGTATGCTCTGAATTGCATGATCAAGCATGGCTCTTAGTAGCTGAGTGATGATTCATTTATGATGGCAGCAGGACAATCCAAGTGAGTTTTTACCTTTTATCCTCAATGTAATGCGCTCCGTGTATTCCACCTTCAGCAAGGTCTGAGCAAATTCAATAATCAGACCAGTATTCAGAACTTTTTTATGCACAGATCTAAACCCAATTGCTACTAAAATTTTAATGAGACCAGCCTTTTGCATTAAGTGTGTAACAAGAAACACAAGGTTGCCTGAGGTCTGGGGTGTTTGCTCTACACTGGACATAAAGGACTTTCGTCTCAGGTTATGGAATACCACAGAATTCCACGTGCTTTAACAGCTGCAAGAGGAGATGGAGAGACTCAGAGGGTCTCCAGTTGGGGCTGGAGATGAGAGAGCTGCAGGGCCCTTCTTGTCCCCAGCTGCTCAGCCCCATTAAAACTAAACTCAGATGCATTAAGTACATTCCCAATATTGCATTTCTGTGTAAGCAAACGCAAGCAAGGAGAGGTTGTGTGACGGGGAGTGGGACATGAGACAATCTTTTAGCAAAGATGCTGTCTGTGTTACAAAAAGAGGTAGGGAATGCTTGAGTTATACAAACATTCCTGAAATAACAGGAAAACTTTAGCAGATGTTTCCTCCATCTAATTCTCCCCCTTTCTCCTCTTTTTGTGTGTGGCTTTGCAGATCACTCTGCATTCTGAAAACTCCGTTTGTATGAAGGGCCCACATTAAAATGTCAGGCTTTATTTTTCCAAAAGACAACTGCCAGAAATGAAACCCTAAGTGCTCGTTCCAGAGCCAGGCAAGGATCTCTTGGGAATTGCTGGGAATCCCACCCCTATTTCTGATTAGGTTTTCATCAGCAGTGTAGGAGCCAAATTCTCAGTTGCCTCAAGGCTTTCATCTCAATGAGAATCAGACTTGGAGGAGCTCTAAGGTATCAAATCATATTTACTGTCTCTGTTAGTTATTGGCAAGGCGTCTGGAAATACCTTGGGATTAGTGTTTTGATTAGAATATGATCATAACTTTATAAAACATAGATAAAAATGATCTCATGTTTTGAGCCAAGAACTCAGCAGACTTGAAGAAGGAATAACTTTTAGCAACACTTTCTACAAGGAGCTTTGGAAAGGATCAAAATCCACTGCTGAGCCGATCGAGGGGATCCCTGACAATTTGGGATTGGAATAAGGACTTTCGTCAGCTAATTACGCAGCACCCTCCTAGCACAATTTGCTTGAGCACCCTCTAATGCTCTTCGTCACAGCTGGAGCTGGCAGAGAATCCACAGAATCTCCTGAGTTGGAAGGGACCCACAAGGATCACAGAGTCCAGCTCCCGGTCCTGCACAAGGCAACCTCACGAATCACATCATGTGCCTGTCCACATGCTAACAAGGCAGATGGATTGTAGACAAATTTCTACACTTTTATGGTGAGCAGGACATCATTTGTTCCTGTGGATCACGGTGGCAGCAGTGGGTCAGCCTGGCCCTAGAATGTTCCACCCTGAACCCCCTGTCAGCGAGCAGACACACTGAATTTGAGTTATTCAAGTATAATGAACAGATATTTATATATACATGTATCTTCAAACACATAATGGTGCCTGGGGTAAGGGAATAAGGAAAAAGAGCCATAAAAGGAGAGGTATTGTAGGGTGGCAGGTTATGGCCGAAGGGCTGAAACATGAGGCTCCTTCTTGGGTGCCCCCTTGGCTCTTCCCGGTGCTTCCCCCCTTTCCCTGCTGTACTCACAGCTCTCTCCAGCAAAAGCTGTCTCCGTTTCCTGCTCTCACAGCAGAAAGGGTCCTTAGTCTCACCCTTTATGAAACGCAGCACACAGAGAAAAGGCTGATAAATGGCAGATGATGAAAACACCCTGCCTGCTTACCGAGGGTGCTTCCCAACACACGTGCAGGCAGGGACACACCTACGAAAGGCGCCCCTTTCCCAGACTGCATTTTCCATGTTCCATCCTTGGACTCTGGGGCTGTTTCATTAACGGGTGGGCTCGATGATCTTACAGGTCTTCTCTAACCTAAATTGTTCTGAGATTTTGTAGGGAAGCAGCGGTGGGAAGCCGGGAAGGGTCTCCTGCCAGCCCGGGCAGCCTGCGGGTGGCTTTGCCCTCTGCTGGATAAAGCCAGACCTGCTGATTTTGTCCTGATAGCAGATATTTTTACCCAAGGGGAGCATCACATTTAGAAAACAGTTCAGCCCAGTGAATATTTTCAAACGTATTACCTTTAGTCTGTAAGGCAGCTGCAAATTTGCATTTAAGGTCCGAGTAGGCTGGGAGAAGGAGTGGGAGCACTGATGGAAGTTAAGAGAGTGGGAGACACAGACACTGCATTGCACAACACTAAAAAAAAAAGAAAAGAAAGGGGAAGAGGAAAGTGGCAGGCTGTGTCTGCTGTCCTTTATCGTGACCGTCCTTGCTTCTTTGCAGCCAAATACACTCAGACCAATTTCAAGTGAGCCTATCAAGACAGCAAATCCAAAGTATATTTGAGTTATTGATTCAAATAAAGCAACTCAAATACATCTTACTTTGAAGCCTATTTGCAGTAACAGGATATGCCATCTGCTTCTTGCAGTGGTACAGGCCAGAGACTTCAGTTCCAGAGACATATGGAAAATGTGAAGGGCTTTATTCATTTTTGGTTACAAAGCTTCAGGAGCAGAGGCCACCGCCTTCAAAATGCCGTGGGGGATGAGGTGCTGGGAGCTCCTGTGTGACAGCCCTCACTGGCTGGACCAGCTGGAACCCTGATGGGGGTGGGCATGGGGGACAGGGTGCCAGGGCTGTCTGAAACCACCCACTGCTGGCTTGGCAGGGGCAGGAGACCACAGACAAGGACAATGGTCATTCGAGGTCCTGACAGTCTTTTGGGGAATTATTAGATGACCCAGTGCCTGGGATCAACACTGGGGGTTTAAGAAGTTTTGGATGGGAAACAACTCCCAGAAGCAGATGCATTCTCTTTCTCCTTGAACACATTGATCCAGCCCATCATGTGCTTTTGGCTGGATTTGGAGGGCAGGGCTGGTTCCCCTGGTCATATCAAACACCTCTGTGTCTGTCCCTCACAGAGGGGCTCAGGATGGCCAGCATCCCTCTCTACCATGGCACCCCCAGAGCAAAGAGAAATGCACTGTCTCACCACCTGGCAGTTTGCTGCCCATCATTAGACCTGGTTTCTGCTTCAAATAACATCAAGGACTACTTACAATACAGCCACTGACAGTTTTACCCCTTTCATTTATGGTTTAAAAGCCCTTCCTTAATTTTGGGTCCAATCCAACAAGTTCCTGATGGGCAAACAAGGTCCAGGGAGGGTAAATGGTTTTATCAAAGGCCACCCATAGTGGCACTCACACAGTGAGAGATGAAAAAAAGCAATTCAGACCACCCGTGTTACCCCCACCACCAGAAAGCTGCAGAAACCATATTTTCTTATCATTCATCAGCTCAAAAAGATATAAACACAAACAGATCCAGGGTATCATCTCCTTTTGACTGATTCCAGCCCAGTGCCATTTTGAGTAGCTGCAGCATGAAATCCAGTTATTTCATATTGGCTGTGCTGCACTTGAAAGACAATAACATTAATTTTTATTGTAACAAACAGCCTTAATTAAACTTGCAAAATAAATACATAGTTGTGCAGACTTTTTCTATGATGGAGCTTGGCATTAATCTTTATTATTGTTATTAAGTGTTAAGAGATGGGAACATTTTGATGAATAATAACAGTGCATACCCAATCAATGCATATTTAAAATATATGTTTACAAAAGGCAGTGGCATGAACATATGACTTGTGAGCTCTAAGGCTGTTATGGCCAGATAGATAAATGCCAGTAATTCATCATGTGCTATGGGGATTAGAGAGATGAGCAAGAATACTTTCCATAGCTCTGTGGCAAGCAGGCAGCAGTGATGTGCCTGGGCCATCTCCCAATCTCTGCTCCCATACTTCATCCTCAGAGACATGAGGCGAAGCTCAAAGATAAAGCAAGCCTGAAACTTTGCTGTCTGTTCATGGTCATTCACAATAATTGTTTCACAGTAAGTAAAACCAGAAATAAATTCTACATTCTTTTGCCTGGTTCTCAAAAGAGATGAAATCTTGGAGAGTTTTCAGCTTTCTTCATCATCTAAATAATTTCAGTGATTTACAATTGGAAAAAATGTGAGTTTATATCCATTTTTGTTTGATTTACTGTTAGCAACGAGCCTTGAGCTGAAGTCAAAGATCTCGAAAATGGAAGATGGCCCATTGTCATGGTCTTGCTCAGGACTCAGAAGATTCTCCAGTTCAAACATCTGGAGGCCCTGAGGTACCATCACTGTCACCCAGCTCAGGCTCTTACGTAGCAAGAGCTCTGAAATGTACCCAGCCCTTCCCATAGTTAATCTAGAAATTTGTGATTGATGGACAGGCTGTCTGAGAGAAAGAAACCCACCTTAACTGAGAGACTACAATGAGCAAAGATTTTACCACGTCCCTTCATAAGCTGTCCCAGAGCTTAGCCAACTGTCAATGTACCACCTCCATTGAAAATGGTTTGAGTGACTGACCAACTTGGTAGTAAAAAATCAGACTTATTTTAGGCCAAGCTTTGCTCAGCTGAACACTCTTGCAGTTCTTAGGGTCTGATTTCAGTCCCCAGCTTTGCCCCAGACATTCCCTGTCACCCTGGGCAAATAATTCCCTCCCTCCATTCCCATCTGCCCCAACAACACGTCCTTTGTCTGCCTTGTCTGGTTCCATCACATCTCTCTTCCAGAGGAGGATTTTCCTGCAGATACATGGCACTCACATGCCAGCAATTTGCTATCAACCATGACTTCTAGTTGTTATACAAATATTTAACAACAATTTAAATGCTGGACTTGATGCTGAACTTAATCTCTCCAGCAGGCTGGATCAAATCCACCCAGCTCAACTCAGGAGATAACTCAAATTTGAGGTGTTAGTTCAGAATTGTTTCTTTATCTTTTACAAATAGAAAAAAATATATCAATTACAATATGTTTGCATTCAAAATTATTCTCATTTCAGTTAACTAATTCCAGAGCCAGCCCTCTGAGTTTCATTGCACGCCCTCTGAGAGGGCTGGGGGGTGGCTGTAAGCCCTATTAGCTCTACAAAAATACTCGCTGGCACTTCCCCAGCGGGTAATGGTAAGAGCAGGAGTCATGTGGGGACTTTACTGTGCACACCCAGCACGTCTAAATTCCCATGTTGCCCATAGTTTACACCAAAAGTACACAACCATGGCATGGGAAAGTAAGTAACTCCCCTCAGCCTCTCAGTGCATTTTCTGTGTATTCTTGCCTGCACCCAGGACACTGAGCAGGATTTCACCTCACATTGCAGCTGGGCTCTCACACAGCTCCAGGTTCAGAGCGCTTTGCTCTGTGGTGAGTGGTGGCACAGAGAGCAGGTGACCTGCAGACCTTCCCAAACCAGACACCGGACACCCATTGCTCAGCTACTCCTGTGTGCGCAGAGAATTCCTCTTAATTACAGAGGGGTCACTCTGAGTTCAGTGCACGTAGGACACGGCTGGAGATGAGGAGCAAGACCCCAGACCCGAGGGTCCAGGCTGCAAAAACGTCCTCACTCTTCCCTCACACACAACTGAAACACACTGGCTGGTGTCAGCATCTCTTTTTTTCCGACTCTCTGCCCTTCCCACTCAGCAGTGAACTTTCTCCGCACATGAAGCTGTATTTAAGGTACAAACAGGATGTCATCCTTTTCCCCTCTTCCCTCTATCACAGCGTGTTTGGCCGCCCACTCTTGGGCGGTTGTGTCAGGCTGTGGGTGTGCTTGTTCACATCAGCCCTGGAGAACCTCTCAGCTGCGGCATTATGGCAGCTGTACCACTGCCCTGCCCCTTTGAGGGAGATTAAATCCCCTCACACAAGGGGCAGCCTGACCTGCACAACAAGAGTCCTAAAAAACCGCCTAAATATACTCCTAATAAAGAATATATCTCTCAGTGAGAAGCTCCACTGCCTGAAAACCGTGATTCACAGCAAAGTTAAAGTCACTGTGCGTTTTATCCTCCCTTGTACCAGTTAATACGAAGCAGTTACGCTGATGAATCTCCCCAAGAATCTCCTAGCTGGGATGTAAATCAGTGTAACTCCACTGAAGTGATGGAACTGTGCATATTTATGTCAGCTGTGGAGCTAGGCCTCTATATATTTTCCAGAAAAACAGCAGGACTGAAGACAAGGAAGCATGGTCCAAATGACCAAACTAGAACCAACCCCCAAACTGTAGAGGATACAGAAAGCACAAACCAAAAAACATCTCCCCTTATGATTCTGATCTCTTTTGATACTGTCAGCTCATTTCCATTAATTTATAACAACGACACTCTACACTCACAGGAATTTTGCCACAGGCATCGCTGTGGTCAACTCAGCATGGTCAAGTCTAAGCAGGAAATGGCAAAACAAGCTAAATCACACCTATAATTTTCTTACGGGATCTACGTATGTATTTTACCCACCACAGGCATCCTCCCTCAGAAATACACAGTTTACATGCCTTTGGTATTTTTCATGGTTCATTACTCAAGGTAATTTATGACAAGTTTATGCTGCTACAGTACATCATTTTGTAATTTTGTGCAATAAAACCATTGCACTGACTAGTCTTGGTTCTTTATTACATTTGAGGTCACTTGAAAGGGTAGTTTCATCCACTGAACATTAAATCCTGCAATAATTCAATACTTTGAAGATATTTGAAAGCTGTACTCTCCTCTTCTGCAGGAGCATGTGGCCAGCACTGAGGGTAGCACAGAGCCATGGCCAGGTATGGCTCAGCTTTGACTGGAATAAACTTCTTGGTGGTCATCTCTGAAATTCCTAACGTGTTTAGAGTACCTTGGGTGGATTTGTGTGATGTGGCTATGCTGAATGCCTAATTTTTTATTAACAGACATATGCGCACAAGGCCACCACAGCGGACAGACTCATATTTTGGAAAGAACTTGGGGATGGATGGAGAAGCCTGTGGATGTGTCTCAACAGGGTTTGCTTCAGTGGGAGCTAACCAGGCTCTTGAGCATTTTCTCCACCACTGTTTACACAGCCAAACCATTGGGACCCCTCGAGATCCTCTAAACTTGATAAATTTGCTGCTAAAATGCTCAAGGTAATGTAGCTGCACAGGAACTGGCTAAGTAATAACAACAGAATAGCTTTAATATTGCTCCATATCCTACAGCTTTACCTCAGATCCCTGAGGACTCCAGGTTTTGCCCACACCAGTGAAGAGCAGTGCTTTGCATTCAGGGTGGTCGTCATGGAGTAACAACTGCTGTGGTGAAAGAAGTGGTTCAGGGGATTAGCACACCGATATTTTTTCCTGCAGAAGCCATAAGCAAGTTCTCCCATCCCTGCCAAGAGATCAGAGCCTTCAACGACATTTTTAAATTGTCTCACCATAAACTTTTAAAAACAATGTTTAAATCATCTCCTGCCTTGGGAGAACTGGAGAAAGAAGAGAACGGGGGGGGGGAAAAAAAAATCAATAACATCTGAGAGGCCTGAGCTGCAGACAAGTTAAACAGGAAAAAGGGATGTCCTGAACAGCCCAGCCCCAAGGGCAGTGATACTGATGGCCAGAACTGCTGTTGAGCTTTTTTGCAGTATTGCCAGAGCTGAAAGGGGACTAGAAAGAAGGAAAAACACTTCTATCCCTCTACTTTACAGACCTTTTGCTTCATAAAGTCTCTCTGGATACGAAAACTTCAATTTTCCCCTCACTGCCTTAAAGAAAGGCAGTAAAACCTAGCATCAACCTTGTTTAAAGTGAAGTGAGTCTGTTTCAAATATCATACCGTGTGCCTCCTTTACTGACAGCCTTTAATTTGTAGGTGACCTCAATGGCAGCAGGACGTGGATCCTTTCTCATTACAAAAGAGATGTAGCTGTCCCACCTTTCCTGGCTGGATAAAAATTCTTTAGCAGGAATTGCAAGGGCAGGTCACCTTCACAGGACCTCCTAAAGACATTGGGGCCATGCCTGGCCTGGGCCATCGTGCAGGAAGAGCCCCAAGCTGGCGTGGAGCTGGAAGGATGAATACTCCCCATCTTTGACCGTGCACATCCTAAATGAGAGGCAGTGAGAGATTCCTGCCCACCTCCAGCTGCTGGCACTCACCACTCTGTGATGAGAAACCCAGGCTCCCCTATTTCAGAGTTCAGCCACGTCCAGTTCAGGAAGGGAAATGATAATGAGCAGAATGCTGGAATACCTCCAGTGACTTGAAGAAGATTCTGTAATACACAGAAATGTGCTGATTGCAAGTGTTGATGCCTGGGACACGCTGAGGCTGGAAACTGTTCACATCCTCCTCCACTTTTTCTGCCCTCTAGGATTCTCCACTGTGTATATTTCTCCATCACTTCTCTTCTTTCTCTACAATTAACTTTTTTTTTTATTTTCCTACTGGCGTCTGCATTTCACTGCTGCCTCTCCTGTCTTTCTGCAGTAGAGGAGGGGAGGAGAGAGGATAGGGTTGTGGGCAGGGAATATTTTGGTAGCTCACCTTTGCCATCTCACTCCCTGGCTAGTTGAGCACAGAGCTGTTCAGGAGGAGCAGGGGTAATTGCAGGAGTGCTTGGACAGCAAAGAGGTTGGAACAAACAGATGACTCGGGTGCTCTGGAGAAACAGCAGGCATGACCTCTGCTCTTCAGTTGTACCAGCCCAGTGCTTGGCTATTTCACCCCTGCACCTGCCCTACCTAAGCCTGTGGCTGAAGAAGCTGTGAGTCCTTGCACAGGAGAATTGAAATAAGAGATTTCCTGGGGGATCTTCACTTCTTGCCTTCCTCCTCACTTAAGGGGGGAAAAAGTAGCCTTGTATATGGGCTTTTGATTTATGAAGGAAGGAACCCAAACACACTCTGCTTGTTTCAGCTGAGTTGTTGTCATCAAACTAACTTGTGCTGAGTCTCCAGCGATTCCCAGCTTTTGCTGTAACAGCCTGCATCGCTGTTTCCCTCTGAATTTCAATCAGGTGTCATTACCGTGCGCTGCCCACATTCTGCTCACAATAGATGCCTCTTGTAAGATACTGGAATTGCTCAGTGCAGTGAACTTATTCTCTTTAAGGACCTGAATCACACTAAGTGCTTCACTTACCATCTGCTTTTTTGATTTGCTTACTCTTCTGCTCGAACTGTCTGCAAGAGCCATTTGTTTCCTTGCCTATAAATTCGTGGTCCAGGAGAAACTGCAGCGTTGTCAGCAGAGTGCTGAAATATGGTTCGAGAATGGACCTACAAAAGAGGCTGGAAGCAAAACTTAGCACACAGGCAAACTATCTCTAATTGGATTTTGAGGCCAAAACATTACAATTAACAGAGTGAAAGAAATAAACAGGATCGTTTATTTTATCCGATCATTAGCAAAGCTCCTTGGTTACATGTGATAATTTCTGGCAAAGATTTACGTGGAGAAATTGTGCCTGAAAACGTTTAAGCTTGTTTCTTTATAAAAGATCCACTACCAGCCTACCAATTACATGACATAAAGTGTCTTGAGCTCAGAGAAATCCCACAAGGCTTTCAGCAGCATAACCTGCTAGCCTTTCCCCACTCTGTGCTTGGGATTGCTTCCCGGATGGACTGATTTAGGCAAGGAATACACATCCTCAGCAATCTGTCATGTATGTTTACAAAATTATCTCTAGAGAAGCCTATAGGACAGCCTGGGAATGAGAAGTGACACAAGATCAAGATCTTCAGTCCTCAGTCTGGTAACATACTAATGGATCATAATGGATGATTTTGTGTAAGCAAGGCACGCGGGTACGTCTCCATTAAGAACCTTTCTTATCAGCATGAGTGTTTTAAAAAAGCAAAGTTTAGAAATTTGCTGGAGTTTACATCCATTAAAATAAAGAATGAAGCTCCAGATTGTTGCCCTGAGAATGTACCAGCCTGGGGGTTGTGTTGAAGGCCACTAACAGAAAGAAATTTATTGACTTCAGAACTGAAGTCCAGTGGGTAAAGAGCCAAAATGCAAAAAGGCACAGGCAGGGAGGGAAGGAAACAGCCATACCCATGAATATACAGAGATTTACCTTTGGAGGAAGGATCTGCAAATAAGAAAAGTTTCTGCTGGCTTGTTTGGTCGCCTGGGTTTTGATATTAAGGGGGATAGAAATAGGAAAATACACATATTTTCCACTGCCCCTACCTGTTTCTGAGCTGGTCTGCCTATCTTTTGTAGAAAAAAACATCAAGACCTTGCTTCTGCAGCCTTTGCCAAAAAGTCCCTTTCTTTTTGTGTACCCCTGCTCCTCCTGCAGTGCAGGGAAATGGAGCGGCAAAGGGAAGATGGACATGACAGATGTCCAGGCTGGAGCCAGTCATCTCAGTTTTTGCCCAGAGTATCTGGGTTAGAGAGCACATTGCCCATTTGCAGCTCTGGATGCTGCTCCAGCTCCTGAGGCAGTTTCCAGCGATCCAGAAAAGGAAATGCGTTAAGGACACCAGTGCATCTCCTTTCCTCCAGACAGGCATGGTGGGAATGGCCCCCACTTCCAAGGGCTGGTGTTGGGTGCAGAAAGGGTGGGCAGTGCTGCAGGTTAAGGGCAGCTCCTCCTCCTGGAGCTGGCAACATAAGCTATAAACTGCCATCGTTTAGAATTCAACAGATAGCAAAGAACAGGGCCGGACAAGCAAATCAAAAGAAAGTCATACTCAGTTTTCTGGTGTTTTCTCTCTGAATTCAGTGGGTGGACTTGGTGAAAGGAGGCAGCAAAAATGAGAAAGCAGGAGGGAAACAGGATGAACAGTCACTGTCCCCAGAGCTGTCTTTTCGGGAGGTCTTTTCATCTCCAGGTCTAAAGGTCCTGAAGAACATCTGGGCTGAATTTGGATCTGATGTTGTAGTTTATTTCTCAGCCACACTTATCTCTAGCTCAGACATTGTATTTTGCAATGACATTACTCATTGTCTGTTACAAAAGCTGTTTTTCCCTCCAACTACAGAGTAGTGATTATTTGACTATTAGACAGCAACATTATTCCCTCATTACTGTTTATAAAAGCAGCAGGAGAGAGACATGGATACTGCAGTGTGACTGACAGAACGGGCTGTAAGACCTTCAGAGGGAAGTGAGTCTTTCACTGTTTAGGCTGTCAGACTCCGTACCTTAACTCTGCCTGGACCTCAGCAGGAAGCCCTAAGATCTGGATCACATGCCTTTCGATATGAGCCTTAAGGCTTAAAAAACTCCTCTTTGAGAGTTTACAGTCCCCTTATGTACTAGAATGAATATTTAATGCATTTAGAGGAATGACTGGGGAGAAGTGAGCTGTGAGAGAAGAGCAGGGTACCATCAGGATGGTGAAGTGACAGGCTGGTAACAGCAGAATGGCATTTTACAGTTCTGAGACTCTTTGCTGCAGATTTCACAGGGAGGGGGAGTGCTGACAACAGCTGATGTGCCCTGCTCTGCCTGAGCCCTGCCCCAGCCAGTCCTGCTGAACATGCTCCTGACCTTTCAGGAGGAGCACGAAGGCAGAGGGATGTCACATTTGCTGAGGACACTGTAATGTAGCTTTTGTCTATTTCATGCACATGCCTTTAACACACCTGGCTGGTGTAGCACCCCACCAGAGCTGCTGGCTGAAATGCTGCGTGTGCTGTGCTGCACTTTCAGGCTGTACTTTCTCATCTAATGATGCCCTGGAAGACAGGGAAGTGAGGAAACCCAGATAACCTTGCTAAAGTCCCTGGTGAAATGAGGGAAGGACGGACACGATCTGTACTCGTACATTCTTCAAACCCTGCCATGAGGCATTTTACAGCCGTGCTAGGTTCTCCAGGCCTATGGAGTCACAGGCATAGCTGCTCAGATGTACCTGGGATCTATTTTCAGCATATTTTCATCTTTGGGCACAGCCTGGGTTGGTGGCCCACCGTGCTGGACATGGTACAAGGACCATAGAGCCAAGACTTGAAGTGATGGACCCAAATGGCAGAGCTACAGGTGAACACAGCATGGTAGGATGGCTTGGATTTTACCTTCCAGCCAAACTTTGCTTCCTTTCCAGTCATTTCACTCTCTCATGCTGCTATCTTTGCTCATTGGAAAGGCACATCTTGTGCCATTTCCCCCCTTCCATTTTAGTCCCAACACAGACAGTGGAATGAATTAATGGCACACTTTTTTCTAGTCTAGCAATCTTTGTCACAAAAGTGAGGGAAAGCATGCAGTGAAAATGAAGATCTATCAGCACTGCCACCTGACTGATGGCTCACTCTGAGAGCCGATGCTAAGATGAGAATAGAAGATGAAAAAAAGAAAGAGATCTCTTTCTTATTTTAATACCAAGAACAATACACAGAACCTGTATCCATCTTTTTGACAAAGGCTGTAATGAAAATGGCAGCATGCTGGAATGTCACTGTACCTCCATGATGTGCTGTAATCTCAGCCCCTTCCATGGGCACTGCAGGCAGTCAGCATTCTGTCTGCAGGTATTTGGGTTAAAAATGCCACTGTCACTCACTCCACGTAGTGCATCTTGCTGTCACCTAGGTGGTATTTCAAGCCCTTCACACCACACAAGCTTTATCACACATCCTCTTTTCCAAGAGTTAATTGGGCAGAGACACCAAGTGCAGTGTGCTTGTTTCCTCGGAGTCAGAAACCAGCCACATTTGATGCATGTATTTTTTATATGCAACACCAGCTAAAAAGCAACGCATTGAAATGAAATTCATTGCACACATCTTCAGCTGTCATGCCGCAGGCATGTTCTTCGCTGACCTTTTCCTCGGTTCCAGCTTTTAGGATACCACAATCCTCCCTGAACCTTCACAGGAGTGAAAATAAGAGTGTTCTTGTTTTCTGTATTCCTTGGCAAATCTTACTATTTCCTTTTCAAGACAAAGGCACAGCTGGATACTACATAGTTAAGACGCTGCTGTCCTAGGAACAACCTAGGAAAAGTTGACTTGGACTTCAGCTCTGCTGGTACAACTTTTTGTGAATTTTGAAGACACTGCTTGTGCCCAAATCCATCCTGGGAGCAGGAACAGCCTTCACCTGAAAGAAGAGCTGTGTGATTAATGCTATACAGGAGCAAACAAGGCACTGTGATGCTGGGGTGAAGGATAAAGTGTTCATCTGCTCCCTTCCCTCCAGCAAACCAGCTTTGCTCATCAGTGGGAGCCCTTCCCTTGTTGGATTTTAGGACAATCCTCTGGACATGAGAATTTTTCCTTTTCACCACTATGTGGAGGAGAACCATACTCCCTTTCTTTCCAGGGGAATATCAAGGGGGCTCCTTGGAGGTGGGCCTTGACAAGGGGTTGGATAGAGGCAGCAGGAGAAGAGGAGTAATCCAGGGCATTGCCCTCCTGACTTCTAAATTCAACAATTTCAGCAAAGGACAAGGCAGGCTCTGGACATCTCTTCCAGCTTTGGCAAAGGCAGTATGAGCCCATCAAGAGTCTGGTGCTGATGGGCCATGACAGGTATGTAGGACTCACTCTTTCCAATAGGATGGGGCATTTGGCAGCAATTCAGCTCTCTTTATATTGGATCTGTCCTATTCCAAAGCCCTGGGTTTACTAATCCTCACTTGTTTCCTGCTTTGAGCAATTTACATAGTTACTAGACCCTGCTCTCATTCTCTTCTTTAAAACATGCAGAGGACAGAGCTGAATGAGAGGGGAAATTTGATTGCTTAGTATTTTGTCTGCCTGTTACTATCGGTAGGGAGCAGCTACACAGCCTGGCAACAGCTTGCAGAGAGTCTGAAATGCTCTAAAATTAAAAAGACCCAGATTCACACCTCCTGACACCTCATTCTCACAGGCCAAAAGGAAAAGAGAAAGAGAATAAGAGAGACAGAAAGGAAAGAGAAGATCATTTGTTTGCAGAATGTTTCTGTATGTGTGTATTTTGCAGAAGGTTAATTGGAAAGGGTGTTTCTATGCCAACAGGAGCTGAGAACAGACGGCTGAACCTGGAGAAGCATCCTCCCCCAAGGAAGCATGCTGGATTCGTGGATTGTGTGATTCGTGGATTGTGTGGCTCAGTGGCTGCACTCGAAGCAGGCCAGCAGGAGATACTTCTGGACCATAACTCTTCCTTCCAATGAGGCTGGAGGAATTATTTGATTTGTGCCCTGCCCTAGCTCTGGCTGCTTCTCTGGAGGGCTCCAGTCTGCGATGTTTGGACCTTCCCCTCATGCAGAAGTTGGCAGCACTGGGCTGAACGGGGCACCTGCACAGGAAAGGCAGATCCTTCCCATTCTACACAGCCCTGGCTCCTCTGTGGGAAGGGTGAGCAGGATAAGCCACAGATCATTCAACAGCCAGGCCTGGAGCTGATGCAGTGGCTGCTGCCCCTCTCCAGCAAGGGGAGGGCACTGGGGGATGGCAGTGCTCACTCAGCCCTGTGGCTCTCCAGGACTGCTGTGAGGTTTTTGGACAGTGGAGTCCTGGTTTGACTGCACAGTTTAGAAGCAAATGCCATAAAGATACCAAGCACTTGACACTGAAATATTCAGATTGTAGTTGTCTGTTCCAGCCCTCTCCCCTCAAACATATTTAAAGTCTGGCAATGAGCACAAACAGTGTTTTAAAGGGAAATCATTTTAATAAGGGCACATCAAACCTCCAGATAAAATAAAAAGAGAATACTATGGAAATTTGGCTTAAAACTACTCAAAGAAGGCACATTATGTTGTGGTTCCTTAATGACTCATTTTTCACGCAAGAACCATAATTTGAGATGGCTTTCAGGACTGTCTTGGGAGGAAGATCCTGCTCCACACACTTCTCCATTCTGAGACATTTGAAGTGCAGATGGGGAAGGAGGCGGCTTAGGCGGCCTCTGGATGAGAAGCTACAAATAGGCTCTAAATGGAAGTGTAAATCATTTATCCTGGGTTTCTGAGGTGAGTTACATAATCACAGTGGTAGACAGGTCTCCAGGACATTCAGATCATTCTCTGCAGGCTGAGTTCAGCACCTTTACACAGGTCTTCAGAGGGAAAAATAAAGTGCCCTACAAGCTGAGGTCACCTGAGCATACCCAGCGGAGGTCTTGCAGCTGGACTGGCCAACACCCCGTGGGTCAACCCCAGTTTTGGCCCTTGGTCAAAGTCACTTCTGTCCTAGCTCTGCAGTGATGGCATCAGATTTTACTTTCCCCAAGTTAAACTCAAAAGAACCAACGCCACTTCAATGAGCAACTTCTTTAAATCAGCCTTGGAAATAATTACCAGGAGACAGAGCAGCCACAAATCTTTACCCTGCTTAATGGCTGAGGCACTTTCCATGTGGGACAAGGCAGCACTTTGCTGCCTGCCATGGTCAGTAATGAAACCACAGAACAGCTCTGCTCCTCCCTTTGATCTGCAGCATCTGCTGAGGTACCTGCCTGCCTCAGGGTCAGTGCACTTCACAGCTTTAACACTTGCCAGAGAAGTTAGTCAGCATCCCTAGCATTCATCACAGAAATACCTCTCTTGCAAGTGTTGTGTGTCCCTGTATCTGTTCTTAATCAACACATAGGTCCTGTCTGCACTGCAAAGCTTTGCCAAGGTAACTCTGAAATGAAGGCTTAGTTTATTCAAAGA
Organism: Dasyornis broadbenti; assembly: GCA_013397935.1. NCBI lineage: Eukaryota > Metazoa > Chordata > Aves > Passeriformes > Dasyornithidae > Dasyornis > Dasyornis broadbenti. The sequence goes on from VZRN01000404.1 coordinate 1,919,098, forward strand.
AATGACATAAGCTACGGCAAGATATTCACTGACTCCAGTTACAGTCACAAGTTATCTCCAGAACTCAGTTATAGATAAAAGTTCCACCAGCACAGCAATGCTCCTTAGGGATACCATTTTTTTCATGACATTTCTAAGCCAGCATAAGTCATGTGAAGGCAGCTATGCCAGCATAAAATTTCTTTTGCCAGCAAAGAAAGTGTTGGCCAAAAACGCTGAATTCTTAACTCTTATTGCTTTCCCAGAAGAAGTTTCTAGCATACACTGAGCTGTGATTGAGCACTGGGGACAGAGTAATCTACTACATTGAAATCATTTCTCTCAGCAAGGTAGGCAAAGGTACCTCCCAGAGCTTTTATTCTGTGCAAGACTGTGCTATTTTCAGTGCCCTAACATCACGTAATTTTCTTCTTGGTTTATGTAGCCAGAGCCTCTCTGCACCAAAGAAAATGTTCCAAGCAAATAATTTAGGAGATGAGCCCCTTCATTTGTGCATGAGGAAACAACTTGTTGGAGAGCTGTGAGGCAGAAAATGGCCTCAGCCTCTCTGGGCACATTCCTCACAGGCGGTGCTGCTCGGGGCAGGTCCATCCCCAGCACCCTGTGCCCAAACCCAGCGGCTGCAGCAGCTACAGCTGATTCTGCTGCAGCAGAGAGGAATGAGAGACAACCTCCCCTACTGCCATAACCTGCACCCCCAGCAAGTGCCATAGGAATTTCCAAAAAATACCCAAACTATGGGATAACAGCACCTAAATCTACTGATTCTTCATAACTGCTTGGTGTGTGCTTTGAGCTCTGCTGGAGAGGTCCTGCTTGCCTCCATCAGATCTAAAGCAGCCAACCAAAGAGGGAGGGAGCAGGCAGAGCTCAAGTCCTGCTTGAAATTCCTCAGGAACACCCTTGGATGCGGTGTCTGTGCTTTTGGCCATGCTACCTGGATTGTAATGTTTGTGTTTCTGCTATTCTCTAGGTGCAGGGTTATAAAATTAGCATTCACATTCAGATTTATAACCCAGTAAAGGCAAGCTCCCTCTAATAAAAACAAGCTCATTTATGAGACAAGATTTCAGGCATGACTTGCAAGAGGGAAAACAACATCCTGTGTGATTCTAATGGCCCACACCTCAGTGGGCAGACACAGAAGACATTTTTCTGCAGCTCTGCTTCTTCTCTCAGCCTTCCCTCATCTGTGCAGTGTCCATGGGTCATTGTGAACTCCTCTGATGCTGCTCTGAGCTGCAGACATGGCACTGACCCTCTGCAGGGTCTCTGTGTGTATGCCCTGGGGGAATGGGAACAACTTCAAATCCTCCCTGAGCTTTCCCATCCCACGCTGATAAACAGCCTGGGACAAGTTTCCTGCCTGAGGTGCCAAACGGTGGCCACAGAGGCTGGGCAGGAGCAAAGTCCAGGTGCTGCTGCAGTGCTGTCAGTGCCCTCACGGCCATTCAACGTGTCAGGCAGCACTCCTGGCACACACTTGCTGTGGCAATTTGTGCCTGGGTCTATCCCCACACAGGCAGGCATCCCTCTGCCACCCATCCCAAAGCAGGAGGCTCTGGAATCAAGGGGGTGGGAGGCACCCAAGGGTGGTTTTGGACTGGCCAAGTTGGGGGAACAAGGGGGACACCTCAGAGCATACACCCAGAGAGATTTTAGCCTCTGACACAAAGGGTTGTGAATTATGGGTCAGGAAAGCACAAGCAATCAAAGACCAAAAGCCATAATTTCTCTCTCTGTATTTACTGTACCAATAAAATATCTTCATAGCAGCTGGCTGTAATGTAAATCCTCTTTAAGAACTAATGGCTGTGCAGGGGACCATTAAGAAAACAACTCCGTGATTAAGGCTGTTGGTTGGGAGATTCTTTGTGGTGTTATTCTGCAGGGAGGGCTGCTCTGCAAGGCTGCATGGAGCTGCTCTGGGCTTCACTGCTGTGCGGCCCACTGCCTCCCCGGCCCATGTTCTGGATCATGGCTGGATTTCAGGGTGGATTTTCTCTCTCCAAATCAACAATTCACTAGAAAACGGCAAAATCAGCCCTGCCTTCCTGCAGGCACCTACCATGGCCTCTAGTCAGAAGCTGCTTGCTGGCCGTGGAGCTGGTGGGCTGCCACTAAGTGACACCATCACAGCCAGGAAAAGCTCAGGGCACACAGAGGGGTCTGAGCACTGCTCCAAGCTCAAAGCCCTTCCCGTGATCCAGCACAGGACAGAGCAGTGCCCTGCTGCGCTTCTGATGCACCATTCCCCAGCAAACCCCACCTTGAGCAGCCTTTCCCCTCTGCCAGCTCGTGAGCCTTGCATTTATTTTCAGGGCCTTTTGAATGCAACACTTTCATGAGTACATTAAAAAAAAAAAAAAAATAAATCAACCATCACCTGAAAAACATTTAATTAGTTGCAGAATCAACTCTTTTTGAAATAGTAGTACAATCTTTCAGCTCTCTCTTTGTTCCTGGAGCATCTGCCTTTAATCTAACATCTTGCAGGCTTTCCAAACAGTGCCTGGCTCTGTGCTGCTGAGCTGCTGGGATGCTGCACTCCGGGGATGCTCTTCCACACCAACAGAAACTGAGAGGTCCTTGTCCATCTCACCACATCTTGGGGTCAGACTGGACTCCTCGATGCCATTTGTCTGGAATGCTGTGAAGGACACACAGCAGGCTGAGGAGCTTGACAGAAGTGATAAGAGCAGAGAGCCAGTTATCCTGCCCTGCTTGATGGCCTCGATCCAGTTTTGCCTGTGTAGGAGGGCACTGGGAGAAACAAGGATGAAATCAAAGCGCACTGCAGGGATGAGAGCCTGGGGCATTGCTCTGATCAAACTGCAACTGCCTTTGTCTTTCTTCCAGCACAGCATCCTTCCTCATCCTCCAAGCAGAGTTTTGGGATCACCTTGTTGTACACTGGGTATATTGGCACAAACCTCACCCCAGCCCCAGGCTACAGCAGCCCACGAGCAGTGGGACCGATACAGCCTCTGCCCAGCACCCTGGCAACCCTCAGCTCCCTCATCTTCTCAATCTTCTGACCTCCACTGGGTCAGGCTGCAGCAGCCACACCAGCTGTGACTCCTTGCCTGCCCAGCAGCCCACACTTGTTCACTTGTGCCCAAGCCAAATGAAGCAGAAAATTGCTGACCTCCTGCTGTGGTGACTCCTGTTGCAGCGATCTGAGTCACTCTGCTTGGCCTGAGATGGACATTCTGTATCACCACTGACGTCTCCTCACTGCTCTCCAGCCTGTCTGGTGCTGCCCAGTGGTCCAGCAGGGACTGGGGAGGGACAGACAGCACAGTCCCCTCAATCTTGATTTCTACCTTCACCAGCTGTAGATGAGGCTCCCACATTAAAGTCTGGATGCTGCAGAGCCTTTGCAACACCACAGGCTCCACTAGCAGTAGTCTCTTATTTCTCAGGTGATGGAGCAGATGCTGAGCCCAGCACCCCAAGTCCAGCACCCCATGACTGCAGCCACTTCCAGCAGCTGCAGCCAAACCCCATGAAATGGGCTGACTCTATCACGGATTCAGATTTATGCTTTGCAATGTGCTTTCAAGCAGAGAAGTTGGCACAAGGAGCATGCTCTTGCAGGGTTCTGGCTGGCAGCTGCCTGGCAGGATTTAATCAGTTATGTTCATGAAATCTGACCCAGCCTGCACCTGCTGACCTTGGCCCCAAGACTTGCAACAAGTCAAATGAACTTGGGCTCACAGATCCATCACGTTCTTTTTCTAAGGGCAGGCAATCATCCATCCAGTACATCTTGACGATTTTCATGGAATTAGCGTATGGATTATCACTTGTATTTATCAGATAGTCACAGAGAAAGTTTCCTGTGTAAAATAAAGAGAAAAGATCATCCACCTATGAAACCGATGAAGAATAGATGCATTTTCACACGAAAGCTCTCCTCCACTCCTTGTCTGGCTGTGCATGCAGGGAATTATTGCAGAGTTTGTGTCTCCCTGCTCCCACATAGGTGTAATGAAGAAGACAAAAGTCTGAATTTCTCATTATGAACCAATAAGCCCTGGCTCCTTTCTCTGAATTATGTGGGACCTCACTCCTCCATGGCCGAATTGTTGCAGTGATCACTCTGAAAGAAGGAACAATAATGATGAGCTCCACCCCAGTGGGAAGACGCAGTAAGACCAACCATTTCTGTAACAAAGAAAATGTTGCCTTTGGAGCCTTTTAAAACGGGTACATGAAGGTAGCCACCAAAAAGGTTTCATTGAATTTTAATTAGATGAGGATTTTGATGGGTTCCTATTATTCTGTTATTAAGCTATTTGAGATAAATAAAATGAGCCAGCAAAGGGTGGGTGGTCTCATAAAGGATAGTCTCCAAATTAAAGTTCATTTACTAATTAAGTAAAGATTAACACAGCTCACTCCAGGGCTCTGTGGGGTCACTCGGAGGAGGACAACTTTCACACTGACCTAAGGGATTCTCCCTTCCTTTCCAAAATTCATCAGATCTTCACAACACAGCCCTACTTGGTGTATCCATAACTAATAATGTGTCCTGGCTGAACGTCCCACCCTGGCCATTGAGTGCTTGGGTTTTTGCATGATGGGACTGAAGTTGGTGGTAATTCCAGAGTACATTACATCCTGTTGACTGTGCTGGAAGCATTAACTGCAGGGAGAGTGGATGTTGTAACTCTCTATTTTTACAGCTTGCTGAAGTTTTCACCTTGATCGTTAGAAACCACAGTGCACAACAGATGGCTGATTGACGCCATATAATCTGGCTTTATCACAGCCTTTCTCCTGACTTTCCCTTTTTTAAGGGGTGTGTGTGAATCTTTTAGCATCTCAAATACAAACTTCATTATAAATCATGTAGTAATTTTGCAACTGAAAAGCTACAACCGTATCATCAGGAACTGACCTTGGAATTAAATGTTTTCCTCTGAAGTTCTGACTTGATAAAATGTTCCTGCATTTCCATGCTTGGTGAAACTCATCATGCGAGTAGGCAGCCGTGAGATTTTCTGGGTCTGCTTTCCAAGCTTGGCTAATCACATAATTTTAATAGCAATAAATCACTATTTCAACAAAGGGCTGTCTCTTCAGCAGAGACGTGCAACTTTTACTCACAAAGGTATGGATTTATCATGTTTATTAATAGACATGCTCCACTGCTTTGTCTTGCTTTGTGTACTGCAAGCGATGACTCAGCCCTGTGCCACGGGCATGCAAATATTATTAATAAAACCTTATTCTGCCACATTTAGACAGATTATGGACAAACGATAAGGAGGGATTTGCATATAAGCAGCCCCATCAGAAGTATATGAGAGAGGATCACAGTTTCTGGTAAATTAGATATGCCGTTTGCTCTGGGGAGAAAAAAAATCTAAAATTCAGGTGGTCTATCAGGAAGTGTTACAGCCTCAAATGTGGTGAATATTCTGCTGGTGTTCGCTGTGGTACTTCATCTTGTCCATAAGTGGGGCACGTCAGGATAGCCCCAGAGGAGGATTTGCAGGGCTGAGGGAGCTCTGCCGGAGCTGGGGATGGGGTGGGTCCCAGCTGGGTCAGCTGGCTGTCCCTGGCAGGAGCTGTGCTCTGTCTTGTCCCAGCACAGGCTGCCGAATCAAGAAAGCAGGGATGTGCTCAACAGTTTTCTGCTGCAAACACATGCAACTGCAGCTATTAATTACAGGCAGCAGATCACTCTTTGGAATGAAGCTACAATCATTCATGGGTATCCAATGACCGCCTAAAGTCTTTCTTGAGGTCCCGGTTCTGCCCTGCTCTTCGCAGGGTGCAGCTGTACGAGTGGCCGTGGGGGTGATTCAGTGCACTGTGAAGTGTTTGAGGCTTTCAGCTGCGCTTTGTGGCGTCAGGACGTCCCTGATCAACCCCCAGATCTCACTGCTGGTGTGGGAACCCTGTGTGAAGATATCTGGCTCCACTGATATGTCACTGCTGCAAAAGGGAATCCAGCCAGCACTACTGATGGTTGTCGGGCCCCAAAAAATCTCCATTTTGGGGTTCTCTCAGTACCTGCCCATTATCACACTTGATAAGCACCACCAGCATCAGAAAACCTACAAAATACTAGTAAACAAGGCTTCCCAGGAGGGAGATAGACTCTCCTCCTTTTCCCTCCCACTCACTCTCTCTGTGTGCAGGCAAATTTAGCAGTGAGCCAAGATTTACAGCTTTAATTATGAACTTTAGCCCAAGCAGTCATTCTGGAAATATCCTCGCAGGGGAAATGGGGAATGGGACCTGGTGTGCGCAGTGAGGTGTGCAGCTGTGCCTCTGCTTAATTGTACTGGTTCTGGTCCTCCACTAAAATGATTTCATGTGAAGGCATTTTATCTCCCCCCCGGTTACTGGTGGTAACAAGGAAATGAAAATGGAGAAGAAAAGGAGCCTCAATCTGTCTTTTACTGTATTATCTAATAAACCAGCAAAAATTAGCCTCAGCAGCAAAGATTAGCCTCTTTCAAGCTCACACACCTTAATTAAACATGCTGAGCTCCGGCTGGCAGCAAGCGCAAAATGTTTTACACTGTTAAAAGCTGTACATTTGTTTTACTGTCCAGACATCCTGGTTTTTTACACCCAAAGCCAATCAGGGCTCCTAGAAAGAACCTGGACAGGATGGTGAGCCACAATGTAGAAACCTCCTTGCTTGTTTCAGAGAGAAGGTTGCAGGTAAGAAGGGAACAAGATTTCTAGAACAGTATTACTTGTGAATAATTTCGCTGAGAAGCTGCACAGCCCCTGTCACCATGACTGGGAATCTTTGTGTTGAAATAGAATCTGGTTTGAGTACAGATCTCCAGTAAACAGCCTGGCTAATGGAGTTGATCAGTGCAGTAATAAGCTGGGTCTGATCTCATATTGAAAGTGCAGCTACATCATGAGGTGCTCCTGGGCTGCTGAGCCTCTAACCCAGCCCTCATCAGGGCTGCACTCAGACTGTGGTTCTGCAGAAGAAGCAAAGCAGGAACCAAAGCCATGTAGAAGGGGTTTGTGTCTTTGCTTATGCAGGTTTTTAGGAAAATAAGTTTCTGTGTAAGATTAGTGTGATTCTTTACTGTGAGGGTGGTGAGGCACTAGAACAGGTTGCCCAGAGAAGCTGTGGATGTCTCATCCCTAGAAGCGTTCCAGGCCAGGTTGGACAGGGCTCTGAGCAATCTGGTGTAGTGGAAGGTGTCCTACCCATGGCAGAGGGGTTGGAATTAGATGATCGTTAACATCAATTGCAACCCAAACATTCTGTGATTCTCTGAGTCCAAAAAGGCTATATGGTATCAGGATCTTTGTATAAACTTACACGTGCTAATGGCAAGAATCTGTAAATTCCTTTTGCAAAAGGTTCAAGATACCTTGAAAAGCCCAAGTACAGGGAACAAGAAGCAGCTTAGAGGCACAAAGTTCGGCAGCAGCATCCCACCTGCCTGAGGCAGGCAGCATCAGGGGACACCGAGCTGGCAGTCAAACAAAAAGGTGAAACAGCTGAACCCGACCCTGGGCTGGTCACCCTGAAGTGCAGAGCAGGGTCATGATCAAATTTTGAAACATATTTTTCATAATATTATTCATTAGACACAACAGACGGGGACTGGCAGTTCCCTGGGAAGTCAAGATTGGCCAACACCATCTCCCAACACATTCCCTGATCCCCATCCCCTCTGGGCACACCAGGAGTGTCTAAAGCCCGGCACAGGCACGGAGCAGCATTGTGGTTGCTGAAAGATGACATGCTGGGAGCTTGCATGATGTCACATTTGACCTTCCCAGCTTCCCTAATAGATTGTTCTTGTCATCAGGGCCTAACAAAATGCTTTGCCTTGCCGGAATTTGCTGCTCAGCTGCAAGTACAAATCTTAGCTCCAAAAGCTTCATTTGGACGTTCAGCACTCTGATTTAGAAAGTAACTTCAGAGGCTAAAAAGCTTAATTTTTTTCTTCCTCCAAAAAGATTAAATTTTAAATCTCTTTGTAAGAAGACATTTGCAGCTGAGCAGTCCTTTTAAACTACATTTCTGTCTTGATAAGAGAGAAATTGAAGTACATTAGAAAATGTTCAAGCAAATCAGTATTCTTAAATAATGATGTGCAGAATACAGAAAAAGTGCCTTTTCTTCTCTATGAGGTCCAAGAAAAGCCCTCCAAGCACTTTTGAAGACGTTACTCTGCACCTGTAGTGCACTTCTGCATCCCAAATGCCCTCTTCATTATTATTTGAAGGCTCTCAGTTTTATGGTTTAATTTTCAATTTTATACTATAGCTAGCTCATAGCTGGTGTTTGTGGCCTGTCTTGCCAAAGTTCAGCAGCCACCAAGAAAGGTCATTTTTTCAACGCTATACTTCAGGTATTATATCACTTCTTGATGTTCCTTTTGGTCACAGTTTAATTACACTGAAGATAGCTGTGAATAAGGCTCCTAATCTTGAATTAATTCTGTATTCTGAAGGTCACACAATCCTGCCCTTCTCTCATCCTCTCCTAAACTCTGTTAGACATAAGATCCTCCTCATGGTTTCACTCTGTGATGGTTACATTTCAGAAAAGAACCCATGAGCACCACTATCACTGACATTGATGGAGAATTATCTTCAGTCCAGTTTTGCAGCCATGATCTTTAATCCACTCATCCTTGACCACATGCAAACAGAGGTCATGGAATTCCTCTAAAGGCTCTGAAAATATTCACCCTCACTTCCTTTAGCAGAGAAATATGTACATATACTTTCATTCTCAGCCCCTCTTTCAAGACCTGGCTGAAATTGCATAAAATGCTGTACTTCCTTTACTAGAAAAATTATCTGGAAGAAATATTGCATCAACTGGAGTTCACTAATGCACAGCCAAAAGCTGTCATTAAGTGATTGATCATGCATTAAAGATAAAGTTATAAGCTTTAAAACAGATCCGGTAAAGGAAAATTTAACTTACTTTAAATTACCTATAGAAATAACTCACCTAAACACTGACTTAATTCATTATGATCGGTGCCATTATAATAAATATCAGATATATTCATAATTGCATGGCATTTATCTTCAGTTAATGACCTGTAGGAAGGTTATTAAATAGGTTTCAGCCTTTGGTTACTGTAAATGGAAGAATTCACTGGGCTGGTTTGCAATCTCACCCCTCACCCTGCAGCACAGGTACTGCTGAGCCCTCCTGCAGCATGACAAAGGTGTGGGCCAGCCAGTGGCTCTGTGGGCATTAGGTTTGACATAAAGCCACTCAGTCTGGTGCTCCTTACCCCCACTGCTTGTACTGGTAGCAGCTGCATTGCCACATCCTAGAAGGGGAGCGTGCACTTATCTCACGGCCCAGGTTTGGGAATCATGGTCCAAGAAGGCACTTGGCCAAACTCTGTGTAAAAGGACTCATCCTCCATGGCTGTGTTTATTCCCTTAATTGTCAGTGTCCTCGGTTTCCCTATGCCTCATCAAAGCAGTGAGTGGCCAAGCAGGCTGAAAGACCTTTTGTTACTATTAATTCACCTCCAGGTCTTTTGGTTCTCCTGGGATCTCAGTTCAAGGATGGTGGTTCCTATCATCTCTGGTACCCTTAATCCAACTCTTCCTGCCTCTAACCGCAGTTAATGCCTGCAGTGCAGAGAGAGCAGCTGCCTGTCCTGGCAATTAATGGCTTTTCCTTGGCTGGTGTTTTATCTATCAGTCTTTCCTCTCTGGACTAATTTTAGAAGCTGGATTCAGTGCCAGCTTCACAGATGATCTTTTCATTTTGTAAAGGTGTTTGGCTTTGTTCACTAATAACTTAATTAGAGGTACTCTCCAGATTCCCTCTCTGCTGGTGCAGCCCTCGCCCTTTCTCTTTTCCCTGTGTTCTCTTTCCGTCAGACCGGTACGTCAGAGCTCCGAGGACCTGGGGTGATGAAACGTGGGATCACTGATGAGTCCGTAGGAGGATCAAGGGCTGCAGCACCTGAGAAACGGTTTGTTGAAAGCCTCTTTCAATTGCAGCCACATTAAAATGTCCCCCCTTGATGAAAAATGAGGGTGTTCAGGAAGCTGGGATCTTAAGGGATGAGAGGGAACACACATTTCACAGGCCACACAAAACTGGGATGACTGGTGGTGTGCCAGAAGGTTGTGCTGCCCTTCACAGAGACCTTGGCAGGCTGGAGAAATGAGCTGACAAATGCAAAGTCCCTTGCCTGGGGAGGAATAACCCCCCGAACCAGGCCAGGCTGGGTGCTGCCAGGCTGGAAAGCAGCTCTGAGGGGAAGATCCTGGGCATCCTTATGGACACCGAGCTGCCCGTGGGGCAGCAGAGTGTCCCTTGGGACAAAGGAGGCCACGGGTCTCCTGGACTGTCACCAGGACGAAGGAGGTGCTCCTGCCTCCCAGGTCACACTGGTGTGACACGTCTGGAGGGCTGGGCACAGCACTGGGCCCCCCAGTAGAGGAGAGACATGGGCATGCTGGAGTGAGTCCAGTGAGGGGCCACAGAGACAGCGAAGGGACTGGAGCATCTCATTGGTGAGGAGAGGCTGAGGGAGCTGGGACTACTCAGCCTGGAAGAGAGAAGACTTGGGAGAATCCTATCAGTCTATGCAAACTCCTGATGGAGGAAGTAAAAAAGACTCTTCTCTGCAGTACCCAGTGAAAGAACAATGAAATACACTGAATACAGGAAATTCTACCCAAACATAACGAACAACCTTCTTACTGTGAGCAAGGCTGAACACTCAAACTGGTTGTCCAGGGAGGCTGTGGTTTCCCCATCCTTGCAGATGTTCAAAGCCCAACAGGACACATTCCTGGGCAACCTGCTGAAGATGACCCTGTTTTGTGCAGGGACCAGGCAATCCCCAGAGCTGCCTCCCAGCCTCAGCCACTCTCTGATTATCTGGTTTTTGCTCTCTCTAAGGCAAATTACTTCCATTACTTTCAGCAGGGTAAATTTTGTCTGCAAATGTTTCTGCTATTTTCTGAATTTCTACCAGAAACTGGTGTTCCTTCCTTCCTTTCAGGAGCAATAACCATCTGTCCCGACTCCCTAAATGAAAGCTTTTACCTCTTATCAGTAGGTATGGTGGGAAAGAAACAGCAAAGACTGAAAACAGCTTATTGTTTATTAATGTTTGACTGAGTTTATACCCTTTCTGAAAGTCTGCAGCCTTGTGTATGCTAACTATTCTCCTGGATATCCTTCCTATGGGTATACATGTCTCTTTTTAAAAACTCCTTAATAAATTCTTGGCCTCAGTCAGAATTCCTGGGGGCAAGAAATCCCTGAAAACGTGTTATATTAATACAAAATATATTACTTACAACAAAGTCTGAGTCCAGGTGTGATGGATTGTGCAAAGCCTTGCTTGGATTTTTCCAAAAATGTGACCTGAGGCCTAGGGCTGGAGGAGGGTTGTGATTTGATGGTTACCTGACCCTTGGCAGAAGAGTGCAATCCAGCGAGACTGACAGCAGCAGCCTCTAGTTCCAGCGTCGCTGTTGTTCTGGTTTTATTTAAATTGGAAAGGGGAGAGGGCTTGGGAAGCTGCCAATGTTCATGCTTGAGTCACTGACAAGGTAAAATGTGCCCGAAAATACAGACAACTCTCCTTTCACAGCCACGATCGCTTCAAAGCCGGAGCTAAACCTCTCCTCAGAGCAGGTACAGGGAGTGTGGATTGCACTCATCCCTGGCCCTACGAGGCTGGGAAGAGATTTGGTGTCTAGCACCAGGCCCAGCCCTGCTCCAGGAGGGGATGGCGAAGGGATTGACTGCTTTGCATCGTTTAATTGCCCTCAGCACTGCAATCTGCAGTACTTTGCTAAATTATGGCTCATGTTCAGCTTTATTTCTTTGTGAGAAATAGCAGCCAGTAATGAAGTGGAGCATTTAGTCAATGGTGATAAATAATTTCTTTCTTAACCAGAAAAGCGGAGGGGAAAAAAGAGCTGTGGCTGGGCAATCAGGCTTTTCTTCCTTTCTCTCAGATAAGATCACCAACAAAAAAACAGGAGCTTTAAGGAGTCGATGTCCACCCAGGAGTTTATTGGTGCAACAAAGCAGGTTTTTCTTGATTCTGCCATCTTATGTTTAAATCTCGAGCCTATTCTCTCTCAGGCATGCATTACAAAAGAGATTTTAGCTCTCTGCCCACATAACACTTTCTTCCCTCTTGCTCGAGCCTCCTGCTCTTGGCAAGAGCAGAGTCTCCTACAGAAACAGATGTTTCCCTCTTGCCTATCAAGGACGCACCGCTCTTGGGCTGAGGCTTTCTGCTTGCTGGTACTTCCAAGCCTGATGGGCAAGCCATGCTCCCCTCTGGAGCTCTTTTTTCCCTCGGGAAACCCCTGCATCCCCTGAGCAGCCCTGGGAGATGAGACTGAAGTGAACAGAAGCTTCCCAGAGCTTTTGCTGTATGTCTGCTCTCAAGATCAACAGGGGTGTCCTGGGATGTGTTGATCACCCTGTATCAAGGACTGATTTGGCTCCCTGTAAGTGCTGTGGTTGTTTGTGCTGCCATTAGATTTTCAACAAACAAAGGGACCTGCTGGCACCCCTGGCAGGGCCAAGGAAAGGTTATCAAGAAAAGGCTACAGACTGCCTCCAGAAACCTGCTCATGGCCCCACCAGCAGCTTTCTTTGTGACTGGGGACCCTCAAGATCCAGTCTTTGTTCAGAAAATCTTAAATGTTATCTACAAATTAAAACAGGTGACTGAGATACCCTGTAAGCTCTTGCTGGCTGTACAACAGCAATTTGTAGGTTCTGTTAAGAATAGACCAAATGTCTGGGGATGCTGCTGGCTCTGCCTGGATCCTGGGTGTTTACTCATTAGTTCTTTGTGTGCTTTCCCCTGCAAGGTACTGCTATCAGTGTTTGGAAAGAGGGCACGCACCAGTTACTGCACTCGGCTTCCTCTGTTCTGTGCCTCATTAGTTGTAGCTCTTGGCATGTTGATAAAACCTTATCTCCCAGATAAGCTGAACGCTCTGTGTGGTTGTCCTGACTTGTGCAGTAACACTTGGCCTCTGCCTCTGTGGGAAACAGGGGAGTGAAGAGGGTACACAATTAAATTACCTCCTTGGAGATGCTGCCTGTGTGCCACGGCCACAAGCACCGGTGTCTGAGAGGGGATTTGAAGATGAGCACCTGGGAGGTGTCCAGGTGCCACCTGGCTCCAGAGCACGTGTGCAGTGTCCTGGGCTGGCAGCTGAGCAGTGGCAGGGACAGCAGGAGACCCGGGTTAATCACCAGCTGTGCTGGACTGGGAAAGGCAAACACCAGCTGGGCAGGGTCATGCTGCAATGGGCACGAAACAAAGGACCCTCTGTGCTTGACATGCTTGTGACTTGGGGGAATTTGGTGCTCTCTGGGCCCCCCAGCCACTCTGCCTTTCTGCAACACTTCGCCACTACATTTAGGCTGATCCAACATCCAAGGAGTGGGAGCACCCAGGGTTTTGGTGCGGGCCAGAGAACATCATGAGGGAAGCTGAGGCTCACCAAGGTTTGAAGCTATGTTCTCGGTATATGTGTGCCACTAAAGCAGCCCAAATCATTGCCTGTGAGTGCTCCATGTGCTTTCCCTGCTGTTCTGCACTGGTTTCCCAGTGCAAACACAAAATATGTGGGACCTTTACTGCAAGCCTCTCAGTGATGCAAGGCTGTCAGCATTGATACAGCAGAAGAAGCTGCACAACCATCTGCAGTACTGACAGGAGCCAGGCTTGATCCATGAGACCATTGCATGTTTTCAGCAAGGATCAAAAAGCCAGCTTACCACGGAGTAAAACAAAAAATCTTATCATTTAATACCCTTATCTTTCCACCTCCTTCCCAGGATAGGAATCTGGACCCTGTAAAGTTCTAGCTTTTCTTTTATTCAGCTCTCTAGAGGATGAAATGTCCGAGATCCCCACTCCTATGAGATAAATGTGGCTCATACACAGGTAGTGCCACTGCAAAGGGCCCAACCCATTCTCAGGCCTCTGAGCAATCCCCGTTCGGTGATCTCTGCAGATGGCTGGAGTGGCTCATCTCCTCTCTAGCAGAAGTGTTTTATGTTCTCCATAGGGGGGGAAAAAAGGAGAATAACTGCATAAATTACCACTGGAAGCAATCTCTTCCCTGACAGTCTTCCCTGTCTGCTCAGCTCCTAAAGGACCAGTATATACTGACTCTAATCAGGCTTGTCTGCTCGTGTCGGGAATTTCAACAAGAGGAAGGAGAGGAGCTACTCTGCCTTCCAACCAGCAGAAAGCCTCTTGCAGCAGAGATTGCTCCCGGGGGCTCAGGCCCTTTCCCCTCATTGATTAGAAGAAAAAGTCACTCCCAGGCATTACCCACTTACCTTGGCCTTTGCTTTCAGGAGTAACAAGACCCCAACTCCCTCCTGTTGAGTGTTCAGCTAATATTTTAACAAAGCTGATTTTCAGCTGGGAGATGCCTGGTTCTGCCTGGATATTGTCCTGCTTCTCCCATTGCCCAGGCTGGGCTGAGTGTGACCATCATCATGTAACACAAGCCAGCGTAACCACAGCAAAGGGGCAGAGCTTCACTCTCTATTCTCAGTGCAGGGAAGCAGGATCATGAAAGTGCTCTGTGCAGGTTTCCTGTCCTAATCCAGAGAGAAATTGCTCTCATTGTTCACTGAAGTTATGGAATTGCAGGGGTTTGTACTCTCCTTTAAAGAGCTTGCAAGCCCTGAAGAGGCAGTGCCTGTGTTCTGTGTTTTAGCACCTGCAAAAACCACTCAGATCAGCAACTTGCCAGAGCTACAGAATACATAAACCTGGTATTTTTGCATCTGTTTAGTATGGGCTGTTAGTGGGAACCAGCTGAGTAGGTTCATGTCGTTTTTGCAGGAGAAAGCAGATGACACAAAATCCCTCTCCTTGTATTTTTAAAAGGAGGCCAAGAGAAACCACTTCTCTCTCGTGCATAAAACATTCAACAGTGCCCAAGCTCATGATCTGGCACATTTTTTGTATAAATATCTAGAAGCAATGAGTGCAGCTGGGAAAAAATGCAGCCTACCAGCCATGAGACACTTGTTTGGATTGACCTGACCCCTCCCACAGCTTCAACTGAGGTGGTACCAAGGTGCCCCTTCAGACTGGGTGTGCATTTAGAACTGTTTTCAGCTGGTATTTCCCAGCCTTCTCACAAGCCACGAGGAGCTGGAAGCTGTCTGGGGAGATGGGATGAGGCACAAAAGAAGAAAACACCAATATTTAGTTGTTAAATGTTGTCTGAACGGCTGGAGCATGGCTCGAAAATGAAACGCCACTCGCAAAGCGCACTTGGGGTGAGAATATGGTGCTAAATTGTGAGAATACCGTATTAAATTGTCTCCTTTTTCTACTCGGGCACCACCTGCTGGCATGTAATTAAATTAGCATCATGAGCCAGATATTAAACTCCGCAGTCCCTGAGAGTATGCCAGGTTTTTTCCAGATTATTAAGCAAGGTAGAGAGGAGAATTTTTTAATCACCTTGTGTATGCCCTGTACAGTAGCACTTAGCTACTGTAAATATAACTCCTTGTACATCCCTCCTCTTTTTAAGTTTGTGGTGGAGAGTTCTTATGGTGAATGTCTGTGAGCAGCACAGAGCTCATCTGCAGCCTTTAGCAGTGGTTTGCATCAGCAGAACACTGCCTGCAGCCAGGGCTGGCTTTGCACAGGTACAAGCGGCTTCCTACCAGCTTCTTCCCGCTGCAGAATGGGGAGTGTGCAGGCAGGGCAAAGAAGAACACAGTTAGAGAATGAAGACAGGGACATATTTTCAACATGGGGATCAGCAAGTCTTCCTCTTCAGGAAGTCACGCATGCTGCTGTCTCTTGCAGGAAGGAACAGACAAGTTTTCTGGCTGGTGACTTTTCCCAGAAGTGCAGAAAAGGGAAGGGCAGCTAACAGAGCCAACTTGTTTTTCCTGGGCACCCAAAGTCTTCTTGTGGTGCATACACTGATGGTGGAGTAAGAGATGACGTAGTACGCAGTGCTCATCCTAAGATATTTCCTACTAAGCTTTTGTCTGAGAGCTTCACAGCTGGTTCCCAACATGCTGTTCTGTTTCTCCACATTGAGGGGGAAAAGGATAACCAGGACTTGGATCCGGAAGGCTGAGGGGAAATGAGAAGTGACATCCAAATTCCTCATTGCTTGCAAGATGTGTGTACACCACAAGAGGAAACAAGCCAAGAAGAAATCAAATTAAAAACTGTGCTTGAGAAATTATGCTGAGAGTGAAAAAGCTCCAAACTATCATTTTTGCTGCAATCTGCTGTTGAAGGCTTGTGGTCTCACAGGACCCCTGGAGCTATGGGAGAGCAGTATCAGGTGGCTCTGCAAAGGGGTAGGGAAAGCCCTCTGAGACATATGGGAGCATTTATCATTATCTGCCTTTAGCTGGCTGCAGAAACGTGTGATTTTTATAAACGGGGGCTTTGGGGAGCTTCAGCCTTGCTGCAGGGCAGATATTTGTCCATTTTCTTGGCTCTGAGCTCAGGAAGACAAAAATAGCTCACTGAAGCCAACATGTGTGAAGCTCCCTTGGATCCAAGAGACAGGCTCCCAATGGGATGAGGCAATCTCAAAACCTCACCCCAGTGTAAAATCCAGCCTGCCTGAGCAGGCAGCTCCCCACGTCCTCTGCATGGGATGCACATCCAGAGCACGAAAAATAATAATGCTGAGAGAAGGGTGCGTGGCCAAGCACATCCCTGCCATGTGCCAGCCCCATTTGGGAGGTCCCTGGAAAAAATGTAGCCCTTACCAAGGGAGGAGAAGCCCTTGGGAGAACCAGAGTGGGTGGAAAAGCAGCTTTTGGGACCCGAGCTGCTGCTGTCAGGTGCTCCTGAGGTGGCCATGGAGAGAAAGGCCATCCTGGATCTGACCTGAACTTTTCAACCCTGATACCCTGGCCAGCTTACTAAGGACACAGGGCTCTCAGCAGGGCTTACAGTGCTTTATTCATCAGCTCATTTACTCATTAACTCATCGATAAAAGCTTGGACAAAAGCCCTGCTTTCAGATACCATCGCAGTGCTTCTAGGCCTCTGCAGAGGAGAGAGGCCCATGGCAGTCAGGTCTCCCAAATGCAGAAGTGTCACCTGGGGGCTGCCCGGGGATGTGACCTGCTCCCCAGCAGCAGCCATTTGGTCAGAAATTCTCAAATTTGGTTAGAATTTTTCAAGTAAAACCCTGAAAGATTTCCTAGACTCCTTCAGCATGAAAAAATGCATGTCTCCATGTTCTTCCTGCAGTAACAACAGTCCTCCAGCTCTCAGAGAGACACAACCAGCCTCCCAAGATGCTGCTGCTCCGGAAATTGTATTTAGGATGAAAACTGCACTCCCATCTGGAGGAGCCTGGCCTTCCCCTGGTCTCTGTTATTGCCTATGGTGTGAAGGAGATGGTTAAGGAAGTGCAGGTGGAAGCACCAAGATGCTGTACTTGGTAGAGCTGCAATTTCTCTGCTACATTCGCCCAAGGGGGAGTGATGCGGCTCCCGGTGGCACCGGGCAGTGGCCCTTGGAGGGGAACAAGCCCTCAGCCAGCTGCAAGCCTGCCTTGCTTTGCCATAATGACTAGTGCAGGCAGGAGATGAACATGCCTCCAAGGCAGCACGAGAGAAAAAATAACCTGCCTACAGCGAAAAGGATTTTAAATATGGTTTGTGAGCAATAAGACTTTCCCATGTTGGCTCAGTCTGACAGTGTCCCCTCATACAAATTTCAGTGAGGGTTTTACCTAGTGAAAATACAGTGAAAGGCTCTCTTTAATATGTTTTTTAAAGTCTGTGCAATCAAAAAGCTCTTTGAAGCTCCAGGAGCTGTAGATATTGTCTAAAAACATCTGCTTCCCCTTTCCCACTGTATTTCTCCTCGATGCAAAATGAGACCAATCAAGCTCTTGTTATGGAGGTGAGGCAGGAGAGCTCTGTGCTGACAGCCAGGGTGCAGGACTGGGACTGGCTCTGCTGGGAGGGATTGGTGGCACCTGCACCAGCCAGCACTGCCAGGTTTCCAAAAGCCAGGCTCTGCTTCCCCTGCTGTGATCTGTGGGATTTGATCCATTGTGCTCCGGCAGACACACGTGGCTGCAGTTGCTTCTCCAGTTATTTGCTGCCCCCAGCCCTGGAGTTCAGCTCTCCATCCTCTCCTGCAGGTCTGCATGGGGAATTCTCTCTGGATGGCTGATGCTGGAGGACATATTTGCCTGCTGCGTCCCAAAGCTCAGTCTCAGGAAGCTTTTCCCTGGGTTCAGCCCCATCTATGATGGAAAGGAGAGCTTGATGGATGGCAATGCAGCCTCAGAGAGCCCAAGGAGTTGCCCACACCATCCCCATGTCCCTAGCAAGGGAAGAACATGCTGGACAGCCCACAGCCATCACATAGATCACTTTGAGTTTACTGTGTTCAAGCAAGCTGGAGAGAACAGCTGTGGATTTGTCATTTAAAAGCATTTTAATGGGAGGTAGCTCATTTTTCAGTGCAAAAGCAGGAGCTCAAGGAAATATTACAAACTGTGAGCATTACTTTCTGCTTCCTTCACAGCAGGTCTGAGCCATCTCATCTGGTACATTATGAAGAAATTATTCTAGATTTTCTAAAAAAAAAAACAACTCAGCCCAGGAATGATAGTGCAGCTACCTTGCTGCTTCTCCCAGGAGGTAATTGCTTAATAGGAACATCTCACTGCGTCAAAGAAAAATGGAATAACCGGGCCCTCTAGGTCTTCTCCCCAGCTGTTACCTGCAAGTACCCATAGCTGCTGCCAGTAATTTCTAGCACCCTGGCTGCTTATACACCACAGCTACAAGAATATCATCGCCATAAGCAACCTCACTGAGTAAGAAAACACACCAGCTTTCCCCAGCACCCCAACCCCTGCACCCTGTGTGACTCCTGAGCTGAGACCTATTGGAAGGGCAGGGGCTGCCCCAGCGTCACTCCTTGGCTTCCTCAGCCCTTTTGTCTTTCTGACGCCCAGCCCCAGCTTTCAGTGATTCTGATTTTTGCTCTCCTCCAGCTCTTCTCAAGACAACTTCAAAAAGATTTTATCATGTCTCTGACTGCTGCAGCTTCTGGCTGCAGACTTCATGTTTCTCCAAGGGATTCACTCTCATCCTGCTGTGTCAGGCAGGGTGGGCACTAAAATCAGAACAGAGCTCTCAGTCCTTCCCTATCCCCATGGTGCACTCCCAGGCCCTACAGTGAGGTTTTCCTCACACACTGGAGGTGGGAGATGGAGACTCCTTACCCTGGAAATCTGTTTGACTGAGTCAGCATTGATGTGCAACACCAACAGCATAAAGACTATTTGGGAAAATGAAATGGCAGGAGGTGGGAAGCTCAATGTAGAATTCTGTGCTCAGCTTGAGGCTGAAAATCAGTGTGTTCTCTATTCACTCACCTAATTTCTTCCCTCCCCATTACTCTGACAGGTCCATCAAAGCAGTGCAGCTGAGTAGATTTCTGTGGAGACATGAGGAATGATGATTTGGCATTCAAAATGGGTACAGTTGATGCAGCAAGGAAGAAGTTTGGGGGAGAGAGACTTAGAAGTAAAACAGGAAGATTTTGAGATCAAGATTCAACTTCTTCAAGCCATACACCCACCTAGAAACACAAAGAAAATAATTTTTAACATTAAAAAAACAGAATTATGTCAGAGCAAAATGCAATGCAGCATGAGCTGCATCTAGTGGCCAAGGAAAGTAGTGCTTGGCTTTGGAGGAGCAGCCTAGCCCGGCAGGAAAAGTAAAAGCCAGATCCAGGAGTGGAACTAATGCTTCTCTCCTTGCTGCTCACAGTGGTACTGGACAGCATTCATCCTGCCTGAGCACAAGCAGCAGCTCCCACTGAATCACAACTCAGCATTTTAAACTGCACTCATTCAGGAGGTGCCACAGGTGCCCCCTGACCCAGCTTTGCAGCAGCCCTCAGAGCCTAGAGGGGACCCCTTTGGGATCAGCTGCAATGAAACCACGCTGGTGCTGCTGCAGCGCCTGCAAACAGGGCAGGAGATGAGGGCAGAAAGGCAGGAAACGCAGAGCAGGCAGTTTCACGCGTTAGTGAAGACACCCATGAGCTGCCAGCACAGGCTCAGCCAGTCCCTGCAGTTTCGTATTCTGCTCAGGGCTGTGTAATCCCTGGCTGCACGTTATTAGGATCCTCTGCATTTCCTCTTCTGAATTTTGACAGTATACTGATAACTCAATTTGAAAGCCAAGGTGTTTCCTTGACACAGGACTTCTTCTAAACGGAAGGCAGAGTACATCAACCCACGGCACGATTCATTACCCTCATCTCAGAATGTATGACGTGTCAGGGATAAAGCCGTGAAGTTTTGATTTATACAGGCTAATCAAGCAGAAAGCTATTAACCAAGGGGCAACGGATTATTAAATAAAATGACAGGAGAAACCCTGTCAAAACAACTAGTTCTGACTCTTGGAACATATAATTGCTCTTCTTATCTGTCCCAAGTCTTAGCTATGAAAGTTAAAGCAATCCCTCCAGCTCAGATACAATTTTAAACATATTGAAGACTTGATCCAGCATCTATTTAAGCATTTAGAGCATGGCAAAGAATTTTAAACCCTGAATAATATTGCTGAAGGGCTTTCTCAGAGTACTCCGTGAGTTCAGAGATCAAGACCTGGACTCTACCTGCTGCAAAACTTTCAGTAAATTGCCCTTGACTGACAGCAGGGTCAGTTTTGGGGGGCACAGCCTGGAGGAACGGGCCCCAGCACATGACAGAGTGCAAGAATAATAATCTATGGTCATAAATGAAACAGTCCTAGCTGAGCAGGCTGCTAACCAAGCAGAGGTTACACGTGATATGACTCCCCACAGCCAGCCCACCTTCACTTAAGTGATTCTAGTCAGGTAATGTCCTATAGCATTTCTCAAATAAGAAAAATTTGACTATAAAGCAAAAAAACCTCTCATCAGCCTGCTCAATTGATTCAGCCTGTTTTCTCATAGGGCCCTCTCCAGCTTTCCCTTCCCTTCCACCCAGCTCAGGCTGCTTTCCTAGCTCTAACCCATTGCCTGATAACCAGCTGACTTTGGAGACTCTTCCTTCTCTCGTATCTTATTCCCCGCTGAAAAAGACACAGCCCTTCCTCTGTAAAACTCTCCTCTCTGCCTTTTTAAGGGATTGTCACTGCCAGCCGTGTCAGTGATTGACTTTGATTCCTCGATGACTGGCGTCAGCGGAGGAAGGGAGGGATCAGTGATCCATCAAAGGTAAAGCTGAGCACAGTTACCCAAGGAGGTTTTACCAGCCTGAGGTACAGCAAGTTCTACTCCAGACGAAAAGCTTTCTCAGCTGAGAAGGGAACGCTGCTGTATTGTGCTCTTGGAGCACAGCAATGGGATGGGCTGGAAAGAAAGAGGTGAATTTTCGCTTTATTTTTGCTCTCAAAGATCAAGGTACAGCAAAGCTCTGTTTCTTGCAATGATTTGGTTTCAGGATGAAGGAGCTCCTGCATTGATTCTTCTCCTTGCACATTAAGTTGTTCTTCAGCCTTTCCTGAGAATTTTCCTTAGTTGAAAGGCTGCCCATGTTCTACTCCGCTGGTACAAAGCAAGCCCACCATTTAAGTTCTGGGTTGTGTTTTGTTGTTCATACACAACAGCTTTGTTCCCTAATTTTCATGGATGCCTAAACATTAAGGCAAACACAAATACTGCTCCTAGTGACTTTGGAGTTACACTGAACATTGGGTATCCCAGACTTTCTGCAAGGTGTTCAAGACTCTGAAAAAAGCCCTCTAGCACGTTTTCTCATGTCCAGGGAAGTAGTTTCCCCTTAGGATAATGAATGCATTCTTGCCCCTTTTGTTTCACAGAGGGGTTCTGCTGTCACAGGATTAGTGCTCTATCTCTCCCCTTCTTATCAATTTTCTTAATCAATCAGCCTGAGATCTCCTGTTGGTTTTAAGCCCTGAAATAATCTCCTGGCATGCCTAACCTGAGTAGCTGTGTGGCTTCTGGGGACCTTGGGAACCACAGAAGGGGGGTTTGTTAGTATCTGTGAAATAAGGGTACTAACAGTTGGAAGGAGAGAGAAAAGACATGTCAAAGTCTACTGATATCACGCCCATGCTGGTCCAAACAGTCTGTGAATGGTGTCTCAGCTTCCTCTGCTTGCTGGATATCTGTGGCAAGGGAGAATGTTGGTGGCAAATCTCTCAAATAAGGTTTTGTCTTAAATCAATAAAACTGCTTTCCTTTTAAAGGGATTTCTTGGCTGCTGCCACACAGCTCGCATTGAGAGAGAAAAGAGCCATCAGGTTTAGATGTCAACAGTGTCAGTTTAATGTTAGAGGGAAGGATTTGTCTACATGTCAGTCCTGATCACGTCTGGCAAGACCAGAGTGAGATGGGGCCTTGATTCTGTCCCTCTTTGCTGGGGAGAGTCTCTTCCATGTTGGCTGACTGGAGAGTTTTGCTGCACTCTGCCATTGCAGTCTTGGCCAGAAACTGGCACCCTCAGACCTGTGGAGGGGACGTGGAGATATGCCAAAATTTCCTGCCTAGATGTCTATGCCTGGCTCCAGCATAGGGGATTTCTACCGGGAACAGACTCCATCCTGTCCCTCACTGCAGAGGGCTCTGTAATCCAGCAACCAGTCCCTTCGCTGTACCCCTACATCTCCTTCATCCCTGAGTAACAAAATTCACTTTGGCCCAAATAACTGAGTAGTTTTAATTTTCAAATTGCTTTATCAGTCTGAGAAGGACGATTAGATGTGCTGGGAATTACAGCTGGGATGTCTGAGCTGCAGGAGAAGTTTGAGATTTTTTTCACTGTCCACTGGAGAGCATGTTTTAAACATGCTGAAAATGAAAGTCTAGTTCTCTAAAGAGGGTTCAAGAGGATCGATACCTTCAGCCTGAGGATGTCAAGACAATGCAGAGAAATTGTGTCAATAATTTGAAGAAATAAGATACCGTTATGGCTGCAGCATCAAAAGCAATGGAATGGCTCTTCTTTGCAATCAGCAGGTTAAAGGCTTTCTGTGAACTGCAGGGTCTCAGTGGAAGATGTGTACAATGAGCCTGGCATGGTGCAGTCTGTCACAGCTCATTCAGTGACTGCAATAAAACAGAGCTGCCTCAACAGTCCTCAGTGCAGTATTTTTCTGGTTGAAAATACTGTTACAGCACATTGAAACTGTAAGTGGGGGAATGAGAGGATTTGAAGGCATGTTTAGGCACAAGAGTTTTCATAGGTCAAAGGGGGAACTTCTCATTGTGGTTTTTTTTGTTTGTTTTGTTTTGAAATTGTTTTTGAAAGTGTTATAAAAGTCAAAAGCTGGGGAAAGGTACTTTTTTTTTTAAAGCAATCAGTGTTTCAGTAGCTTCCTCTGTATTTTCCAGTCTCCCTGCAGCAACCTGGCCAGAACACACAGTCCTCTTCCCCTTCAGGCAGTTTTGTTGATTTGTTTGTTTGATTTGCAGATACTTTTTAGGACTTGCTTTTTCAGGGTGGGCACAGCAGGAAAAGACTGTTGTTTAATTAGGCTGATATTGCCGAAGTCACCTGCTCCTTGCTGATGCAAAAAGAGCAGATGATCACTGGGGCTGAGGCTCCAAGGAAGCTTTTGATTTGGGAAACCTATTTTAGAGCAAAGCTAATTCTTCTGGCCTCCTGGAGAGGTTCTAAATATGCTCAATATCCTCCTCCATGAAATGTGAAGTGTCCTCAAGTGTGCCTGGCCCAGCAGAGCTCTCATGAGCCTCTCCAAGGAGAGCTAAAGATGCTCCTGAGGCAGTAAGAGATGCCCTGTGTGGCACTGAGGCTCCACGCTACATCGGTGCCAGTTTTGTTGAATATCCCAGGTGTGCTAACAAGAGCATTAATGTGTTTTTCAATTTTACTGGACC
This sequence comes from Dasyornis broadbenti, assembly GCA_013397935.1. Taxonomy (NCBI): domain Eukaryota; kingdom Metazoa; phylum Chordata; class Aves; order Passeriformes; family Dasyornithidae; genus Dasyornis; species Dasyornis broadbenti. Next base: position 1,942,983 of record VZRN01000404.1, read on the forward strand.
TTTGGCAGAAAAAATATGGAAACCAAACATATAACTTAGGCTTCTTGAGAGAGCTATTACTGAACCATCTTAGGGCTCTTTTCCCAAGGTTGTGTGCCCAGCTGATTCAAGAGGGAAAGGAAGATGGCATTATGTGGCCTTCAGTCTCTCTTCTATTTGTAGATGTGTCTCGGGAGATGAATTATTTATGACAATGTAACTATAGAAATGAACAAACTAGTGCATTGTACATTTTTCCCCAAAAAGGAGCTGCAGTCTGTGACTGGGACACTAGATGGTAGTGTCAGTCCAGAAACATTTCAGTGATGTCTGACAATACAGTGACACTAAATCGTGCTTGTTTCAGTGGGGTTTGCTCCTTGCAATGTGAAATTTGAGGTGAATAAGTTGTGATGTTGTAACATTATTCAGACCCAAACTTTTTACAGTTAGGTTTGAAAGCTGTAACCAATTTCCAACTGTTTTCCAGAAATGGAGATCGTGAGTCTGATAATTTTGCAGTTAACCATTACTGCTCTACCTGCCAGTGAAGTCTCTATTTCTGGTGGTGTGAACACAAATTCTGATCAAAAAAGAAACCCAGAACCTTGATATCTCAATCACTGACACCAGTGATGTTAAGGAAGATTCACAGCTGTGTTGCTGCTTGCTTTGTTCAGTTATGTTTCAGTGTGAGGTTAATAAAAGGTGTATGTGAGATGTGGAAATCACCATTTTTAATGATTAGATATCATAGTTTGACTGAAAAATTAATCCAATTCTGACTGGAAATAGAATACAAGGATAAATCAGGCATATGTTACTCCTAACATGACCATTTCAGTTTCAACAAATTGCAAACCAGTATTGATTTCTATACATAAGCTATGAACAAAAAAGAATTACAAAACTTCTCAGCAGCCTGAAAAGTCAATATCAACCAAACTAGAATGGCATTTAGGAGAGGGATGCTCTGCTGATGAAAATAAATAGCAGTAAAATAGCTTCTTACTTGTAATTTTTAATAATATCGTATCAGGTCTGTAATGCTTTGCAAGTGTCATCCAATGCATCACTGGTGACAGCAGAAATGTGCAGAATTAATACAGAAGGTGCGTGGATGTGGAATAGTTCCAGACTTCCAGAAAGGTTTCAGTTTGATGTATGAAATTCCACCGATGAAAGCATAAAATGTATTAGTTCACAAAGTGAGTCTTATTCCTGAGTTCCACCAAAAGAAGTCCTTTGCTCAGGGCACAGTCTCATGCCATGAATTTGTCTTTATCCCAATATGCATCTTCAGCTGTGAAACTGTGTGGTTGTGTCACAGCACTTCTAACACGAGTGGCTATGGGGTTGGCAAATCTGTGGATTAGAATAAAATTTGGTTTAATACTTTGCTTTAAACAACCTTAAAACACATCAAGGAGAGGAAGGGAGTAGTGAGTGTGAATTGCCTGGCTGCACATAAAGGGAACTCTGGCAGGAAGGAGAGTATGGATAGGGGTGACTGGAGTGCTGTGAAATAAATGGGCATGGCAAAAAGCCAAAATACAACAAATATTCCCCAGAAGATATGGGATTCGTTTTTCTGGAGATCCTTTCTGTACTGTTGTCCTGCCCCTCGAATGTTACTGTCCCAGCATACGATAAGCATTCAGAATGTTTAAGAAAAGTGGAAGGAGAAAGCATTTCTCACTAACACAGGCCAATCATCATTTTGCACTGAACAATCTTCCTTTTCTATGTTTTGGTTTCTCCCCCTGGTTTAGAGCAGGGAATGGAGTGGGTGTATGGGAGAGACCATAGGGATGGGCATCAGCAGAGCACAGCATGTGCGATCCATCCACTAAAACTCAACTTCCCACTATCATCCCAGCATCAGAAGAAAAGAGCCTGTGGAGCAGGTGTTACATCTCTGAATGCATCTGCTCAACATTTCTAATGTTTTGATTGAAACTGGGAGTTCTGATCCCTCCTCCCTTGACAGGTCCTGTGTCTCTCTCAGGTTCAGCGGAAAGTGAGACCCAGCAGGAGGTTCCTGCCCTCCTTGGAGCACTCTTCAAAGTGCTGGACTCTCTTTTTTCAAAGGAATTTTGAGCAATCTGTACGTCCTTCAGTAACCTACTCTACTGAGCTGAGAAATCCCTATTAGCCAAGTGTCACTGTAATATTTATGCTCAAAAGTTATGACGCGGTCTGTTGTACTGGTTCTACATGGATGTAAGCTCTTGCTAAGGATGGGAGGCTATTGCTTTCAGTCAGATGAAGTTATTTCAAGTTCAACACAAACTTTGTCAGCCTGGAGCTCAAATTTTTACCTACTTGTGCCCAACTGCAAGCAAGAGCAGCTCTGTCTCCTTTTGTGGCAGATCTAACTGCTTGAGATCTGCAAACCTGAGCTGTGGGAAAACCATTCTTTCTCTCTCTGACTAACTCTCTCTCTCTGCATGCTTCCCCCCAGAGTGCAAGGACTGCGAGTTGCTTGTTGAAGCAGAGAGAGCATTTCTGGGCTAACTCTGCCTGAGAAAGAGCTTTCTGCTGCATTTTTGCAATGCTCTCCAAAGTGCACACAACCACGCTGCTGTGCGCTTTCTTTCTTCACCTTCTGCGCTCTGGAGAGTGGCTTGTGCTGGTAAGGTGCTCTCTCTGTGCGGAGATTGAAGCAAGCGCCTCTTCGTAGCCCAGCAAGGCTGTGAACAGAAGGGGGTACTTGAGGAATGCCTCCTCTCCTCTCCTCTCCTCTCCTCTCCTCTCCTCTCCTCTCATTGAAATATTACTGTTTGAAAATAAATTAAACTGAAAAGCAGGTTCCNCTCCTCTCCTCTCCTCTCCTCTCCTCTCCTTTCCTCTCCTCTCCTCTCATTGAAATATTACTGTTTGAAAATAAATTAAACTGAAAAGCAGGTTCCTCATATGACCAGACAAAGAAAAAGTTCAGGAAGCCTCTCTGTATTTTCAGATCAAGATTAACTTCAATAAACTTGGGGTATTAAAAACACAAGTAACATTTATCTTCCTCTTTTGACTTGCAAATTAACCTAAACTCACATAACCAAATCTGATGGGAGTTTATTTTCAGCTGTAGAGTTCACCACAGACTTAAAAGATTAAACCCAAAATCATAATTGCATATTTCAGACTGCTTCTGCTGCAAAAGTTTCCAGAGCAGAAAACTACTTCAGTGAAAGGAGGTTGTGAACTATAAGAACAGTTAGAAATGCAGAATTTGATGTTGCTCATTCAAATGCAGTAAGGATTTTTATTTGGATCTTTTCTCCTTCCCTTTGCAATGCTATTTACCTACATCAGAGTTTAATAAGGTTAATGTGTTAGATGTTCCCCCAGTGTAAATTCTATCAGTGGGAAGAATACTGCCTGAATAAAGTGCTCCAGCTCTATTCATTTGCTTTCAATGTGTCAAATTAATTTTGTCACATGGGATAATAAAAGCTCTGCTTCTGTGTAGTTCTGTAAACATTGTACGATTTAGAAAGTGTTTATGATTTCTTTCAACAATGAAACTTAAACTGTGCGCAGTCCAATATTGGTGAGTAATTTCAGAAGTGACTGAAGCATGTAATTGAGTTTGTCAGTGTAATTGTATTTTGGAATAGACAGTGGTGTGGTTTTTTCAGTCGTTAGCCAGTCTTGTATTTAGTGTGCTGATTAATTCTATTAGAGGAGTTAATTAGACTGAGAAGGTGGGGGTGAGGATGGATATCAAATCGCTTTGAAGCACCACATTTAACTCTGAGTTGATTACACTGTGCACAGAGAAATGCTGCCTCTCCCTGTTTTGGACTCACGCGTGTGATTAGAGCTCATCAGTGCAGCCCCACGCCTGTGACAAGGACAGACGAGGAGTATGGATGCAATTCTCTCTCCTTTCAAGTGTGAACTTCCAAATTAAGGCACTGCAGGTTACAGGGTTGACCTGACTCAAAGATAATAAGCTCCTGTGCATACTCCGTAATAATAAAAATAATACTTACAATATCCGTATTTCTGGCACAGCCTCCCCATATTGTTTCCTGTAAAGAATAAAAGGTAATAAAGAATAAACAGGCATCACTTAAGGGCACTCTCTGGCTCTGCAGCTCTCAAGCTTCAGAAGAGCTTGACCTCCAGTCTTGGCGTGGGAGATTCGGAAAGGGGGGATAGAGAAATGAAACAGCCTCCTCTAAAGCCAAAATATGTAAAATAAATATACACAAAATAGATTTTTAAGCAGCAGTTGGTGTGTAACTTTTTAATTACCTGGAATATTTCCAATCAGGCAAACACAAGACACTGTCAGAAGAGCATTAAAACAGGCCTTGAGGCATCAACTAAGCTGCACGAAAAGTCAGGGCCCTTTGTAAACCAAATGGACTCGTTGGAAGATGGTGTAATTTTCTGGAAAACAGTCTAAGTCTGAATAAGCATGAAGGAAGGACACTGTCAAATGAAACAGTAGTCAGGACTACACAAAATCCAACAAACAGCCTGCACATTTTCAAGGAACTGTGACGCTGTGTCAGGGACTTGCTCCCAGGCTGCCTGGCCAGGCCATTATAGCACTGTCAGTAAAAATGCCTCTTATCTCCCAACTCCTTCCATGCACAGATAAAGCAGCCGTGGTCCATACAGGGCATATTTTAATAAGATTCAGAGTGGTAACATCTGGCAAATTCACATGTCATGTGCTGCTCCTCGCCCATGTCCAAAGAGCCCCTGTTCCCATGCTTATTTGTTTCCCTTAGATAATGGCTTTTCTGCAGCAGAATCCGACAGATAGGTTATCGGCTGGGAATGGCAACGAGGCTCACAACGGCACCATAGGAAGGGACAATCAGAAACTTTCAGCATTGGAAAACTTCACAGCAGAAGCCAGCTCTGATAATCCTGCTGAGAGAAGAACTGGCAAGGTTCTCTCTGCAAAATAGAAGGAAAGGGAGAAGGAAAAGGGCCCTGGAAAGTCACAGGAAGGTGAATAAGCAGTTCTTGTCACCAGCCTCCTTCCGCTGGTCCTGGGAAGGACCTCTCGACCGCCTCTCACCAAAGGGTTGTGCTCCACAATGTCAAAGAAAACAAGCAAGGGGGCCAGGGTTCTCCCTCAGAGATCTCAGCTTGCTGGAAACCCAGTGAGTCTTCTGGAAAGAGTTAGAGGAGCTGTCAAAGCCACTCACCTGTACCAATAAAGCTGTTTAGTTTGGGTTTTGTGGTGGTGGTGGACAGCCTGAGAGATACAGCTGGGTGTGGACAAAAACCCGCTCCCTGCTCTTCTGGAGCTGCTGTTCCACTTCTCTCCAGAGGCTTTGCTGTGGGTTTGACTTGGCAGTTGATAGGAAACGGAAAACGAAGACTGAGGTTAGACAATCCTCCTCCCCACTGCTGAGCTCCTCTTTAGGAGCAGTCGTCTCTGTCCAGTCCGTTCCTGTCCCCAGCCCTATGGAAGGGAATGTAAAGCAGGACTTCCATGTCGTCTTACAGGACAGAGGTGGCAGTGGGGAGTGATGGCAAAAGGGATGTACAAGAGTTTTAGGACAGGCAACATGTGCTCCAGCAGCTATGAGAGTCTGTGCTCCCTTCAGCCCTCTGCTCCCTGTCCCTACACTGTCATCCATGTCCTTTGGTTCCTTTGTCCTTCTCTGAGTAGCTCAAGCAGATTGAGAAACACGTTTCTTTGAATTAGATGATACTAAAAATGAATTATATCAAGTACAGAGTGCCAAACACACAGCTCATTTTTCTTAAAGCAAACGGTATTATTTTTACAGTTTACATTAAAAAAATAGCTGTAGTCTGCATGCCAAAGTTCAGCTGTTCAAATAAACCCTTCAGCTCCTTTCTTCAGTGACATCTCCCAATGGGTGGATTGTTTCAGCCTGGCTGTTCTATATGTCACTGCAAGCACTTCCCATCCACTCCCTGGAGCTGGAGATGGGATTTAGCTGATAAAAACTCTGAGCTGAGCAAACAGCTGGCCATGAAGTAATTTTTTAAAATTCTGCTCCTTGTCTGTACAGAAACAATGGCAGTTTATTTCTGCCAGGAGGTTGATGGAGTGAGCAGTGGAGGTGAGGGTCAGCCTTGAGTCAGGGCCACAAACACCTCTTGGGAGCCAGGGCCACCATCTCTGCAAAGCACTGCTGGGCCACTTCACTGGGATGGAGGACACATCCAACCCCATGCAACAGAGAGGAGTTCAGCTTGCCAAAACCATGAGAGCCAAGAAAATCCTATTTTACTTGAGTCCTTCCTTACAAAAAGTCCAGCAAAACTGCCCACAGGGCCATGTTGAGCTTCCACCAGGATGGCCTTGGTCTTGTGCTGGTCCATACTGGTTGGATGGGGGGAGAAAGTGGGCCCAGCACTGATTTTGCATCCACTCCTTCTCCTAGGAAGAACAATCGACCCCATGTTTCACTAACTCCAGCAACAGCCTTTGGAAGAGATCAGGTCTGTTAACATTCTCTTTTTTAAAAAAAAGAAGGATCTAAATCACTTTAATGACTCAAGCAAATAAGTGGGTAAAGGAACCAGGTCCTGGTTCCAGTCGCTCTGTGGGAATGTCAGGGATACTCCTCCGGGACCATTCGGAAATGCTTTTGGGCAACTTTCTGGGCAGCTCAAGACCACTGTGTTGCAAACTTTTTCTTAGCTCTGCTTCCTGAGTCAACTAAGTCATTGCATCAGCCCACAAAATGAGTTGAGAACAGATGTGAGTGATTCCTGTGTCAGGGGGTTGGATTCTAACCACAACTACAGGCATAATTAAGATTTTCCTTCATTTCTCTTATGAGCTAAAATAGAAATATTAGATTAACTCAGCTGTGCTGTAAGACTAACTGCAGAGTCTGAAAGATGTGTTCACATGTAAAGGTCACTGCATTGCCACTGGGTCGTTATTTCACTTACTTTACCCAGTAGTTAAAATGCATGTTTTCTGTCTTTCCCAGACTTTTCATCTTCAATTGTCCAGGCAGCCAATAAGGCAGAATAAATGAGGAGCATCCAAAAATTGTACAGTTTAAGGCTTTCTATCATTATGCAAAATCTATATCATCATTAATCACTTTTTTCTTAATGAATTTGGGGACTAGTGTTTCTGCTGCTAAGTACTCAAAGGAGTTATTAAATTTATGGCTGTCTGGTTCCCCCATCTGTTTCCATAAAAATTTACTGCAATTAGTATTTCAGCAGAATTTCTAAACCCTGCCAGACTTCTTAAGAACAGGGAATGGTACTGCAAGCGTGAGGGGGAGCTAATAGAGTATGAGTGGCAAAAAATCATCTAAAATCCAGATTAAACCAGTCCTGCCTGTAGTTTGCAAGAGGTTTAAGGCAGGAAAAGGGAGACTGACAAAATGAGGAGAGATGGAAAAATTCCTGCTCATCCAGGTCCAGCTGTCCACTGCTGGCTACATGTTAGGAAAATGTTCAGTTAATTTTCATTTTTCTGAAGGAGGCAGCTCCAGAAGCACATGGGCAGAGGTTTGCAGCACAGCTGCTGAGCACACAGAGGGGCCAGGGGGCACTGAGCAGTGGGGTGGCAGCTGGAGGCAAGTACCAGTCCTGGGGGGAATTACTGGGAACAGGAATCTGCGTCCTTGGGCAATAGCCCTGGTGTCAGGGGGCCTCTTGGATTTTAGCCCACTGAAACTGTGGGCAGGAGCATTGCTGCCCTAACCCCAGCAGAAATAAGGTGCAGAATATAAACCTGTGCTTCAGCAAGAGTCTGGAAGGAGCCCTCACCTTTGAGTGTGCGCATCAGGTGTTTAAGGACGCTGGTGACAATGCTGTCCCCTGGAAAAGGACCAGTGTCACACCTTCTGGTGCATGGAGCCACGCTGCTGTCCTGCACAGGCAAAGCCCTTTGTTGGGCACTAATTTCACAGTTCTGTGGCTGTTTGTAATAAAATGGGACAAACAATATCTTGATGGTCAAAGGCTTGCGTTTTGTTCCTCGTCTGCCACGATGTGCTCCTGGGTGCCGTATGTGGTCATAGCATTGAAGCTCCCCCTTCAGATGGCTTCCCTGGCCCCATTATGCACCTGCTTATTATCAAATTAGGGGGATCCCTGAGTCTGTATTTTCACTGTATTTATGCCAGGATAAATTTTTGCAGCTGATAAATTTCCATCTGCTTTTATGAACAGTGGGATAGGCCTGACTTCTCAGGAAGGAAAAGTTGTCAGGTGTTGCCCAAGCTAAAGCAAAAACGTCGATCCAAAAAGGACTGACTGACTGGAAGGGGTTGGCTCTGATGTGCCTGAATTGCCCAGGAGGAAGATAATGAAGAGAATGAGGGGAGCAATTGCTTCAATAAATAAACTGGAACCTGTGTGAGACCAATACCGTTGGGGGCTGATATATGCCAAGAAGTCTGTTTTTAACATCTGCTCTTCAGCAGCCTTAATATGTTATGACCAGATCAATAAATCTTCTGCTGCTGGTGTCAGACATCCAACAGCAGCCAGAGAGTGGGGAGGAAATACACACGAAGAATTTAGCCATGCTTACATATACACAAATCCACACACACAGGCATTTCTGTGCATGTGCACTGTTGTACTAGCGAAAGGGTTAATGTGAAATCAATCCAAAATGGTGCTTAGGTAGCGCTGACAAAGAGGAGCCATGAGTGGCTGATATTCACTCCCTGTGATGTCTCCTCTTCTGCAGAGCATAAGCTAGAGGGTTGCTATATTGTTGAGAGCTCACATCCCACTCAGTGCATCCAGAGATGCAGTATGTTCTTTATCCTACTGCAATTAAAAGGCTTTTCATCTCTTGCCAAGGCTTTTATGTGCTGCAAAGGCTGAGGGAAGCAGGTGAGGTGGTGTAGGCATAATGGCCATTTTTGAAAGCCTTCTTACCAACCTGCAGCCATGGGCCGGAAGGGCAGAGAAAGTGGAGCAGGGAACAAAAAAGAACCTGAAAGGAGGGGCTGAGCAAAATTATTTTGGCCAGCAAGCTGCTGTGGTGCTGGCAGTCTACACTTGCAGCAGGAGGAACACAAGTGTCTGTTCTCTCCTCTGCTTTGGGGTATTGCCCTTGCAGTGCCTGGGATAAGCATCATGTGGCTGTTCCTCAGCCTCCCCAGCCTGTCCTCCAGCCCCTGAGCTGGACGCAGGCTTGGGAGAAGATGAAAATAAGGCTGACCATGAACATCTTCCATTCAGGTGCAGTCAGACTCTACCTGTGCAAGGTTCTGCTCAGCCCACCTTCCGCCCTTGCAGTGGAGATGCTGGGGAGCACCCACAGCACTTTCTTGCAGGGAAGACAGGATGTGAGAAACCAGATCTTTTTTTCCACTCAACTTACTTTTCAACCCCGGGGGGAGTCCACTGAAGGACTTGGCACAAAGATTGATGTTTGGCCTGTGGCATTAAGCAGAACTTGTTCATTTAAGACAGGACAGTGGCTTGGAAGAATAGAAGGTTGTGACCTCTCTGATGCAGCAGCAGTTCTCCTGACAGAAGGTGATAAATAAAAGAGTCAGTGCCACAGAGTGTATCTGAAAGCTTTGCACTGAACAATGTGAAAAATGCTTGCTATGGCCCCAAGAACCTTTACATCGAGAGACCTCCTGGGCACACGGGGGTAAAAAGGTCTTGTTTTATGTGCTGCCATCGCTGGGTTCTGTGGGGATAGCAGTGACTCCAAAAGCACGCTTCATTTACTGCAGATGTCTGATTTTTTTCCTCAATATGGCTCCAATGTGCTTCATTTAATGACAGACACGGACCTGGAAAATGAGGAACTTTCAGCTTTTGTGTTTATTCAGCCACTCAACACAACACCAGCTGGAAATGGTAGATTTCAGATCTTTTCATTTCTGTGTAAATAGCAGGGTACTTTCAGAGAGCCAGGCGCTCTGCTGGGTGTTACAGTAATAACTGCTCACAGTCCAGTCATCCCTCTGTTACAGCTGGAATATGTAACTGTGGCTCCTGCTTCTTCCAGGAACCAGAATCAAAGCTTTTGTAGAATTACAGAATGGTTTGGGTTGGAAGAGACCTTAAATATCTAGTTCTAACACCCTTGCCATGGGAATTTTCAGGAATTAATTCCTAGGAGAGCAAAATGGCCTGCCTTAGCCTTCAGGTGGTCAGACATCCATACTGGGGACAGTGTGGTAGTAATGTCAAAGGAGTCCACTTGTTTGATCATTCCTGATATGAAACCAAGAGGTGTTTCTTAATAACCACAAACAGCCCAAAGTAAAGCAAGGTGTTGATAACCCACCAGATTACCATAAAAATTGTAAGTTAGAGTCAGAAAACCCCAAGGAACTGCCTTAAAAATCTAAGGAGGCTGAGAAATGCAACACATTCAGGTTCCTTCTATTTTTGGCTGCAGAGCTTTGAGCTTTTCAGTCAAAATGAAAATGAAGACCAAATGAAATGAAGACTGCTCTAACATCACCCCTCTCTGGGGACTGAGGCAGCTCAGAAAAAAATCACAGTGTTGTAGGAGAGCTGTAATAAATTTGCTGGAGCTGGCAATGGCACTTTCATGTCAGTCACACGGTGCTTGCCGTGGGCAGATGTTACAGCCCAGGTCAGCACAGTGCTTCCCACCTGCAAACACCCTGAGCAGCCTGATGGAGTGGAGCTCAGCTGGATGTGAGGCATCACCACATTCCCAGCTGCTGCATCCAAAAGTCATCCCAAGTGCCGTGCTTGCAGCCAAGGAAATCTTGGAATTGGAGCCTGCCTGAATTTTCTGGTTCTGCACACACCACAGTGCTCTCCAATATTCACCCTTTTTCCCTCGTCTAGAATCACGTTTCCCGTAATTTCAAGTGTGGTTTCCTGCAGGTTGAGGATTGTGTGAGGACTCTGTGCCAAAATCCTCTCTGCAACTTTCAGAACCACTGAATGCCCTTTGTAGACGGGGAGAATCAGCGAGACACAAATACAAAATGTAAAAGCATTGGGGATAAGGGTGAAAAATGGCATTTTCCATTCCAGGAGAGCTCTGGGAAGAGGCAGGAACGATGACCCTGGCTGAGAGGGTTTATTACTTCTGCTGTGCATTGCTCTGGCTCGAGAGAGAGCATCCCATGGAAGGTCTGTGCTGGATGGTGCCAGAATCACTGAACCGGGCTCAGTACTGCAGATGTTGCTGATTTTAGGAGTTCTCTAAAAACAGAAACAGGTTAGTTTCGAAAAGAGACATTGTTTAGTGCGCACAGGGTGTAAGGCAGAAGCTTCCACAAATCAAGCACCCAAAAGGGTAAAAAGTTACATCTGTTATATAGTAAAATTTACATTAACCCGCCTATCTAATGCATATTCCCCGCCTACCTAATTGGATTTTTATTTGGGCAATCCGATCTTATGCAATTCTGGGAACACAAACTTCATGTCTATTGTAAAAGTTATATGGCATCATCAGTTACATTTACAAAAAGTGAGAAAATTCATCCTGAAGACAGAAAATTCAGCTTGCAGACCTCCACGTCAGTTGAGGAAAACCTCAATTTCAGTATTTCAGGCCTGGTTTTCCCTAAGGATGTCATTTTACTCCAGGGCACACAGAAAAACTGCTTTCCAATCAGACCCCAGCCACGGGCAGCAAGCACCTCTGGCGCACCCACCAACACCTCAGAAGCGCCAGGATGAGCCACTTCCCTCGCTTCTAGAGCGGCTGTGCTGATTCAGCACAGCAAAGCGGCGCTAAGCATTAATGAATTAACGCCCGGCGATAATTGCTGGGCGCTGTCTGCCGTGCGCATGCGCGGGGTTCGCGCGCAGGCGCAGTGAGAGCCGCGCACACGTGATCGCGGCCCGGGGGTGCCAATATGGCTGCGCCCATGTGCGGGCACGGGGCGTGCTCGGAGCGCCGGCTTCGGTCCCGCTGATCCCGTCCCGGGCTGCCAGCCCGGACCGCCACCCCTGCATGGAGCCGCGGGAGTCCTGGGCGGCCTTGGCGGTGAGTGAGAGGGCCCAAAATAGGTTGTTTTACCCGGTGTGCTAGAGCCCGATCCGCACACAGAATGGAGGTATTTACGTTATTTACAGTTCTGCGCAGAAAGGGGCGCTGGGTAGCAAATCTACAAAGCCAGCGCTGCGCAACTACCTGAACTTTTCATTATTTCTGCTCTTGACCGAATAAAAGCATTAATGTTCTTTGGTTACAAGTTACATATTTGTCTTAGTAATTTGTATTGGATCGTTTAACGGTTAATAATTCTCTCGCTTTCCATGCTAACTAGTCCACACTCTCAGTGTTTTTCTTCCTTTGGGTCAGTGGGTTTCCTGGTTCGGTGGGTGTGATGTGCCCCTGCCGGAATTACCTTTTGCCCAATCGGAGCTGATTCAACGTAGTTGACAAGCTGTCTTTATTAGTTTCTTCCTTACCTTTGGGGTCCTGTCAAATGGCCTTGTGGCCCATAAATTCTGCATCCTTTGTGTCGACTATCAGAGGCACATCCTTCTTCCCAACCTTTGTTAACCTCCCTCAATGTCTGACATCATTGAAACATATCCAGCCATGAACCTTAAGTAAGCAATTCTATTGCCAAGTATTTTGTCTTTCCGACACCTGGATGTCACTCAGAGCCTGTTGGCTGCTCTCTATTTCAACGATTAAATCTCTTTTCTTGCTGATTAGTCTTGAAAGTTACAAGGATCATTCATCGAAGAACATCCTTTCTTAGGAAAAGCCTTACATATTTCAGTTTTGCAGGAGGTCTGACCATTGCCAAGGTGATGTGCTGAGCTGAGGGCTAGCCACAGTTTGTGGCTTCAGCAGACACTCCAGAGCCACGGGGAGCCCCTCACCCTGTCTGTGAAGCCTCTGCTTAGCACGGCATTTCCCACCCTAAAAGCTGCTTTTCCATGTGTGGTTTTAGCAGGGGGGTGAAGCCTTGATGACCATAGCTGGGGATCCCCTTGGAAACATTCAGTGCTCACTGTTGATTCTGTGTGGGAAGTCAGGGATGTGGTGCTCTGGGCTGGTGTGGGGAGAGCTGCAAGAGAATTCAGTGCTCTCCCCCAAATGTCCTGGTTTTGTTGAATTGTTGTGATGGAGTTTATAGAGTCACTGAATATCCTGAGTTGGAAGGGACTCACAAGGATCATGAAAGTCCAGCTCCTGGCCCTGCACAGGACACCCCAACAATCTCACCCTGTGCCTGAGAGCATTGTCCAAGCGTTCCTTGAGCTCTGGCAGCCTTGGGAATGTGACCATTCCCTGGGGGGCCTGTTCAGTGCCAATCCATTGTTTGGGTAAAGAACCTTTCCCCAGTATCCAACCCAAACCTCCCTGGCACAGCTCCATCTGTTTCCTCGGGTCCTGTCACTGACCACGGAGAGCAGAGATTGGAGCTGTCCCTCTACTTCCCTCATGAGGAAGCTGCAGACCCCAATGAGGTCTGATCTCAGTCTCCTCTTAGTTAAGTTTAACAGGTGTGTCCAACTCCTGGTAAAGGTTTTTTTGATAACACTGCTGTTACTGACAGGTGGGGGAGAAGTTGTGTTCTAGGTGTCTCACTAACCAAAAGTCATTTTTCTGCAGTTGTTGCAAACACACAGCTATTGTTGCCTGCTGCCAGCTGTTAGCTGCCTCATGAATTTAAATGACATTTGAGATACAAAACTTTAAAAACTTAAAGAAGCAATTAGTAACTTTTGATTCATGTTTTAACAGATGGCTAGATTAAATCTGATCAATGTTATTTTGAGCAGATAAGGATTTTGATGGAAAAGAGTGAAGAAGAATCAATGCATGCAAAATAGCCAACTAGATTAAAAGAGTAATTAACTTATTGATTAAACCTTTAGTAGTAGATAGTGAACACCTCTCTGAATCCTCTGTTGCCCTGAAAAAAATTATCAGAGTAACACACATGTGATTTGTTTTCAGGCAGTTAAAAATCTGTGCAGCTGTTTCTTGTGTGCTGATCTAGATGAGGTAGCCTTCAAAATGTGTTTTGTGTTCTGAATATCACTGCATCAAAATAATGTCTTATAATAGATTAATGTTAACTATTGATGTGTTTTTGTTTTATTTTAAATCAGCTTTTTCTATTTACTTAAGTCTTTTTCTCATGTTTTTGCCAAGTAATTATTTTCTACAATCAGCCATGTCATGGGGTAACTTAAAAAAAAAACCCCACAGTTATCTGGAAACACAGAGAATGGAAGAAGATTGAACCCTAATTGAATCAATATTTTAGGCTTTTGTTTTATGAATTCTTTGGATAAAAATCTTCCCCTTTTCCTTATGACTTTGAAATCTTTATTTAACACAATTTCCAGTACCTTAAGGGAGCCTACAAGAAATGTGGAAAGATATGTGGTGACAGGACATGGGGGAATGACTTCAAACTGACGGAGAGTAGGTTTAGTTTGGATATTAGGAAAAAATTTTTCCCTGTGCAGGTGGTGAGGCCCTGGCAGAGGGTACCCAGACAAGCTGTGGCTGCCCCATCCCTGGAAGTGTCCAAGGCCAGGGTGAATGGGGCTTGGGTCAACCTGGTTTAGTGAAAGGTTTCCCTGTCCATAGCAGGGGGTTGGAACTAAGAGATCTTTAAGGTCCCTACCAACCTAAACCTTTTTGTGATTTGATTATTTTTTTTTTTTTTTTCTATAGGCTGTTATCAGCAAAAGAAAATAAAGCAGCTTTACTTTAGGCTTTGTTCAGCAAAGGCAGTGAGGGAGTGTGAACACTTTAAATGAAGTTCATTGGAAAAATGTGAATGTGCTCTCTAGAGATGCCTAAGAGGGGAGCAGAACTGCTTCAATCTTTCCCTGATTTTTATCACACAACTTCTGGAGGTGTTGGTCATTCCGTGCTGTGTCTTGATAAGTGACATCCACTGTCTTGCTTTTCTCTGGAATGGGGAACTGCTGCTGCATTGCTTTGCTTGCACTATTCAAAACACCGAGATTGTTTTGAAAATACCTTAAAAATGGTTTAAAAGTTGTAATGACTATTACTTTCTTCTGTTGAACCCTCCTTGTTAAAGCTGTGGAAGCTCTTGAGGTCTGTATAAGGCTGTCAGTTTATAAACCTCAGGAAGGGCACAGCAGTGCTCTGGGTTACACGTGCCTCAGTTACTGACATAAGCACCACAGCTTCACCCCTGAGAATATTAATGCACTTTTCTCCATGGTTTTGTCTTGAAGGCTGGTGGAGTTGCTGGTGTCTGTGTTGACTTGATCCTTTTCCCCCTGGATACTGTGAAAACAAGACTGCAGAGTCCTCAAGGATTTAGGAAGGCTGGTGGTTTTCGTGGTATCTATGCTGGTGTTCCTTCCACTGCTATAGGATCCTTTCCAAATGGTAAATTTTCTTTGGATTATGCTTTGTCTTCTTTAAGTGGTAATTTATGTCACACAGGACATTCATGTCTGTGGCTTCCTCTCCCATGGGTGCCTGGATTCTGTGAGTCCATGTCCAGCTGTGAGGAGCAGTTTCTAGAACTGTACAGCACTGAGCAAACTTGAGCAAGGCTGGAGTGAAGGCTGCTGCCTGTTTACTGTGAAAAGCAACCCTAATTCCTTGGAAGTGCTCGTGGATATAAGCCTGTCCTTAATTATAGCGGCACCCTAACACATTTCTAGGTGCCAGGGAGGGCTTGAGTCTTGCTTGCCCTGGACACTTGTGTCATGACCCACTCTTTCTTGGCATTGGAAATGAATGGAATTTCAAAGTGCTTGCGCACTGGACCTGTTTGAGTAAATTGCCCTGGGGATGCTCTGCCCATCTCCTTGAAACAGTAACACTTAAATTGTAAAGACATCAGGAATACTTTTGAAACTGAGGCTTTAAAAAGGGGGATGCTTGTAGTATCTGCAGAGAAAAGGCATCTGAAATTCGTGATGCCTTTGTCCATTTTGTCTTTGTAGGGAGGGATGAAAAAATAGCAATCTGTGCTGTCAGATGTAAATGTTAGGAGAACTTTGCTGACAAATCCACTGACACCTTCAGATGTTTGATGTCCTTCATAAGGTGATATAAAAAAATTCAGTTCTTTATCTTGGCTGCTGTGTTATCTCCTTTTGAGGTGATAAGCATCTTTTGATTAGCAGAAGGCAATTCACATGGCCCTTCTTTACAATTAAAATCTGTTCCCCCGCAAGACATGTCATTTTTTTCAGTATTTACATCTTCAAAATCTGCACTGTGGTTTTATCTTCCCAACGTATGACTGAAAACTGAAATTATCTTTAGGAGAAGGAATAACCCTTAAGGTGTGAGTGCCTTTGTAGTTGACTGTTGCAGTGAATAGACACAGCTCATGTTGCTGTGCTCAGTTTAGTTTTGTGTGTTTCTTGTTCACTGCACAGGACTTTTACAAATCCTTCAGGAGTTTGGAAAAAAATTTTATGGAGCTAAATCCAAAATATTTAACTGACAAGAGCTAGGGAGAAGTTATTAATAAACTGCTACTGAAACAGTTTTGCACATTGCAGGATAGCAGAATTGTATGCAATTGACGCTTTTGGGGTTTGTTTATTTTTCTTTTCAATTAATCAACTGATTCGTTTGTTGTTCCTCTCCTCCACCGCCTCAAAAAAAGGACCATCCGTTCAATTAAATCAAGGAACCTTCCCTCTACTAATCTATGGATATGGAAGATACCAGTTTTTCAAAGTGTGCTGGGCATTCATGGCTAATTAACACATCTTTCTGTAGCTCACTACTAAATGTGGCCTGGAGTCTTGACACCTTTGATATTAATGGGAGGTTTGCCAGGGGGTAGCCAGAAGCAAAAAATTCTGAAGAAATTTTCCCTCAGATTTTGTTGATACTGTTGTACTGTTTTGGTGCAAAAATATCCTGGTTTTAACTACAGTTGCAGACTAATAGGTGTCAAAATCCACCTCTAAATGTTTTTTGTGCTGGTTCTGTGATGGAAGAACAGTGAAATGATTGCATGTATTCTTGAATTTCAGCTGCTGCTTTTTTTATCACCTACGAGAATGTGAAATCCGTGCTGCCCCATGGATCTTCATCTTACTTGTCCCCTGCAACACACATGGTGGCTGCCTCCCTTGGGGAAGTGGTAAGAAGGAAGTTCATGTACTGTGTGTAAATGGGAGCAGAGGAAACCATTCAGTTATGGCAGCTGGGGTTTGGTGTCATATCTTGTGACAGTTCTTACACCAGCCCCTTTTCTCACTGTTGGCACAGTGCCTTGGGGCTGGGTGTTGAGCTCTAAACACCCCATGCTGCCAGTGCTGGCCACCTCTTCTCTGCTGTTTTTGTCACACATGGTGTGTCCTGGCACTGCACTGCTAAAATGCTGTGCACATTGTCTCTGCAGGTTTGGGGTGAGGAAATGGGCTGCATGAAGAAGGCTTTTCTGGCTCTTTTGAAACTTGAGCTTAGCTGATGGCATGGGGCAGAAAAATCTGTTGTGTATTCTGCTTTTATTAACTGATTTTTTTCTTTTCTTTCCCAAGGGGCTTTAGCTTAGGTGTATGTTGGTCCCAAGCTTCCAGGAGTGTGGAGATGCCATTTATTACAGCTTAACACCAGGTGCCTCTCTGCCACAGCAGCACAGCCTGGCTGCTTCCCATGGGAAGCAGCTCAGCTCTCCCTGCTGTCTGTGGGATCAGCTTTGACACCCAAGTAATTTTTATTCTTCTGTGGAAATGTTACTGATTAGATTGAATGAGATTTAGCCGGGAAACTTAATTTAACATACCAAGCACATGAAGATAGGTGAGTGCAGCACCTATAACCACTCTGGTAGTGGTAGATAGAAGGTGATATATGTAGGGCTGGGTGGGATTTTTTTGTGTTGCTCCCTCAGGTGGATTCTTTTTGAGCTTGATTAGAGCCTGTGCTGTCAGGTTATGACTTCTAACTTAAGGTAATGCACGGAACTTATTTCCATGAGAATTCTCTAAAGGCTGTTAGAAATCAGCAAGAAGTTATTAACGGCCAGGGCAATGCACGACCCTAAAACTCCTTGTTTGCCTGATGTGTAGATCTGATGTGTAGATCTGCTGTAGAACAGCAGATCCAGGAGGTGTTTTGGAGCTTCCCAAGTGCTGTTGCAGAATCAAGCGAAATGACAATTGGGCTTATGAAGAGGTGCCAGCACTTTGCAATAAAATCCACCAGAAGAAAAAGTCTCCTCTGTGGCATAGGTTATTTATAATACACTCCTGGATGCTGTGAGGAAATTATAACCGGGTAATTTAATCAGCAGTAGCCAAAGACCAGTTGGCTACAGATGACTCTTTCCATCAGAAGCTGCTGCCATTTTTTGCCCTGTGCTGGTCTCCTTTACAACTCAGGCACTTGCTGCTTTCATTTTGAGGCTGGCGGAGATGGTGCAGCACAGGCAGATGAATTGCTCAGGTCTGTCTCATGTGCTTGGCTCTGGCTGCTCTAAGGCCAGAGAAATGTATAGTGGTTTACACTGAAATGGCAGAGTGGTTTTATGGTGTGGGAACTGTGAGGCTGTAACAGCCATTTTCCACCTCATTTTCCTGCTTTTTGCTTGCTTTTTTTGTCCTTTTGGAGTAATGGGTGTGAGGGGAGAACTAAGCTGTAAAATAACCGGGATAGGTATTTGCTACAAAAACCTGCAGATAGCACAAAGTGAGACCTTCTCATGGATGTTTTATATAAAGTCTTAGTCGATCAATAGAAATATATAAAGTAGTCCGAATTGCATCAGGGTGAAAGTTATAATTATAGTTTTATTGATTAGTCATTAAGTTTTAATCAGGGCATAACCACCGAGACTATTATTTTCTCAGTAGTTTTTTTGATAATATGTACTTTTCTTCCATTGTATACTTCATGCTGTAAAGCGCTTTCAAATGTGAAACACTAAGCCAAAGACTGTCATGTTAGGGCTCCCAAGGCATGTCTTTGCATTTCCAGACTGGTTTTTTACAAAACAGAGAAATTAGGATTTAGAGCAAGAAAGTGTTGATGGATTTCTAAGTCTGCTGTTCTTTCAGTGGTGAGCATTAATGAGGCAGATACCTTGTTGTGCATCAATGTAATGTGAGTATGTGCAAAACTTCAACGTGTGTTTGTGCTGACTAATCTGTGTTTTGAATGTGACCTGCAAAAAATAATAAAACAGGTAAAGAGGAAGAGATACAGAGCTTGCTTAAAGGTATGATAAAATATATGTTAGAATTCAGTCAAATGGGAACTTTTAGAACAGCCACTCTCCTGTATTTTTTACAGTCTCTGGAAATTCATGGGAGAAACAGTCCCCTGGAACCGGTTTGGTCTTTTTTTCCAGTTCCAGGCTGGAGACACAAAGTCAGGCAATAAAAAGGCAGGGGTTGTAGCAGTGTTTTGGGTTGTTTTTCTTCCTTTTAGGCAGGAGGCATATAGAAAGCTAATCTCATCTCCCAGAGTGAGATAAAGAAAAGTACATACAAAATCTGACCCTAGTAAGCATAATTATTTTTTCCTATAACTGAATCTTGCTGTATAGGGTCTCTGAATATCCCATAATACATGAAAAACTGCTTACAAAGGCACATCCAAAACTCTAGAGGGCAGATACGTGGTACATCATCTCATCTCATCAAGGAAGGAGAAGGTTGAAGAATACATAAGTTGCCAACAGGGGAAAAACCCTTATTATACCACTCGTGTAACTGAAATCTGGAGATAGGAAACACACTTACTGCATCCAGGATTTTGGAATTTTTCATCTTGACTCTGCTTTGCCCTGTGTGTTTAGTCTGCCTGTATCTTTACAGTGAGCTGCCAAATGTGCTTGGAAAACATGATATCATAGGGAGTGGAAAGGAAAACCAGATGTTCTGAAATTTTATTTTTAATATTCTAAGGCGGTGTAAGTAACTCTGAGAAGGAACAGCGTTTTTAACCTCCTAGTGCCCATTCTAAGTAGTAACCAGGTGTTTCTTGCATGCCCAGAGTTAATTGTACAGCTCCAGACTGATTTGTACAGATTTTTTAATGTCAGTTTAATATGTGTGTGTGTGTATTAATTACAAGAAACTTCGCTAAATAGAAGTCCCCCTCTGAGCCTCTCCCACCAGCCTCCTGCAAATGTGGTTTTGTGGGACAAGTTTAAGATTGGCAGTCCTGAAGGAAACCTCATCGGTCAAACTGGGACAAAGTGGCTGGATTCAGCACAGCTCATTTGGATTCAGCACAGATAATTTCACATCCCACTGGCTTTTCCATGGAGGTGAGAATAAAGTTGTTTGGCTCACGTTCCAGAGCTGACAACAGCCTTTCCCATCTAATATTTAGATATTGTTATGGTTACGATCTGAGCTTTGCAAGATACTTAGTGAAAGTTTCAGGCTGTTGCTTGTAAATATTGGGTTCACTCTTATCTTTCTGACCTTTTGTTCATGATTGGCCTTTTTTGATGACATTGTCCATCTTTTTTTTTCCCTGCTTTGCAAGACAGCAAACTACCTTGACTTTCAGAGAGGAAGTGTGGGGGAGGACTGAGGACCAGGATGGGAGGGAGATGTCCTGTTCTTTTGGCAGCTGCTGGTAATGACCATGCTCTGGAAGTAGATCACCAGCTGAAGTCGTTGAGCCGCCTTTGTCCTTGTTTAAGTTTCCAGAATACTTTATGGTTAGAAAGCTGGAGATTTTAGAAATTCAAAAATTTGTCACTTCAGTGGGAGAAGGGGATCATGTGACTCCACAGGGCAAGGTGAGGACAGGTATTTCAAGGTGAAATTCCAAGCTCACTTGTGTATTTCCAGTGTGTTACCACTTGAGGTACTTCTGTGATAAGAGCAAAGTGTGTGGTTCATCTGTGATTAGCATCTGACCCTTCATATTAATAACTTTGGAATTTTTTTATCTGCTGTTGGGATGTGTCAAATAGTAAAACTTAATGTAGGAGTTATCTTTCTGGGAAGTTCAGTTAGCTTTCTCTACCAGTATGAACTTGTTTCGTAGAAGAAGCAAGCTCAAATGCAAGCAAAGTTTACAGTTTATGAATCATGTTTCTGTAGAATGACATTTTAAGTGTGCTTTAAATTCAAATAAAGGAGGAAAGGGTATGTTTTACTTCATTTTATGCTTGTGGGTGGTGGTTTCTGCATAAAAAGAGGCATTCTAGACGTGATGGACAACACGGTATTGTCTATCTCTGTCCATGAATCAGTCCCTTCTTCCCTCTGCCCTGGCAGTATTGTTTGAAACACTTAACTAGTTTCAGTTTAATAGAAGAGCAGGAATCTCCAAAAGTGTATTGGTATGAATTCCATGAGAGTAACTGGCTAGGTCAGAGAAGAAAGTTGCTATTAATGCATGTTTCTGAGGAAAAGGCAGAAGCATGAGTCAGACAAATCCACAGAGTAATGGGATGAAAATCTCCAGCAGGATTATTGGCCAGGGCTTTGCAGCAGGGTAAGCTCTGGAAGATCAGCTTGCAGGAGCCCAATCTAACAGAGATGAAACAGCCGCTCACATCAGACATGAAGTTAAGATTTTGTGTATTTCAGACTCCAAAACTTGCATGTTGGACGATGTGACTTTTCAGTTCAACAGGCAAGTTGGACGCTCTAGGGAGAGTTGATTTTAATTCAGCAAAGAAGCATTAAAGTACTTATAAGTGTCTAGACTTTGGGCTAATGGCTTTGAATATTTAACTGTCCCTTTTCTAAAAACTGAATTAATAAATGGACAAAACTGTTCTGCATTTTCTGCTTTGCATCCGATTTCCTATCAACCAGTATGGTATGTGCTGGCAGATCATAGTATTCAAAGCAGTGTCCAAATGACAACTGTCAAAGTGTGATGGGACCTCTTCTATAGTGCTTAAACTTTTTTCTATTTTCATTGATCAGTGCCTGTCATTTTAGCTGTGACTGTGCCTTTTGTGCTGTTCAAATCTGGCTGCACACAGGCTTTGAGAAGGGGAATACTCCAACCATGGCAAAATGAGCAGCAGTGGGGAGTGCAGCAACGTAGGTGGTCTTTTGAATCAATTGTGGTGGGGTTTGAAATATTCATAAATTAATTAATATGGAGTCGGGTCTGAAATACAGATGCTGTAGGATTTTTGCCAAATCCTTACGCAGAAGCAGTGCTTAGGAAATGGTTGGGAAGGTGAGACTGCTGCCTTTGAGAGGTCGTGGAGAAAGAACAGAGTTAGAGTGGATGGAAACTCAGAGCTGCGGCTGGGAATTGGTTGTAAATAAAGATGAATGGGGG
The DNA here is from genome assembly GCA_013397935.1 of Dasyornis broadbenti. NCBI lineage: Eukaryota > Metazoa > Chordata > Aves > Passeriformes > Dasyornithidae > Dasyornis > Dasyornis broadbenti. The sequence continues at coordinate 1,965,103 of VZRN01000404.1, forward strand.
CATGAGTCCACGAATGCTGCCAACAAATTCATCATACAATTAGAGGCTGAAGCAGCAAATTAAGAACTGTCAAATACCTAGCCAGCCACCCACGCTGATCTCCTCTTGTGTGCTCCACGCTAACTGCACGTAGTGCATCTTCTTCCTCAGCTGCTCTCCCCACACTGCTTTGTGTTACCTGCTCGGCTCAGGGCTTAGAGGACATGCTGCTTTGCAGTAAAGCTTGATGGTTGTCATGTCTTTTGATCCACAGGGCTGATAGTCAGTTGATATAGAAATGTTTGCAGCTCAGAGTGTCTACAGGGGAAAGCTAATTTGGATTAAAAAGTTACAAGTGAGAAATAAGTAACTTTAAAGTATTTCCTGATGGATTTCCTGACTTACTGCACCAGAGTCAGCTTTGGAAATGTTTGAGACACTTTGGAATAAACTTGCCTTAAACTAATGTTCTATGCAGGGTTTGTCAAGAATGACTATGAATCGCTCCATATGTGGGCAAGCCCATAATTCTTTAAGTGAAAAGGCTGAAGGAAGGAGTAAGGGATCAATTAAAGGAAAATACTTAATAAAATACAATGTAGTTGAAATTTCCATGTTCTGGGCCAATGTGACCCCAAGGGACTGAGCAAATTGTAAAATACTAGTCATCTTTCAACAGGAGACTTAATGTGTTTTCAGAAAATATTGCCTGTGTTCTCTTGCCTGGAATCTCATTAACGTCTGTCCTCCTGTAACACAGCCTGACCCCACTTGGCTCCTAGGAAACAGTTTTATGCTGGATGGGATGCACCATGGTACTTTTGCTGAAAGAACAGTTTGGCTGGTGGATTTGATGAGTTTCTTAAGCCTTTTAAAATGTTTAACAGACTCTCGTGGTGAAAGTGTTGCCGGAATAGATTGGATCATGTAGATGGTTCTGTACATTGAATTAAGGGTCTGCTTTTCTTTGGTTTTAAGGATTTCTGTGTTTAAATGTGGTAGTAATTTATGATTCAAACATCAACCAGGTAAAGGAAGACTTTTTTCCGAGTTGTTCAGCTGCCTGATTTTGCTGCTTGAGTTTAAACCAACTTCTTGTGATAGTACTGAGGAACTTCAAAATCTGTGGGATACAGTTTGGGCTGGAGAACAAGAGGTGTGTAACAGCAGGCCACTTTTGGTAACTTCTAGGTCTAGTTTTAAAAAGGAAACAAAACTCTACATTGATTAAATGTTGAAAGACCAATTGATTTATGCAAAGCACACCAACTTTCAAAACATCCGCAGTGAGAAGTGCTTCTGCAAGGAAGTGTTTCGTGTCAGCTTCACAATCTTGCCCTGTTAGCTGATGTAACCGAAGGAAGAGTTTCTCCTTGCTGTGAAGGCAGCTTGGCACAAATTCCCACTGCTGGAGGACAGAAGTTGTTTGAGATGTATCTGACACAGCTGAAGGAAATGTAGGCAGCAAACCCACAGCAGGATTTTTAGGGAGTGTATCTGGGCAATTGAAGAGCCATGTGTGGGGAAGGAAATCTGAGAGGGGCAGAAGCCCAGTAGCCCTGAGAGGGCTCCTGAAATGATGGATGAGGAGCCAGCTGGGGACTTCAGGCAGCTGGGGTGAAAAGGCTCAGCCAAGATGGCCATTGTGAAGGAGCAAGTGTGTCGTGGTGCAGATGATGGTCTGGAGCAGGAAGGAGGGAACTCTGGAAAGTAATAAAACAGAGCTGACTTAGATTTGACAATGAGAGGATGAAATAAATCTGCGAAAAACCTCTGCAGATTCCAGGTGAAGTCGTCTAGGGTAGGAACGTGAAGGAAATTGAAAATGTTTGCGCAAAACCTCCAGCTTTCTAAATGCTTGTGATGTTTGGTGCCTGTGAATGGTCTCATCTCTGAAATAATATGTTTTTAAGCTCTGGGAGGTGCTGAGATCTGAGGGATCTTGCTGGGTGAGATTGTTCTTTGAAGAAATGTTTCCTACCAGCACACAGGGGAGCTGCAGTTAAATTAATGAAGGCCTTGTTGTGTCAGTCAGAGGAAAAGATGGGACAAAGAGCTTGGCATTGGCTACACTTTCCCATCCAGAGCCCATTAGTCAAAGCTTGTTCTCTCCATGGGGTTTAAATTAGGAGTGGAGTCACCTGTTCATGACCCCAGCAGCTTTCCATAGGACTGAATTTCACTGGGCTGGAAGGGCACTTGTGCGCTGTGCAGGAGGTTGAGGGGGGAAAATAAGATTTAGCACATTCTGAGGCTTTGTGCTGAAGTTGAACTTTCCCTGGGGCTGGCATTTAAAGACTTATCATGGACAGTACATGTGCTGGGCAGTTTCTGTCATTCCTGGAGACAATTCCCTCATTAAAATAGGAGTTAATGCTTCCTTTCTGTATTCTCGGTGTTTTAGCAGGTAGCACAGCCTGCTGACAAGCATGTGTGGAAGGACAGATTCACAACTCAAGTTGTGACCCACAGCAAATTACTGACCAGAGAAACTTGGGATTTTTGTCCTGTGTTGCTCAAAAGGGCAGCAGTTATTTATTTAGATGAAGGTTTATCGGTGTTTGAAATGTTGGGGTTCTGTGGTTGCAGCAGTTCAGGTGCTCTGTTCAAGGAATACATGAAATCAAATGACAGGTGGATATTTCATGTTTCCCTGCTTTCCTGCTAATTTTCCTGGTGGTGGGAAGGGTGAGGCAGTTCATCTGCAGCTCACAGCTCCTGTTCCCTGCTAGCTAACATTTCCAACCCAAGGGCTGTGACCACAGTTTTGAAGCAGTTATTTGGAGGATTAAATGCTTTGCTAATCTCATAATATTGCTTTCATTTTTTCCTTCTGTTGAAGAGGGGCATCCCTGGGAGATCTGAAGAACCAAGCATAAATTTACAGGGGCATGGAAAGCTGCAGTGCTGAGTTCAAGCACTGAATTCTTTAACTTGAACCAAGAGGGAAATTTCACTTTTATTCTCCAGATCCAAAGGAAATCAGTGCAATTTAAGATATTTCAATTTTAAACTTGCCTATTATTTTAATAATTCAGTTATCTGAGAAAAGGGAAAAGGACATTTTTAATGTTTCAGATTAAAAATAGTAACTTCCTATTTAGAAGGGAGCATCTGACATAGAAACTGAGATACTCAGATTATGACATTAATCTATTTTGGGAAGCAGCATTTTTTTTATATTAAAAACCCCTCAACTAAACAGAAAACCAGCAACAAAGCAAACTTGAGCTCCAAGGTGGCTTTAGTCAGCAGGGCAATGGTCAGGTCTAATGCAGGTTACACTTAAGAACCCCACAAAACCCAATTTATTGCTGTTTCTCTTTGAATGGGGTTTTAGAGTTGTTCTATTTTCCTTGCTTATTTTACCTTCTGTTGCAGCAGGCAATCCTTCTGACCTTCAAAAATGGGGTGAGAGATTAGGATTTTGTTAGCAGATTGACTGCAGCCTAAACATATGTCCTTTGATAAATCATAGCCTCTTTGTTGTTGTCATTTTTGTGCAGCAGCTTTTCCTCCCTAATGGCTTAGTGATTATCTTGCACAGGTACTGTGAGGTTTCACCTAAAGTGTCTGCTCTCTGGATATAAAGTTTTAAAGTGTCATAAATTAGATTCTTATTTGATTAAGAATAAACTTATGCAAATGACATCTAAGAGTAACTGTCCCCAGGTATGTTCCTTCAGTTTTGTGTCAAGTAATGAATTATATTTATATGGTGAACATCAGTTAAAGCTTCCCAGCCTACTCAGACAGATAAAGTCCTTACAACTAACCTCCTGCTTGAGAAATTTAAATATTAAAACCCTTTGGAAAGGGTTTAAAGTTGCAACAAAAAAATAAAGTTTTCTGGAGCTTACTCCATGTTTCTGTACTAAATTTTCAAGTAGGCTTAGCTATGCAAGCCAGAGATTTGCTCAGAGCCACTGAGTGCAGGTTCCTAAATCACCAGCCACTCACAAATTCCAGAACAGTTCTTCCAGAACAGAAGCAGAATGGCTGGCTAATTACTAAGTGGAAAAATATTTGGTCTTGATGCTCACCTAAGCCCGGGTTAGTGCAGAGAACAGATCAGCTCAGCTCATTAGCCAGGAGCTCATCAGGTGCCAGGGACTGGGCTCTTAGTCTTCAGTAGCCTCTCTTACAGCAGGGGCAATATCTGTCTCTAATAAGAGATAACAAGTGCTCATACCCCATGGCTGGGGGAGCGTTTAGAAGAGTGTGCGTCAGATCATCAGCTGTGCAAGGTGCTGCAGGAGGAGGTAAATGCTTCCTCAGGCTGCTCTCCTTAGAGCCACCATGCTGAAACAGTGTTGTACCAGCTGTGTCCCTGCTTCTGAGGAAACCTGTGCACCTTACACACCCAGCCTAAGCCCTTAACAGCAATTATAGCACCCACTCTGTCCTCTTTCGGATGTTCATGGATACACCTCGTGGACAGATGACAAGGTTAGTGGTCAGACTGTAGTAGAGGTGCCTAAAAATGAACATATGTGTAATTTTTGTTTCCCTACCAAACCATACAAATCCAGCCAGGGAGGAAAATGCTTTGCCTGCAGCACAAAGGGAGAAAGCAAAAGGCTGTTAATCCAAATAAGATATGCTAATATTTGGGTCGTAATACAGCACTGAAGACCAGGAGGTGGTGTGTTCTTTTCTAAGGATGTTGGCATTGTCTCTGTTTGTTTGCACTGAACCTCTGTGTAAGCAGCACTGTCCCCTCTTTGTCCTTTTTAAATGATGTATCTTGTGTTATTGTCTAGAGAAAAGTGCTTGGTACCCCTGTGCTGAATTAGATGAATCTGCCTGATTCTGAACAGCTGCTCTGCCTTTAAGTGGAGGGATTGGCCTCTATGCAGAAGTTACAGCTTTAAGATCAGGTGTTTCCAATAAAATTAGATGAGAACAGAAAAGGCTTTGGGCAGGTTCTTGGTCCTGTTTACAGCAGATCTTATTTTCTGTTAGTTACAGCCACATTTATACTGAAACAGTGTTTAAATCGGTGTTGAGACTTTATTTGGACTGGTCATTTTCACCATGGGTCAGAACAGCCACGAAAGTCTGGTTCCATCATAAATCTCACCAGGAGATGGCAGCGTTGATTCATGTAAGGAGTATCCAAAAGTTAAAATACTTTTTCCTGAACTGCCAGAGGAAAGAAATTACCTTAATTTAATTAGAACATACACTGTCTTAGCAATACATAGATAAATGCTAATGAAATAGACTTGTTTTCAGCTTTTGTCCCTGACTGGCTAATGCTAGTCAGTAAATTAAAAATGCACATAGGTTTTTGTCTGCTGGAGTCACCCTTAGACCTGGTAATGATTTGAGACAAGGATTTTGAAATTCAGTACTGTCTTGCTCAGAAGTGGTTAAAGCACTAAAAAGCTGGAAAGGTTATAGGTGCTAATATTGTCACTTCTGCACACTTGCTCTGTAAACTAATAATAGCTTTGCTTGTGGCTGTAAAATCAGGTTTTCCTAAAGTTTAAATTTAAAAATTCTTGAGCCTTTTGTTTCAGTATTATTGGCTTCCTGCCCTTCTGGTATCTATATATATGCACTGACATTGTGGTTCCTGACCTGGTAAATAAGGAAGGATCTTATAGGGCTGCACCTGAACTTTCCCAGGATGTTAGTTCTGCCTTTTTGCTCCCATCACAAGATGGGAATAACTCTTAGCTTCAGAACTTATTTGGGAAAAGGAGTGTGGCCCTTATCAATGGGGTGCTGTTGTTTGATGCCCTAATGTCAGCTGAGGTGCCTGAGGGCCCGCTGCTGGACCCTTTCCGTGGCTGGCTCTCTGCAGATGTTCCACACCAAGCTAATTTGTCACAAAGTCATCCCCAAAACCAGGAATGGCCTGAGTTTGGCTGGCTGCGTTGTGCTCTTCTGTGGCAAGCAACAGCCTGCGTTTGTGTGAGCAGCCAAGAGATGAAAAAGCAATTTCTTCCTGGCATCTTGGTGATGAGAGAGCTGCATGGGCCCCCACTGTGTGAGGCCACATTATTGTGTGTATTCCATGTCTGTTAATCCTGTGATGAATGCAGGTAAAAGTGTGGATGTGGGCAGGTACTGTGGGGTGGCTGCTCAGCCTCATCTTTCACCATTCCTACGCCATTTGCTTATAGCTTTCATGTCTGAAAATTGAAGTGTGGATTCTTTTGGTGCAGAGTTATCACACTGGTGCTGCCTGAACATCCTTATCTAAGAAAGCCAAGTCTGGAGACGTGCATTGTGTTCTTTTACCTTTGGCAGCCTTACCTGGAAAGTGCTGCAGTGACTGAGATCTGAGCGTGATAGAGTTGAGATTTTTCTGCACCCGCCTGTCCAGGCTGTTACTCTTTTAATAAGATATGTGTGAACTTAATCTTGCATACTTCCCTTTAGAGACCTGTTCTCCACATCAAAAGGCTGCTGGGGTTGTTATTGCTAGGAAGGTGCATGTGTAAGAACAAACAAGGTAACACCTTGTAAGTTCAGGTGCACAGCGAAAATGTCACCGTGCAGTCTTGATGTTGGCAGCTGCAGCTCGTGGCTTTTTGAATACCAGAAGTGCCCTATGGAGCCAATCTGACAGCACTGCCCGGGTGACATGAGCCTTTATTTCCTTTCAGAACAGCACAATGTAATCATTGTTTTTGTTCTTGTGCAGCCACAGACTCCCTTGTAAGCTCAAATTCAAATGGGAGAAACATCAAAGTTAATTTGAAATGAAATGCACCCCAAGTAGTCTGGGGGAAATGGAGACATTACTTTGTAGCCACCCTTCTCCTGCCAAAACTGCAGCACCCCAGATGTCAGGAAGCCACGCTGTGCTCTTTGTCTGGTCTTGATTGACTAGATTGTTTTCATCACAGCCTTTTTAAAGCTTTCCTCCTGCCTCCATGTTTTTAAGGAATAAAAAGCTAATATAAGGACATGGAGTGTTATGAAGCATGAAGTTCTATAAATATTTATGCTGAACTATCAAAAAACTTGACAGTTCTTATTTTCTTGACAGATTGGGGTCACTTGTTATTTTTGACCCTGAGAATTGAAGAGCACATGGAGTTAGATCTGTTTGTAATGACTTCTGGATATTGTTGTCCAGTAAACTTGTAGGAATGTAACAGGATAACAGATTTTTCCTTGGTGTCTTTGTGAAAATGAAACTTAAACCTTGTTCTGTGTTACCCACAAATGACCACTCAAGTTACTGTCTCTCTGCAATCTCCAGTGAATTCCTGTACTTTCTTTTGGCACACATGGATTTCCCAGTTGCGTGCTTGGTTTGCCACTTCAGATGGACAGCTTTCAGCTGGGCTGCTCTGCACTTTGTGATACCTTTATGTCTGGGAACTACAGTGTGTTCCTGAGTCAGGATGGCCCCAAGGAAGGCTAAAAATCTGGCAAAGACCTGCGGTGTCTGCAGTGTTTTGCCACCAGTCCCATCACTGCTTTAAGTATCCCTGGAGCCAACTGAAGACAAACTCTGTTTAAAAGTCTGAGTGCTGATAAAGGGGGATTTTCTAGAGAGATGAGAGGCTTATCATTCCCCCACTTCAGACTCCATCCTGTGAAATTATGTGCACACAAGCTTAATCCCTACCTGAAGCCAAAGTGGCCAGTGAGTGTTTAAAATCCAAGTCTGGCTTTTTCAGCAAAGCTGGAGCTTTGTGGCGGCAGCCACGTTGTTGCATCCACCTGCAGGGCCCTTTCTTGCCTCATAAATTCATTCTGTAGGAAAGGATCAATCCAATGCTTTACCTTGAATGAAGTGTGGTATGTATTTTAGGAAGACCTTGGAATATATCGTGTGTGTCTAAAGCTGACCAGAATGTCTCTTTCTGTTGGTCACTAGAGGGCACAAAGGAGTTACAGAAGAAAGACATTTATTGTTCTTCTAGTCCTGAATCTCCGGTTTAGATCTGTGAAACTAGGGGGGAAAATTCCTGTGACTGCCAAAAGACAGGATGGCTTCAAATTTTGGTTTTATCAGTGATTTTCTACACTCAAATCTACTTCTGTTTTGGAAGTTAAAAATTCCAAGATTACTTCCATGTTCCTGTTAATATAATTTTGTGATCAGCAAGTACATGGCACTCAGAACAAATACATAAGCTGCTCGTAAACAGCTTTTAACCCCTATAATTACAAACCTGATTTCCTCATTTGTCAGATTTCTGTACTTGGAAGAAGTGTTTGCTATATAAAGAGGAATCCAGCAAGGGGAATTGCTCCCTGAACCTCTGGTTCTTTTGCAGGTTGCCTGTCTCATACGTGTTCCATCTGAGGTCGTCAAGCAAAGGGCCCAGGTTTCTCCTTCCTCCGGCACCCTCCGGATTCTCTCTCACACCTTGTACCATGAGGTGAGCTCACAGCAAAATTCCTAAGAAGTTGCTTTATTCTTCCCACTCGGTGCCATACATGTCCAGAAGCATTCCTACAACTTTATTCCAGTCCTGTGCTGTCCCAGCACTTTCCCCTCTATTCTTCTGTTGTTAAAAGCAATTGGCATGTTACGATTGAGGAAACCAAACCCCCACCTCCCCCTGGGGCATGCAATTACATGCACACTCCAAACAACTCTTTTTTTTCCTCCTCTTTTTTAATGGGCTACCTACATTTAAAGAGGAGAAAAAAAAAGGGAGATGGGATTTAGCTTCTAGTTTCCAAAGCTCTGCTTGTATTTATGCACAAAGTCCTTGTCTGGGGCAGCAGGACATCGAGTTTCTGTGTGTAGTTGGCTGAATGGTTCCCAGTTTTTGAAGCAGGCTTTGGAAGGGATGTCCAAAAGGCACCATTTCAGAGAGGCTCTGTGGAAGCCAGGAGGAACTCTGGAAATGAGTGTTCCTCCAGTATTGGTTACATTTGAAAAATAAGGGCCTTTGTCTTCTTTTCAGGAGTTAAGCGGTTCCCTCCTGTAAAAACCTGTTCATCTCTGTTTTAGCAGAGTTTCACAAGGGGTGATTTTCAAGCTATGTTCCATAAGAGAAAGTGGCGCCTAAAAACACTGTGGGGAAAAATACACATTTTCTGAGTGTAAAACCCAGGGAAAGGAAGACATAAATATGACCCTTAAATGATCCACTTGATTTTTATTTGCTTTCAAATGAAAACTATTGTGATAACCCCACACAAGAGGGTCACTAGAATTTCTTTCTGTGACTTGATCATTCTGCTCTAGAAGCCGATGCTCTCAAAACCATATGTTCTTCCCTTTCCTTATAGCTGGCCAGAGAACCATAAACCTTGCCACACATTTGAATTAAGTGCCCTGTAATAACAAACAACAATTTTATATGCACTTATTTTATAAGTTTTAATTGTTTTGAATATTATCAGCTGGTTAAAAATATAGAACATTTGTCTTGATAAAGGTTCTGAATCAAGGCTAAGGAGGTGAAAATAAAACCCTCTGGCACTGTAAATAATGGAATACAGTATACAGTGTTATAATCAATACAGTCAAATTGAAGCTGAGGTGTGACACGTTACGGCTGTAGTGCTTGCCTCGTAATCACCAATAAATTGTGGTCTTCGACAAAATCATTCCCTGTGGATGATGCTTTCTTTTGTTGCTTTACAGGGTATTCAAGGACTTTATCGGGGTTATAAAAGCACAGTATTAAGAGAGGTAAAACACTTGTCTTTTTCTATTTTATCTGTTTTTTAATTGATTCCTTTGCCTCACTTAAGTTTTCTGACAAGAGATAATAGTACAACTAAGATCAGTTGCTCTAACCAGAAGCTCTAAATCCCAGCATACTTCATTCTAGATAAGTTACTAGTCTGCAATTTAAATAGAACACTGATAATGAGCACTAAGAAAATCTTTGATACGTGCAAAAATTCATTTGCCATCTTGTCTCCCAGTTCTGTTGCTGCTGAATTGAAAAAGGATGGAAAGGTATATGTTAACATGAGAAAACCATAAAGTAAAGTACTGGAAACTTTCTCAAGTCTTGTGATTGCATCATGTGAACTATATATGCCAGCAATAGTGAACTGGTGGCATCAGGCCAAGTTTAGCACAGACTGATTTAGGCTTTCTTTAAATATATTTGTCAGCAGATGCCAAGGGATTATTTGTCATCTGTATGTAGAGAGCATTGTGCTCTCTCTTTTTTCTTTTTTTTTTAATGTGTGAAAGAAATGCATTTAGTCACCCAGTCTGTAGATTTGCTATGGCATTACTTTAAATCAGAAGTATTTCACTGTTAGGAAAAAAAAAGAGGGCTAAAAATATTTTGGGCTGCTTGGAAGAAAATAGTTCCTAAACTAAAACCTTTTCATAAATGTATTGTGAATTCCAGGATTAGTGTCATGGAAGTGTTTGATATCCTGTGTGGACTGAGGGCAGATTATAAAAGAAGTAGAAAAACCTACTGATAAACTCCCAGCCTAAAATTGTTTCAGTATCGGATCCCAGGATGTCATCTTTTGACAAAGCAGAAGTTGCATCATGTATGTGTACCTGAAATAGGGAGCTGTGACACGTTTGATGTGATGTGTGTGGGTTTGTCTTCTCCTTACGTAACTCAAGTGAGTAAAGCAGGTTTGGATCGTCCCTCTTTTGTTTTAAACACAGGCTCAGATCTGTTGGCTGTGTTGCCATTGATAATAAAGCCAGTTACAGAGGCTTTGTAAGCTTCATTCAATAGCTCTGCTTTTAAAAGCTTTTCTTCATGCTGAAAACTGTTTTCAGGACAGTTATGTTGGCCAGCTCTTGCTACAAGTATGGAATAAAGGTGGGTATTACCTAAAATAGGAAGCACTAAACTTAGTGTTCCTTAAATGCTGACAAATGCTAATGCACTGTGGTCTATTTTAGCAGTTTTGAGTGTTTAAAAAAATAGTTATTTGTGAAGAGATGACACCTGCTTTTCTGAAATGTAACCCCCACCATTGCTTTGTCCTGTACTTATTTTCTGGCTCACTAAACATGTTATTCACTCAGATTTCATCTGCAGATGGGCAAAAAAGGCCAATGAATACGAATCATTTTGATTTCTCGGAGGGGTTCTGAATAAATGAATACATTTAGATCCCATTGAATACAGATTTTGCATACTAACAGGTAGATAAAGCACATGGTTGCTACTGTGTGCTACTCTCCTTAAAATTTGTTTTGACATATGTCAGGGTGGTAATTAATTTGCAGACCATATTCATGGCACAGTGTGTGACCTTGCTGAGATAACTTTGTTTACTCAAAATGGCAGCGCGTTGTTGGAAATTTAATGGGGGTCCTCTCCATTATGTATATTCATAAAAGATCCTTCAGAACTGATTTCAGCTGAGGTATTGCTTTTGGGAGAATCTGTCCAATAGAATGAGAAATAAATGATTACCAAATAAAATGTGCTTTCTCTTCAAAATGAAACAAATCATAGGTGATGTTTAAAAGGAAAAAAATAAAAAAATCTTTGAATTTAACACTGTTAAGACTGATGCATTTTTTTCTGACACCAAATTTTATCAAGTGATGTCCACTTGAGTAACAACAGCTTATTGCAACTTCAGCTGGAACTCCTGTAATCTTGACATTTAATCTTTGGTATTTTTCCTTCTCTTTAAGTACACTTCTTCCTTTAGGGGAAGTCTTTATTTTCAGATAAAAATCTATATTAATTCATTATTGGGCACATTCAGGTAGCTACATAGCATATATAGGCTAATATTTAATTCCAGCTGACTTCTATACTTACAAGGTTTGTCTACATGCTTTGGCTCTCTGCCTACACAAAACCCTTTGTTTGATTATAATGGAGTGGGACTTTTTGGATAGAGGGTCTTCAGTGCATGATTTTTCATTAAAAGAAATTGGAAGAGGCTGGGCATATTGATACTTTTCAGATGACGATATTCTTGCGCTGGCAAAGTTCTTGAGCTAGAATTTAAGAAAGGTTAATTTTAGCTGTTGCACTGGGATAAAATTTTGTGTATTATATCAAGCAGATTTCTGGACAGAGATCTGCTTACCAGTTGATTGAGTTTCAGTGAAAATAAGTCTCTTTATAAATAGAGTCTGGTGTGAAAGCCTCATCTTTTTGCTTTAGCATAGCAGATCTTGCCAGGTCAGCCTTACTCTGCTCCCTTTACTTGGCTTTAGCTGCTGTGCTGACGCAAGGTAGTTGTTTCATCCTTAATTTTTGATTCTCACTCTCACTTATCCCCTTCATCTTCTCAGAATGCTTTTTGAGCAGATGGATATTAGAAGAGAAAGAAGATGGCTAAATACGTAATGCTTTTGGAAATAACTTTGAGTGAACCTCCAGGCTTGAAAGTTCTGGCTGTGACTCTTTTTACCTTTTTGGTGCCTCTTCTCTCACATCTCCATTACATTTTGGTCTTTCCGTCTTCCTTTGATACAGTTACGCTGAACTAATCCTAAAATGGAAAGGGAGCTGAGGTACAGTGCATCATTCTGTTGGCAGGAGAAGCCCGAAAGAGACATCTGTGCTCCAAGAGGAAGGCTTTTGTAATAAAGCACAAAGTGGGAGTATGGTTATTAGGTTGCTCAATGAGACTTTGAATAAATGGCAGAAATCAGAGGCTGTGAAATGATGTGGAATTCCCATGATGTCATTTCCAAAGCAAATCCAAGTGAGAATTCTCCCTTCCTATGGCTGTAGTGTACGAGTGTGCACCAGTGTGGAAACTGGATCATGCCACTAAGAACAGTCCATGAACAGGTAAATTTATTCACATTTTCCACAACAGAGACAAGTTAACTTATAAAATCTCCAGCCATCTTATAATAAGGCAGGAGCAGACTATAAATCTGCTGCAAATCCTTTAGAATTCCTAAATGGGAATGGAGTTCTGCTGCTGAGATCTTATATAAGCAAATGGAGCCAGATTTTTAATTCCTGCATAATTCATTTTATTAACTATGACCAAGTAGAACATCTGTTAAAATTCCATAATGTTCAGTTCATGGGAAAAAGAAAGAAAATCCTGAGTTCCCATTGGAGCTCTTCCATTTCCGTTAATGTTACAGGACTCCAGCAGATGTCTTAGAGGAGGTTATTATGAATGAGGAGAGAGCTCAAAAGAAAAGGAAGTGCTTCATCCAGTTTCCCTTGTACAATGGGCTACTTCACTGGCCTCTCTGTGTGCAGGTTGCAGCTTCACAGTAAATCTGGTGTCCCTTCTGTCCTGAGTTACCACGGTTTGGAATGAGTGAGTCCAGAGTGGGTGATCCGTGTGCTTTTAATCCAGTTTGTAACTCGTAAAAATTGTGCAGATGGACTGGACTCTAGCTTGGAAGTAGATTCAAAAGGAGCTAAATTAATATTAAACTTTCTTAAAGACAAAAGGGATGGATACTGGTTCTCTGTAACTCGCAGACGTCTTGGAAAGAGACAGTCACTTTCAAATGTCAGTCTTTACTGTGCAGGTCGCCCTGGCTGAGCTTGTCCTCTGTGTAGACTTTTCTGAGACAATCCAAACTCTGCTTGTGTTGGCCCCCATTCAGCTGGAGGTGGCAGTGATTCTTTACTTGTCAATGTTGTTTCAGAACTCGGAGCTCTGAGTTTGAAAGGAAACCACTGACAAACCTGACCCCACTTGGGTACCACAAACTTCTGGCCTTGCTTTAGGTGAGACAGCCGAGCTGTGACTTCGGGGAGTCCCAGTTCTTTATGTTCGTGCAGTTGTGGGTTGGTTTGGGGTTTTGTGTTTGTGTTTTTCCCTTCAGTGTATGCAAGGCAGAGTCCTGAATGGATACAGGCAGCTGTGCTGGGAGAGACAGAGTGATAAAATAACTTCGGGAGGAGCAAGACAGCCAGTTCAAAATGTGCTGTTGCATTAGTGAGTAGCAGCAGTGGGACAAACAGCAACAAATTCCAGAGAGCCAAGGAGAAATAACATCTCCTGAGGAAGAGGTACTGCTTGTTGTATGTGTTCCTCAGAACTGCTGTGCTGGTACAAAGATGTGTCTCAAAAGAGCTGTGGAGGATCCACAGTGCAGCCTTTGTGGATGAGGAAGGAGCTAGAAGTAAAAAAAAAAAACCATCAAAAAACTCCTCTTCTTAAACAACTTAGCGCCTGGGAGAGGGAACCTAAAGCAACCACTGGCAAAGTGGGTCTTAAAGGCACACCTGTGTGCATTTTCCTGATTTTAAAGGGTTGGTGAACAAAGGATGCTGATGGGGTTTGTATAAAAATGTAAAACCCAGCTGAGATATGTTGACCCTGTTGACTGAGGGTTGGAGGGGATTTCTGAGGGCTGAGCTCAGTAGGGCACACTGCAAACAGGCAGCCCAGTTTGTTTATCCATTTAAGGTAGTTTTGCATGCTTTTCTTTTGTTAGGACATCTTTATATAAATATCCTGTGCTCTGAGCTGTTAGAGGGTGGGTTTTTTTTTTAAAGTTTATCTCTGTTGCTGTAGGACAGAAAGAATGTTATTAATACATTCTTTCACTTGCACAATTAAAACTTTGATCTTTTGTCATTCTCTCTGTATTCCAGAGCAGATGTCGATAGAAATAGGCAAACAGGACACTATCTTAATACAATATTTGGAAAAATAAACATCCTCCTTAGTGAAATATGTGCAGTCTCTGTCTTCTGTTACTTTCTGGAAAACCGAGCTGGCTTTATGTTGTTTTGTGACTCTTAAATAGGTTGGGTTTAACCAGGAATTTGCCAGGCAGCAGCTGTAGCACTGGGTTTTGAGTTTTACTGAGCAGCTTGGGTGTTTCCATAGAGAACATCAGCAGTCTCATGAAAGGGATGGGAACTGTTACATGGTTAACGAGCTATGTGGAAAATTGTGCAGAAGTTATGTAACTTAAGATGAAAAATAAGTCCCTGCTTCCCACTCTAACATCACTTTGTCTTGGAAAGCCCATCACTGGAGTTGTATCAGCTCTTGTATCATTCTGGGCATCAATATTCCAGGGATTTTCATTTTAAGGGGTCTGTGAGGGTTAAAGGTAATTCTTGAGGGGTAGGAGCAGGAGACAAGTCCATGCTCTGGGATAAAGGCTGAGGCACACCCTAGCTTGTGACCTGGAACACCAATAAATGGATAAAATGAACGACTGCTGCTGAAGGTTGTGCTCATTACCTTCTCCCTGCAAATGCTGGAATAGTACTTGGAGATGAAAATGGAGATCTCACAAAGCAGTTGTAAATGACTTTTACAGACTACAGAATAACCCTGGTTTTTCTAATTTACCAGTTGTGGGAAGTAGTTTTGTGACATACCTGAATGGTGGACAGTCCTAAAGCAAATTCCTTGAAGTTTGGGGGGAAGGAGTGGGGCGTCTTTTTTGGTTTGTTTGGTTTTTTT
>VZRN01000404.1:1980429-2003505 GCA_013397935.1 Dasyornis broadbenti
TTTTTTTTTTTTTTTTTTGTCAAGCATGTTTACAACCAAGATGTTCTGGTTG
Organism: Dasyornis broadbenti; assembly: GCA_013397935.1. Taxonomy (NCBI): domain Eukaryota; kingdom Metazoa; phylum Chordata; class Aves; order Passeriformes; family Dasyornithidae; genus Dasyornis; species Dasyornis broadbenti. The sequence continues at coordinate 1,980,482 of VZRN01000404.1, forward strand.
AACACCTCTTTCTCAGGCCAGGTGCAGTATCCATATGAATTGGCCAGAAGCAGAATGCAGCCAACCTTGGTGCCATGGTTGTGCTGTTTACCACTGGAGCACACAGTTACTGCATCTCCCTGACATCAGTGGGTATATTCAGATGAAAAGAATTTCACATATGCAGAGTATTTCTGTATTTTGAAAGCGACAGCCGTGCATCTGGGGTCTTTGAACAGAAAAACATTGGAAAGCCATGTGCACTAAAAGCACCGTGTGTGTGATTTGATAATGCAGATTCTTTCCAGCTGAATGTGTGTGCAAGCAGAGTCTTGCAGGAAGCGTGTCCTGCTCCAGGCTTCCAACAAAGATACCGTTTCCATACATTCTCAAAGCAGCTTACTAAAGTGTTTCTGCAAATGCAGCATTCATGGTGTAGGAATGTGTTTTGTGGGTGGGTAGCAGCACTGTGGGCAAGAATAAGTTGGAAAGAAAATAATACCATGAAGAAAAAGTTCTGGTTTTCTTTGTGCTGTGATATTTTTGTCTCTTTTGTTGATTTTTTTTTTTATTTGTTTTAATTTTTTACATAACCTAGGAACTAAATTTGCTGCATTGATTGCTTTGATTTTTACATGTTTCACAATGGTTTGAATTTTTGGCTGAGTGGTGACTTTTAGTTTTAATTCCTCAGCTGCATTCCAACATGGGCAACTGTATTTTGTCTGTCTAAACTCTTTCTGTAGGTCTCAGTTTCTGTTTTGTCAAGTTGTAGAGTAATTCTGCTGATGGCTGGAGGATTGCTGGTATCTGGTGAAGGCCATGTTTCGTTGGTGGGTGAAGCAACTTTTGTGTGTGTGTGCTGAATTGAATGGGTAATTCTCTACCTCTGGAAAGATATCTATGCGTAGGGCATGTGTTTATATAAAATCTGTACAAATATACATGTGGATGCATCCACATGTAAAATATGGTATTGCCTTTAATAATTTCTTTTCAAGGGTCTTGGACTCTCTGAAGCCACTAGTCCTGTAAATGAGTGTAATTGGTCTGGAACAGCAAGCAATTTAGCAATTTCCTGAAAGTACAGGACTATTTTTCAGGGATGAAATTCTTGCCTGAAGTAGACCAAAACATGATTTTACAGTGGAAGGCTTCCACTGGCAGGATCACGTTGCTGTCAATGTTAATAGCAATTATCTAGTTTTCGTACTTCGTTTCGTACCTAGTTCCTCTACACCTGCTAAAAAACACAAGCACATTTAAAAGAATCAGCAAGAATTGAATCTGTAACCCAAAGATTATAGTGAAGGTGTGAAAAAGAAACCTGTGGCAGAGACCTTATGTAATTGATCAATTATGCTAATGATCGGAAGAATGGCTAGAGAGGCACTTCTGAGAGTGTGCCACAAGAACAGTTCTTCCAAGTGCTTAATACACATCATACTTCAATTTTTTTGAAAGACTACCTGCTTATTATCTTTCAGGAAACAGGAATTGATCCCACTGTTTTGAGTGTATGAGGAGTGCCCCTCAAAAGGGAAAATAACTAAAAGCCATCCCGCGCTTCAGGATATTTTAAGAGCCAGAATTGGTTGCTTTTAGCAGATGGCATAAATGAAACAGCTTTCTTATCTTGGTCAAAGGGGAATCTCGGGAGTGCGGCAGCAGTTCATCCTTGCAGTAAACATTTTGGGCAGGGAAAGGGAAAAATCAGTGAATTCTCCTCCCTCCCTGGCCGTGGCACTTCCCGCGGCCCGGCAGCAGAGGGCAGCAGCGCCCGGGAAAGCTGCGCGAGCGAATTTGGGATGAAGCTGCGGATCCCGCAATCGATGCTTCAATCCCGCAAGTGATGCTTCAATCCCGCCTCTCAGCCCGCTTGCAAAGGAAACGTAACACTGGAAATGTTGATTTGATTCTGTTGAATTTCCTGGGACTAACTTGTGTGAGAAAGTGGAGTGAGATTCAGCTTGGGAATGATTTTATGCGTTCCTATTTTTTAGTTTTGATGAGGTTTTCGTTTGATGTGAATAGATTATATAAGGTCTGTAGCATTCCCCATGTATTCTTGCCTGGTGGAATAATGCCTGTATTGCATGAAGAAAAGAAAGGAGGATGTCTGATCCCAACAGTGGCCGTGTCTATGCTGAGACTTCATGGGCTGTGTAATCAGCTGTTTCAAATTTTACTTCAGTGTCAGTTTCTGTTAGTATCCTGCATTTCTTTAGCTTATTTGTTTTTAGAAAAATACAATTAAATTTGTAATCTCTGGGATAATACGGTGTGCACCTTAATTTGAGTATCCTGTGTCACTTTTTAGTGACAATGTAGTTGGAAATGCATGTGGGAGGTGCAGCAGCGTGGTAACATGAGTTTCATTATTTTTATTGAAATTTAGGCAAAGCAGGCCTGGTGTGTGTGCTGCAGATGGAAGCAGTGTTATTAAACCAGGCTCTTATCTCACTTTTATTTTTCTGTTAATTTTATAGAAGCCAATAAAGCCGAAGCTCTGCACATTTTCTTTTTATCTTGGTTGAATATGTGAAAATTGTGTTCTTGCTTTTCAAAGCCAGCAGGTCTGGAGTTTGGCCTGAATGTTTTGGCATCACACTGCAATGCTTGTTGTGTCCCTCTGACAGATCTGGCTATCCCAGGGTTGAATCTTTCCCACTTAAAAGCTGCCAGTGATGCACAATATGTGACATGGATAGATTTCTGTCCTGAGGAGACTGAGGCATCTCAATGCTCTTTCAGAAAGAGCAAAGCCTCAGAAAGGGAATCATAAGCCAGGATACTACCCCTGCTTTCCCGTGGGAGAACAGCCAGTACATTGTATTCTGTGCTTGCATTTGGCATTGTACAGTCGCTTAATGTAAAAGAGAGGAGCAAATAAAGATGGTTCCATGAGTATCAAAATGAATAATATGCTCATACCTCAGTGGGAGGTTATCTCTGCTCCCTTCTTGCTTTTGCTGATATGAAATCCTGAAGTGCAATAAAACATTTTAGGAGGCTTATGAAATACAAGACCATAAGGCACTTAACTGAATCTTGTCTTGCTGGCTTTAATGTACTGAATGCCAATTAAAGCAAAATTTAGCCCGTTATTAATTTTGCCACTGGCTACATACCTCACAAGTTTTGGGTGGATGTTTCTTACCCCTTTTTCTCCAGCCTTCCCAGGATTTTGCCTCCTGGCCTGTGCAGCTGTGCTGCTGCTATCCTTTCTATTTCTGGAAATGACCCATGCAGTTAGAGGTCAGTTTGTTTTAGCCTCGCTCCATGTTGCTGCAGTAGAATAGCACATTTCCCCTAACTGCGTGAAAGCCAGGGTAGACAATCTTGATAAATGTGATTAATGGGCCTCTCTGCTTTGCTCTGCAGCTGAAGGCGTCCTGAGATTCTGTGTCAGCTGGGCTACAGCTCCCCAAACCAACCTTCACATAGAAAGTATGTCTCAGGTTCAATTCTGTTGTTAAAGGTATTTTTATTCCTAGATTTTGCTGTAGGAAAGTCTTTGCAATTGAGATATAGTAGTAAGAGTCTGAAGAGGTATCACTGGCAGGAAAAGCAGTTCATAAATATGGGTGAGTTTGGATTTCTTAACTCAGTCCTGTTACCTAGAGGTGTGTTTGTTATGTTTCCCCAGACTGACGTTAATTCTGGGGTTAGTGAGGTGTTGAATTCCTTGTCCTGATCAGCAGGACGGAACTGTTATAAGAGACAGTGACAAGTGGTGGCAGCTTTGAGTCAATTATAACTTGTCAGTGCTTGGGATATATTTTTAAGTTCCTGTTACGTTTATCCCCTGTGATGTGACTTAAATATGGTATTCATAGAATTTGACAGAAAATACTTCCCTGTTGTCCTTTTTGTCAGAAGGAAAATCAAATTAGTATCATATTATCTTGGTGAAAAATGTTGTCTAGAGACTCCAGCAGTTATGCAACTGCTCCTTCAGAAATAGAATTAAGGAATATAGGGGGATAATCCCCACACTGATGTGAGTGATAATAAGATAAAATAAAATGTGTGATTGGTATCAAGGAACACTGAGCTTGCACCTCTCTGTTAATCAGCAAGCACTCAAATTTGTGAGGGTATTTTGTGAATTGCCCTTGGAATTCAGAGGCCCTGCATGTGGGAATTGTGGGCTGCAGCACAGGCTGGATCCATCCAGCTTTCCTGGTGGCTGCTCTGCCATTGAAATTGCAGAAGCACAGCAGCACTCTCAATAATTGAGTACAAGTCTTTATAGCAAATAATCCTCTTGAAGTTGTTCCCCCTCCACTGCAATCAGAGGAGAGCTTTGTTAAGGCATTAACTAACAAATTAGCTGCTAAATACTGGTAATAACCTATTTCCCAAAGATTGCTTTTTAATTATAGCCTAAGCTGTGTGATTCCTAAAATCACTTCCTTGGCAAACCAGTGTTTGTGATCATTTCCAACCACAGTAAGTAATTGGCAAAAAAAAGTAGTTTTTAAGTCTTTACTGATATCTGAACAGACTTTGCTACTATATTCCTGCCTGCAGAAATACTTTATCATTTTTTTCACTGCTATTAGTATTTAAATTTAAATGTATTGGGCTGTGCTGTGAAATTATTGTTTTAGTTTTACTTCCATGTACAATATGTGGCTTCATTAGATTTTTAGATGGTGTAGATATTTTTGACTTAACCATTACAAGAAACTTTTCCTGTGAAGGAGGAGGAATTAACCTTTTTTTTTCTTTTTAATTTCTTGGTTAATGCAAACTATTTATTTTGCTAATCTGTGTTGCAGCAACCAATTAGAAAAGTAAATAGTGTTTAGTTTTTGGTGAGAGGGGATTTTTTTTTTTGTATATTGATTGCTTTTCCTCCCCAGATTTCAATGAAGGCTGCATGTCTTCCAATAAATATATCATTCCTCTTCCCTTCAAACCTGACTCTTTTATAAGGCAGCACAGCCGTCAAATTTGGCAAGCACTGAGCTTGATAATTAGTTCAATATAGTGACCAATTCTGTGAATTACAAGTTCAAAGCAACAGATGGACATGGATGAAATCAGATTTTGGCATTTCTCACTTAGATTGTTTCAGGACACTGCTGGAACTTCTTTGATCTGTAAATAACAACTGCAGTTCAGTGCCTTACTTAAAATACATCAAATGCATTCATGACTTTTGTTTTTACATGTAGATCTGACTTCTAATTACAGTTTTGGATCAGACTAATAAAGCTGTTCATGTTTTGAGATTTCCTAGAGAAAGCTACCAAAGATAGCTCTTCTCATTCTTTATGTTTTAAGAAAAGCAGCAAAGGCTTCTCTGGTGCAATGTGCACCCCAGACTACATCAACAGATGAACTCTAAAAGCTGAAAGTTACCATTTCCTGTAGTGCAGATCCTCTACAACCTGTTGGCAATGGGTGTCCTCCTCTCCTCTTTCACCTAGAACAAGTGAACCAAGGGTTTATTTTTGCTGTGCTATGTGGTAACCTCCTTTCCCTGCTGTAGCTTGCACAGATCAGCGTTTTTGCTAGTTCTGAACTTTGTTGGGGGTTTGAGCTGTGCTGTGCCAGCCAGCAGACAAGGAGCTGGGGATGGCCAGTCAGGCTCTATTTGCTACGCCTTCAAGATACACACAGGTGCTGCCCTAGTCCAGTAACAGTCCCTGCCTTTCAATAGTTGGGTACCTGCACTACCCCTGGGCTTATCAGTTGGTAATAAAAGAGCTGTAGGATTTCTTGGTAGCAAAGGAATGTGGGGAGCTGTGGCTTCTTGGTGTTTTACCATCAGCTTTTCAGCTGGGTGTAACTCCATTCCCTCTAATTTGACTCCCAGTGCTTGGCTTTGTAAAGTTCATCATCCAGGGGTGGTGCACTGGGGTTTTTCTGCTCCAGAATTTTGTAGTTGCCTGAGTTCCACACAAACAGAGTAGTTCTCATAGGGCTTTGGGGTCTACTGAGGTAGAAAGTTCTTTTCCTGTACAACCCTTAATATACAACTCAGTGAAAATTCACTGCAACCCTCCAGCCCTCCTGAAAATCATAAGCCTGAAACTTAGCTGAAAGACAATCTTCTTGTCTGAGCATCCCTGTCGCTTTTCTGGTTAGAATCCCTTGATATCTCACACATGAAGCTTTTATTTCTGTGGGTGGCAGGAGAGAAAACCCGAGCAGGCAGGTTAGACTTTGCCTGATGGGATCAGCGCCGTGTTCTGCCTGGTATCTTGTCTCTCCTTGGGACCAGCTGTGGAATCCTCAGGAAAGGCAGGAGGTAGGAAAGGTGCCCTGCTGTGTTTCAGGCTCACAGCTGGCAGCTATTACAAGACAAGCATTCAACCTCCCCTCAGTGAGTCCTTGTTCTTACCAGCACCCCTGACAAAAAGGACTGTAGAAATAGGTACTACAAATCCTAAACTTTCACATTAATGCTTTTAAATGGATGCAGCTGGCTTAGAGTCTTCTTACACCAATGATTGATATTTTGAGGGGGAGGCAGCTTATATTTATTATATGGTAAAACAAATTACCCTTCCTACTTATTCCCCATCTATCTTTCCCTTCAAGACTCTGCTCCAAAACACCCTTTACTTATTTCTGCATCCTGCCTTGCGAAACATCATCTTACACAGATAAACTTTTAATCTCTGAGGGCCAAACCATGTTCCCATCTCTGTTCTCCTGCTGACTTCCATCTCAGCAGAGCTGTGGACTGACAAGTTGGGTCACAACCCAAGACCTATGTGGCAGAGGCTCCTGCAGGGTGGCTGCATGATTGTCTCTTACCTTTGTTGCAAAATCTTTTGAAAACTGTAGCTCATTGTCCAGAAGATAATAACCAGAAGAACATCTAACAAAGCTGCGGGCAGAGAAGATGTTTCAGAAAGAAACTCTTACCATGAAAATTCTTGGCAGCTTTGGCTCAACTTCATCTCATACCTGTTGGGCTTGGCAGAGATTTTCACTTCTGTGTCAGGGCAGCTAAAAGAGTGCTACACATCCAAAAACCCCTGAGTTACGTAGGTATAGTGCAATATTCCCTAATGTATTTACATTTTTAGTGCTCTGAAAAATAGGCACATTTTTTGAGTGCTTACACTCCATCCTAAAGTAATGGTAGGAATTTAATTTTGGATTCGAAGCTTTGTCACCAATGCTCTCTTACTGGTTTTTCACTTTGCTTGTAAGTCTAGATGTGTGTTTAATTTGTTAATTTTGATTTTTAGACAGCTGAGAGATTATAATCTGAAAATTTATTATGAATATTCTTATTCTGAATATTTAATAGTAGTAACCGTTATTTTGAGAGCTTGTTTCTGAAGGAATGCAATTAGAAACTAAGCCCTGGAATTTTGGTGGTAGTCAGTCACTTCTGGCCTCAGCTGCCATTGGCTGGAAGAAGAATAAAGCTTACAGTGCCTCTCTGGATCACTGAAGCATCCCCTTCCCTGATGTTATGATTCAGGTCATACACACTGTTGAGAGACAGTATGAATGTGCCTGCTGGATAAATGTTCTCTGGGTAAACTTGGGTGTCACTGTTTCTTTTCACCTTTTATGATCCACATCTCTGTGACTGATGTCAATATGTGAAGTATGAGCTGCTTTGAAAAAACAGAAGTATGTATACATCTAACAGCCATGGGAGAAGTGTCTGAGGAGTGAGCTGGATGCTATGGTGAAGTTTCAAACACCATTCAGCCAAAGAGCCCTGATGTGTTTGTTTTCATTCCTGTACTTCTGAGAGCCTACTTCATGATGGCTGGTGCTCGATTCAGAATTTTAGGAGGGTGTTTGAAGAAAGCAATGTAGTTGGGTGGCTTAAGAGGCTGGTGAACCACCATGGCCTCCATGGCTGAGGGCAAAATCCTCTTGCCTAGGTAGTCCAGATGCCTGTGAGAGAAAACAAACAAGGGAAAACCACTATTTGAGTAAGGAAGACATAATTAAAACGAAATCCTTCAGGCTGGCAAACCACGGGGAGACAATTCTGCCCAAGATCCCACTGGGCTGTGCCTGGTTCAGAGGGGTGAAAGGCAGGATGCAAAAGATCTTTAGTTCTTTGTTTCACTCTAGTATTTGAGTCAATGTGTTGCACAGATCCATGGGTCAGGTGAACATAAATTGTGCAGCTGGAATTTATCCGGGCATTAAGTTAACCTCTGACTCACCCTGGCAGTGGTACAGCATTACAAATGTAGTCTTCAAGGAAGGATGAACAAATTTCCTAAGCCATTGGGCACAAACAAAACCTTCAGAATCAGCCAAGAATACCTCCTTGTTCCAGTGTTCCGTCACCCCTCGTGCCCTGGGATGTATTTATTGTGGCTAATGCTAGGAAAATTCAATCTGTCCATTTGTGCTCAGAGTGACTCAAGGTACCTCTGCGTGTTTTGTCAAGCTCATGTTTAGTTCTGTGTCCTTTCAAAGATTTCCAGACCACCAAGTGTGATGAATCTCAGCATATGAATATCAGTGGTTTGACAAACGAACCTCTTTTGTTAAAATACTTCAGCTGAAGGGAGCACAAAGAAAGGAATGCAAAAGGGTTTTCTTTACAGTCCCAGCTGTTTAGGAATTTACTAATTCAGGCCACAGGAACCCTGTGCATTATTAAGGGACCTGAAAAGAATGTGTCCTCTCACCTGTGATATTATTTTACCTTCATGCTTTCCCAAAACCCATCAGACACACAGAGCTCCTATTAATTGTGAGGAAGGAGCTTAGAACTTCCAGAAACAAGCAAAGCTCAAGTATATGAGTTGGAAATGGATCTTGTGTGTGTAAGGGAGCTACTGTTATTGCTAAATTTCCCTTCTCTGGATTTCCCTCGTATTTTTAATTTAAAAAGAGAGCAGAGCTGAGTAATAGTGGTAGGAAGAAGCCAGCTCAAGGATACAATATGAATTTTGTCCTGAGAAGTTAGCTGGAAGATCCTCCATGGGTTATGGGGCAGACACTGAAACATGGGACTTCTTGCTGAGGTTCATGTTTGACCTCTCAGTCTCCTTCCTGATCTTGGAAGAAGATGGCCTAGAATGACTTACTTATTTTCTGAAGGCCCATGAGCTGCCACCACAGCGAATGTTTCACTGTAACAAAATACTGTGTATTTAAAGAGAATTCCTGCTTTTTGATGAGAAATGTGACCTTGATTAAATTATTTCTATTTTTAATCAACTTGAAGGTCCCTGGAACCTCTGATGTTCTCAGCAGCTGTTCCTCAGATGTCTCCTGGCCTGTTGGCCTCGCAAATTTCCCCATCTCCTCAGGAGGACTGAGGGCTCTGAACATCCTGAAAAAGCCAGAGATAACATTTTGTGGCCAAGAAAGACTCAGTGGTGTCCTGAGCTCAGGAAAGCACTCTGTGAATGGTCTCCAGAGCTTCCCCACAGAGGCTGTGTGTTAGACAACCCTGCTAAAAAGCACTTCAGCCTTAATAGTCGTACACTCATCCCCAAACACTGGATCTTCTTTCTGCTGCCAGTCTTTCTTTTCTGCATTATGTTTCCTTTGAGAGCAGAATGCAGGCAGAATCTCTTTGGCTTTTTAATCCAGCACCACAAACCAGAAATCCTCAGGGTTTAAGCAGCTTCACCATTTATTTACACAGGTCTGCAGCCGCTTTTTGTTTTCTTTGTTGTTTCATCTGTGGTTTTCCCCCCCTTGCTGTGTTTTGGATGGTTCTGTGTTCCGTAGGAAATTCTGGAATTCTGTTTATCTGCCTGCACGCAGCCTCCCTGTGCATTCACCTCATCACCTCTGCACATGGTGCAGGGCAGGACCAGCATCCTGCTCCCAAAGCCTCGGTACCTTTTCGTTACTGAAGTAGCTCTGCAAACAGCACGACCACAGTTTCCTATGGATCTGTACCCACAGCACCTCTGGTTTCCCTGTTGTCCTGACTCAGGCTCTGCTTTTGACAACTTCAAACTCCCTCCTCCAGCCCTGAGCTGTTGGTTAAGCAGATGGTAACAGATGCTGGGCACTTCCCCATGTCCTGGTTGCCAACACTCTGTTGCCTGGCCAGCAACACCAACAGCTGCTGACTCCTTCTGCAGCCTTTCCTGCACAGTGGGGCTGCCAAATGGAGTCTCTTGGCTCAACCAAGATGCTTACAGATGTGTTTGAGATGTTTGTTTGATGTTCACATAAGTTTTAGGAGCTCTATGTCTGCCGCTGTCTTACTTGCTAAAATCAGAGGATGAATTCAAAAGCTAAGGAGGGGGGGGAAAGTGCAGTTCGTGCACCACTTCAATGGCAAAGCAGTGTGAAAATGCAGCTCTATACAGTCAGAGACAAGATGTCAGTAAATATCCTATTGAATGGCTCATGTGCCATTGCTTACTGCTACAGCAGTGAAATAATTACATTTTGGAGCCAGATTATGAGCACATAGTGGAGATGGAAACCTTAGTACTGATTACGTATTATTATGCAAGTGATAAATTAAAAGTTTACTATCCAGACATTGTGTAGTTGGAGCTGATGGAAGGCAAAAACCCAACAATGCCAGTGAAATTTGGATCAGGACCATGAAATAGTATTACTAATTGGCAAACGCATTGGGTTTTACTGTACTCGCCAAATATTGCCATTTATTGTGTGTCAGGTACCCACTGAAAATACATGGGCTGCAGTCCAAATACCTGTGGAGATTAACAAGTTGAAGTTTAGTTCAGGGCACTCCTGAAACCACTAAGGTATGAAAAATGAGGAATACTTGTTGGTACAAAATGTCCTCAGACTTCATCAGTGCAGATGTCCTTTCAGGAGTCGTTGTGGATAGTCCGTGAGTAACCAAACCATGATGCACATCTGAGGCACCACTTTCCTTTTCCTGCTAAAGATGAGACTTTAATTGAAGATTTAGTTATGGAATTTTGTCTGTATGAGCAGAATTCCATAGTTTATTATAGTGAAATGCCTGAAATAGCAAAAAAAAAAAACAACTTATAAAAGAGGATCAGGGAGTTTAAAACCAAGATATTAGAATGGCATGGTGTGTGTGCATTGGGTTGTAATGGCCTTTACCCACTGAGAATCAGACTTGCAAATGCTGTGTACTTGCAGAGGTGGAGTTTTTCCGTTGTTGGTTTATTTACAGTTAATTGTAGCCATGCCAGATAACTGCCCCAGGTACCTGAATGGGCTTAGAAATCTTTTTTTTCAGGAGATATCTAGTACTTTGCTGCTTTTAAGCTTTAGCACAGTCAGTCACGTTCTGTGCAAATCTGTCAATGTCATTTCTACCGCTGGTGATCTTATTTCTTACTGCAAGCACTACTATTTAATTCTGTCAAAGGTGTTTCCGTAATTAAATTTATAGTGCAGCTTAATAACAGTTCAGAGAGCATAAAGCTCCCAATGTGTTTTAGTTCTATTTGAAAATGGATACCCAGGCTACAGTTCGGATCAGAGACAGTAAAATTGGATAGTGTTTTGTGACCCTAAAGCTTTTCTGTTCAATCACACCTTAACATTCCATGTCACTGGGTTGGAAAAGATTTTTGTACAAGTGGGTTTTGAGGTATTTTAATACATTGAGAAAAAAATCACAATGAAACAGAACTGTTGGCATTTCTGTGTATCAAGAGCTGTTCTGCACTCCAAGCTCCTGTTAACTTAAGTGTGAACTGCTTGACTGAGATGTTTGCAGGGTCAGGCTGCTTCCAGACATGGAGATGGAAAATATCCTGGTTTCCTTACTTGATGCAGCATGTAGAATTATCGGGAAGTTACCAGTACCTTGCCTCTCTCCTTCTTGTGTTTTTTCATGAGAATAATCAGGAGATAAAATAAGTTTGTTGCTTAGAAATGATTAAATAGTCCTTTTACAGTAAAGAAATTTCAGCACTAGAAAATTCTATTGACCAAAAGTATTTTTCAGGTTTTAGGTACCACAGTATCATGAATATGGACCTAGTGCAAATGCCCAGATGCCACAGCTTGAATAAAGTTTTTGATCAAGGATACAGATGTATTTTTGGATGAAAGAATGCAGCATTGAGCATTGCTTCCTTTTTAGCCTGAGCTCTACCCCAATATATCCTTTAATGCCTGTGCTCAGACTAACAGAAAACCTTTGATTACCAGTGCCTATAAAGAGCAGATGGCATCTTCTGACTGTGTTTTAATATGAGTATGGACTGAGACTGTGCATATTTTAAATCAACTGTGTCTGTAAACTCCATTCAGTGTTACCTGTGCTTTGAAGAACTTCAGATATTTAATATGTCTACAGACATCCCATAAATTCTTATTCACCCCACCTGCTTCCATGTGCAAAGTTCTTGCTGTTACAAGTAGTGCTTTGATGAATATTTCGATTGCACTATAAAGTTCTTTCCTTCAAAGATATGGATTTTCCTCATGGAAAAAGCTTTGTTTCTGTTCAGAAACACAAGGAGGAAAGAACTGTCTTATGTCTGCAGCTCTCCAGTGTTGCATGTGGGGTGGGAATGAATAGTTATTCCTAGAGCTATAAAGTGCAGCAAATAAAGGCTCCTATTACTCCAAAATATTGGTCAAAAAAAACAAATTTAGGGTATGCTTTAGATTTTTGGTACGAAAGCCATCTCTTTGCATAGTTCTGACATGATTGCAATATTGCTCTGTTTTTGTGACACGCTTGTTAATCTTGTGACCTTCGCTCGCTGCTCTCCTCCACCTTTCCAACTATCCATCAGAAGTATCAGAAGTCCCAGTTATAGGAACCCGGCTGGGCTTTCTTTATTTTCCCTCTCCAGGAATCAGCTATTTAGTATGAGATAGAGTTTTACATATGCAGCTGTCTGCAACTGCAGTGCCTATTTCTGAAATTTTATTGCCTCATTAATACCAGCTAGAAATCCTGCTTTATAGCATTACATCGGCAGGAGCAAGGTGGAAACACTGGGCTGAGGGCTGAGTTTTTCATTAGTGCTTTTGGGTGTTGTTCCTGTCTTTGTAAAACCCCAGTGTTCCTGGGGAGAGCTGTGTGCCCCATGTCTGGCCAGGAGGTTTATGGAGCTTTAGATTCATCAGTTATCATCTTCCTTGTCCTTCTTCACAAGTGACCTCTCTGTGGAGCTCTCCAGTAGAGAGCTGTTTGATCAGAGTAGACTTTGTGAGGTCTTCCCCTAGAATTTTGTGGGAGATGTCATAATTTAATGGTTTAATTTTATCCTGGAGCATTTGGGTGCCATGGAAAACCTCTGGTAGGTGTGGTACATACACCCCTGCAAGAGGAAAGCTGAGATCCTGCAGCTATTGAAGATATTTGTGTTCCAGTGTCAGGACCTGACCTTTTACCATCTTGACAGAAGGCTCAATGAGAAACCTGGATCATGCACATGCTGCTTTAGGCTTCAAAACCAAACTGGACATTTGCAGACATAGTATGAATCTTCCCTGTGTTGCTGCAGAATAAGATCCACAGGTGAGACGTATTCTTAAAGAAAATGCTTATCCAAAAGGTTTTTCCCTTCAGGGAGTTAATGCTTCTGAACGCAGCAGTAATTGTGAACGGAAAGGGGTTTTGTTCTCAGGTGGACTTCACGGTGTTCTCATTGCACATCTGAGCTGGCACATTCTGTTTGAGTCCTTCAGCCGCTGCTGTAATATGAATAATCCACACTAAAAAACCCGATCAAAAGCGAAGCCTTACTGTTTTACTGACTGTCTTCTTGGCAAAAGGTCATCTTTGAGCTGATGACCTTCTAGTCCAATGGACAAGATGAAGGGCTACCATTTTTCCCAGATGTCAGATCCAGAGAGATTGAGTGCTTTGCCTGAGGTTATGCTCTGGACTTCCTATGCAGTTGGGGAATTCTCATTGCCAGAGCAGTTTCAGAAATGAAAGACCATCCTGCTGCCTCACTTAAGGGTTTTTGTTGTGGACTACGAGTTGAGCACAAATGTGGCATTTTGCAGGGCGCTGAGGGTGAAACTGTCACACTGGCTGACTCTGGTAATGATCTGCTCTGAAATTCAGTGTGGACACTTCTCTCCTATTCCCTTTTGAGCCTCAGAGTAAGAGAGTCCTGTAGCTCAAGCTCCTGCACCACAGCGTGCCTCAGACTACACAGGCTTGCACAGACTCTTAGGGCTGGACTTGTTTCCCACAATTTTCTGCGTGTTTGTCTCTAAACGAACCATGAAATGATTCAGTGCCCGCATGTGGTTTTAATAACAAGCGCATGTGGGCAAATGAGAAAATACAGAGCATTTGACTGGAAGTTTCCAGCAAACAGTATGGGTTAAAATTGAAGTAGGTTTGTAGTACAGTATTTGTCAGTGCTGGTTAATTACCTTGGGTTATGTGACATTTCAGATGATACTTTTCTCTCTAACCTTGTAACTACTGTTGAGTGCTGGAAGACTACACTTAATTAAGGGCAGATTTGGAGCAATAATCTCCAGCTTGATCTTCAGTGGGATCTGATTGTTTTTCTGGGAAGTTTGTGTGATGTTGTTGGTTTTTCGGCTTTTGTGTTTGGCTGCAGTTGTTGATGGTTGTTGGGGGGTTTTGGGTTTTTGAGAGAGAGGAAAAAGGAAAGTGCAGCAAGTAGCCTTCTGATCATGTTTAGCTGAGAGTTATGTCAAGGGCTTATACTTCCACATTTTGAAAAGTAAAACTGCTGTAGATCCATCACAGGTGGTCTTTTCAGAGTCCAGAGCAATCCTTCCCTTTGCCACGTAGCCTCAGCTTTGCAAAATACTTCTGAAAAGACTTCGTGTCTTTCATTATTATTTTGTTACAGAGAAATAAGTTCTCAGATTTTTGAAATCTGCTCTTCTGTTCTCTGTTCCCACCTCAGACATGCTCATCTCTGATGTTCCCTCTTCCATAGTTTACTGATGGAAGATTGACATCCCACTACCCTGAGATCAGAAGAAATTTGTTGCTGTCAGACGAGAGAATCTCTCAGACTAGTCTGAATCTATGTTTTCTTTTTGCTCCCAAACTTGAAGGGTTAATGTTGGTTTAGACTTAGCCAGCTTTTTCTAACAATCTGGCTTAAGCTTGCTGATGAAAAGCACAGTGAGAATTGCCTTTGGCAAGTCTTCGATGTCCTTGTGCAGGAAAGGAGAGGGAAGAGCACTGGAAAAGCCACAGCATGGTAAAACGATAAATAAAGACAAGCACTTGAAAATTTTCTGCAAAAGTGAAAAGAAAAATTTGTTCCTATGCCTGTGATGGGGAGGTGAAGAAGTAATGACTTAAATTGCTCTGGGGAACTATCCAAAAAAGCAGCACCTGAGCTGATCATCTGTGCAGTCCATCCATCAGGAGAGGCTGCTGTTACAGGTTGGACAGACTAGCTGGGAACAGGCCCTGCCCTTGGTCAGTGGCCTTCAGGTCTGATTTTCTCCATCAGACTGTAATTCCTGTGAGAGGCAGGTGCAGTTGTAAGAGAACAAGAAATGCAAGGGAGCAGAGCAATTCCTGTGACAGCAGTGCTTTTTGTTGTGGAGAATAAGAGTTACATGAGTGCAGGTCTGCTGGAAGCTCTGGTCGATGTAGGGGTCAAAAATGATAGCACAAAAACTGCGGTAAAATTTACTATAAATCCTACAACCTTTGTGTAGGTGATTTAAATAAAACTTACAAAAAGTATTCTTGGCTCAGAAGTTTCAAACATCCAGGCATATAAGCTGGGGAAGGCCACGTGGTTTGTGTTTTAGGGGCACAGAAGGTTTCAGGAGCACACTGAGGGAAGAGCAGTTCCCACAGCTGTTCCTGCTTCCTGCCCCACTGTGGAAGTGGATCTAACCCCAGGCAGTTCATGGGACTTCTCACAAAGCAAGGGCTGGAGCATCCAGGCAAATACTTGCATATTCCAGAAGGGAAATGCACTTCTCTGAGGCACAAACATCCCAAGGTGCTGCAGATGATAACACCTGTATGCAGTTTTTTTACCTCTGGGCTCATCGGGCCTTAGAAGCAGAGCCATCTCTTCAAGGAGCTGTCACAGCAATCCTTGTTTGCCCCCAGGGTGTCTCCTGCAGTGCTCCTGCAGGTAATTAATCACCTAATAAAACACACTCTTTGACAGTAGGTGGAATTTGGAAATTAATTTGCGCCCCTTAAATGAAGCTTCTAAAACTATAATTATGACGAAAGAAAGAAACGAGCAGTCTCAGGTGTATAAATGATTTATTTATCAAGAATAAACTGTCACCAAAGTGGCACTTTGCTTGCGGCATCTGTGCTGCATTTATTTAAGGTGAATTAAGCAATGACATTTGCCTTCCTTCCCGTATTTGCAGGTCTTGGGGCAAATCTTCTGTTGTTTGTGAAGGGTTTGGTACCAAAGTGTCCTGTAGCAATATTATAGCTGCCTTTCCAATGTTCTTTCTTTAGAGTGTGATCACTTCTTGCTGCCCCATCAATCCCTTCTCGATGCCTTATCCACTGAAGAGCCTCTGGCCTCCCCAGAACTCGTGCAGCCCAGATGGCCGTTTGGATTTCTCATTGTCTCTCCAAATGGTGGATTTTGTGAGCTGGATGTTAGTAGCAATAGGAAGTAGAAAGGGGAAGAAGTTTTAACTAGTTGGCTGGACTGCACATGGAATAAGTTACCTGGACTAAGAGGAAATCCAAGATGTCTGAGTCTCTTTTTTTTTTTATGATATGAATTTAAAGATGCCTGGGAGATCTATTTTTGAAGGCTGTGAGAGAGCAGGTTTTTTTAAAAAATGCGGATATATGTGAGAATATTAACATTCTTAAAGCAAATAATAATAAAAAATATTTACCTTCAAAAATACCCTTTCAAAAATGTGTTACCAAAGTGTCAGTGCACCAGAGCATCTGAAGACTTATTTTAGCTGCATGTGCAAAGGGGACATGGGCTTCACTGCAGCCTTCCCTGCAAAATTGCCACCAGCAACTGTTCTAGTTGCTACAGCTGAAATGTGTTTGTTGCTGACAGTGTAATTGGCTGGCTTCAAAGGGCACACGGTGCATGTAGTATGGTGGACATGGAAGAAAATTGTCTCATTATTACATATTAATCTTACATTATTGGTGCATTTATTTCTGAGAAAGCCCAAGAGGGTTTCTATTCACTCGTGTCAGACTGGCTTCTCTAATGCATAGCTCCAGGGAAGGGCTGTGCCTCATTATTTCACCCCTAATTGTTTGCTTGGAGTTGAGTTGACTTGAAAAAGGGGTGAGGGTGCTCAGCATCACTGGCTTGATTCAAAAGTTCTGCACACAGTGAGATTTTTTTTTTTGTGTTAAAGCCCGTTTAGAAAAGATGGAGCAAGGTGGAATCAGTTACAGAGCGCTTTTGATTTGCATGTTAGTCATGTAATTTCCTACACCAGAAGTGACTTCTGCTGTGAAGCATCACTAACACAAACAAAACAAGGTGCCATTGCAAAAAAAAAACCCTGTAATGTGATTAGATTGGCAATGCAGTTTTGTAGCTGTAAGAACTGACAGATTGCAAACAACTCATTTTGGGCAAAAAATACTTGTGATGCTGACTCTTCACTTAGGGATGTAGGTTGGAATAATGCTCTGCAAAATCCTTTCAATATAAACGAACACATTTCTTCTTTAAAGTTTTACCACAAGGTATTTTTGCTGTATTTTAGAGTTTTTTGGAAGTGTACTGGAAATACTTTTCATGCAAACCAAGTGGCAAAAATTAAATGCTCAGGAATGCAGCTGAAGGGGCAGTCCAACCACCCTGAGCATGTCCTGGTTTGCTTGAAATATGGTTGCCCTTTCCAGGCACTCAATTCATCTTGAGGCCAATTTTAACTGTGCTCAGTGCAGAAATGGCTGTTATGACATGCCCTGAGCCAGCTCTGGTTCAGCTTGTGTAAATTCTACATGTGGGGTGCTTTTGGAGCTGACAGGTGGAATTTTATTGTGATCCTATTTAACCATTCTACCATGGTAAAGGCTTTTGGAATTTATCTTACTGAGTTGCTCTGTGTTGCAAAGCAAAGGCACGAGTTCTTTACTTTTTTTGTTGGTGTTTTTGTTTTGTTTTGTTTTTTTTTTTAAATCAGCACATCTTATAAAGATCTTGCTCAGGGTAGGATCTCCCCAGTGTTCAGCTGTGCTTCCCAGCTGGGTACTCTCCAGCTGGTCTGTGGGCACAAGCCATCATGCCAGGGTCTTTCCTGTCTACTGGAAATTTCCAACGTAACAGGCTGTTTTCACCGTGTCCATCAGCAATTCAGAATGAACTTGGGAACCTCCTTTCCACCTTAGCCTAGTCCTAGGCCTATGACAATGATAATGGAACTTCCATGCCCGTGGCAGGGGTATTGGAATTAGATGATCTTTAACATCACTTTCAACCCAAACCATTCTATGATTCCATGACTTCCAGACAAACTCAGGTCATTCACTGGCATCAGGTCAGCTGAGCTTTTAAAATTGCATGTGAGAACACTGAATCAGCACAGTTCTGCAGGTTTCTTAATTCTTCGTATGATCCCAAAGCCTACTGCCAGCACATGGTGATACTACTTAAAGAAAGGTGTTAATGGAATTATATCCTTTGATTGAAAGCCACAGTTGATTTTTGCTCTTGTATGAGTTCCGTAGATTTTGGTTGTTTTGTCTGAAGTGGTCTATTAGCACTTGCCCTGAGATAAAAATTGCATTTTAAGTGGAGAAAGGATTCTGGCATGAGTCAGAAAATCCCAGGGAAGATAAATGAAAAATGTAATTAAAATGCCTTGAGGTTGAAACATTATGGGACTTGTAATGTATAGCTTGCTAATATCATTAGAAAAAATCCTGGTTTAAGTCACCTGGTTATATTATATGCTGCTAACACCAGCCTGCTTCTTTTCAGCCCGAAAGGTTACAAAATTATGCTATAAAAGGCACTTGCTTTGACATCAGCAAAGCAGCTGTATTAGGCAGCAGCATTGCTTTCCTTGCTTTTCTCTTTGGTTCTTAATTTGCTTGGTAAATTTTCTTTACTGCGCTGCCTGGTGCCCAGTTCCTTAAGTCCAAGTTGCTCTGCAACCTCTGGGACACCATGTCTTTGATCAGGATCAATATTTTTTATTTCAGATGCTGCCTCACAGTTTTGTCGAACTGATTTGGGCAGATACATCCCGGTCAGGCTCAGGCTGAAAGGAGCGATATCCGTGCATTATGGGGACTGTGAGTAGCACCCAGAATAAGGCATCCAATCCATCCATAAAGCTGCAGGAGAAGAAACAGTTCTAGAGACCTAAGTAGTTTCTACCCTACTGTCCAGGGAAAAGGTAAAAGTTCAGGAGATTCCTCATGGCTAGGGAATGTCTGACTATTTCCCCAAGCAACATTTTCGTGTTTGATTTTCTTTCCTCTAAAGTAATGCCTGTTAGCATGAAAATTATTTCATTGCTGACTGCTTCCCAGCTGGAAAACAATTGGGAAGACTGTGGTTCAAATCATGTATGTGTAAATCCCACTGATTGCTGTGTACTGCAGACAAAATCCTGTACCTGGCAAGACAACTTGAGCCATTGCACTGTTAGTTCTGTGAATGTACCTGCGACAGCAGGAACTGGCAAATCTGCTGTGATGGGCATTTGACATGGCTGCAAAACCAGTGCGGAAAAGAAATCATCTCAGTGGAACCTTCTGGATGCAAAATGGCCTTTAAATGAATTTAAGCTGTGAGAGCGGCATTTCCCATCTGGTGGCATTTCCCATCCCATTCCCTCTGGAGGCCATGCTGCAGTGGGCGTGCAGCTTGGCTTTCTCCTTTTGGTGTCAATGTTTTCCACAGAAGGAGGTTTCTTAAAGGGACCATCAGTGCAGCAGATGCTGCGTGAGAGAGGAGCGTGCTGGGAACGGTGGGATCTGATCCCATTCTGGGGCACTGGCAGTCCCTGCTTGGATTGTTCTGTTGCAGGCTGTGATGCTGAAGCCTCTTGGTGGAGCTGCAGTTGCGTTGTTCCCTTGGCTTGTCCTCTCTTGGGTGTTTGGGATCGCTTTGAGTTCCTCACTGTATATCTAAAGCAACACAAAGAAAAGATTAGACTGCGTTAGTTGGCTTTTCTCTTCAGTCACCATGTTGGTTGCAGCCCCAAATTAGCAGAGCACTTTGTGCAGGCGTCAGCTCTACAAAACACTTTGGCCCAACTCCAGCTCAGGAAGAGCTTTTAGATTAATGGGAAGTTGGGAGTGTGAAGAAGAGTATGGAGTTTTCAGAATTTGTTTGTGTTTGGTGTTTAATGTTTTTAAAGCATAATCTTGTTTCTGTTCAGCAATGGTGAAAGCTGTTGTGGTTTAACCCCAGCTGCCAGCTCATCCCCACGTGACCACCGGTGGGATTGAGGAAAAGACTGGAAGAGAGAAATTCAGAAAACTTGTGAGAGGTGATACAGACAGTTGAACAGGTAAAGCAAAAGCTGAGTACACAAGCAAAGCAATACAAGGACTTCATTCACCCCTTTCCAGAGACAGACAGGTGTTCAGCCATCCCCAGGATAGCAGGGCTCCATCACACGTAATGGGAACTCGGGTAGACAAACACCTTCACTCCAAACATCCCCCCTTTCTTCTTCCTTCCCAGCATAATGCCACACAGTCTGGGGTATCCCTTGGGTAGGCTGGGGTCACCTGTCCCCTCTGTGTGTCCCCCAACTCCTTGTGCACCCCCAGCCCAAGCATGGGTGGGGTGAGGAGCAGGAAAGGCCCTGCCCAGCAATAACTAAAACATCCCTCAGTTATCAACACCGTTTCCAGCACAAATCCAAAACACAGCCCCATACTGGCTGCTGTGAAGAAAATTAGCTCTAGCACAGCTAAGCATGTGCTTAAGTGCTTTGCCAAGCATGGAGGGGTTGATTTATACTGATAAAGTGGAAACTTGGTAGTGTCTACTTTGCTGATCACAGCTCTAAGCAGGATTTCATAAAATAAGCGTAAGCTGCTGTTGTGCTCTGCGGTTCAGCTCCCTCAGGCCCTGCTGATAGTCCAAAGCTACCGCTGGGCTTTGTGAATAGAACTGCAGGATGAGCAAATGGAGAAAGTAAGAGTTTCTGTGTGCTGGGATGTTCCAGTTGTTTAGTTCTCTTGCCCACCAAAGCACCCTTATTCCACTTGATCTTATTCCCAGGCTCTCGTAGCCTCGCACACTTTCCTCACGTCCGAGCTGGGTAACCAAGTGTGAGAAATTGTTCTGGCTTAGCTTTATGGTTTAACATTGTGGTTATGAGAGATCCTCAAGGCAGACAGAAATGAGGTGCCTGTATAAAGACATGCAAAGAAGCTCAAAGGCTTATGATGAAAGCATCTTCTCCGTAACTGGATTAAAACAAATCACTGAGAGTCACGGCTTTTATTTGCACAGTTCCTACAACGGTGGTGCCATTGTGCAAGCAGGGTTTAGGCTCCTTTGAGGAAGCCTGCAAGAAGTTCTTGAGAGCAAACCCTCCCTGCCCTGTGCACGCCAGATTTGTGCTTGCAGCCAGCCTCACTCAAGTTTTTTCCCAGCTTGCTGACAGGCAGGAAGTTGGGGGATGCAGCAGAGACGGCTTTCCCAGGGGCTTGATTGCCGTGGACGAGGCTGCACGTCCACACCTGGGAGGGCAGTGAGTCCCAGGTGGCCCAGCAGTGTCCAACCCGACATCCTACAGCTGCTACCTTGGGGTGGGGGTGGAAGAAATGCTCCATTAGGAGCAGAGTAACTCTCCAGCTGCATCGGCGGGGAGGTCTGCCGGGTCCAGGGGCCTTCCTGTTTAAATAGTTACAGAGTCTGCAGAATTGGTTAAACTGTCAGAAAAGAGTTATAGAGGGTAAAAAAAAAAAAAAAATAATAAAGGAGCCATCCTTCCTGTATCTGTACGTGCATTGTCTAACTGCTCCTTTGGGCTTGACCAAATGCTTGCTGGGATTTTTCAGGTCACTGTAATGAGTTTTAGATTAGGCCTTTTGTTATGTAGAATCAGATTAAAGTTTGTGGAATTGTAGCTGCAGTTCAGGAAAGTTTTAATTTGTAAAAGCCAGGGCAAATAATTGTCATAAGGTAGTAGGCCATTTCACTTCTGCAAGACCACGTCCTGTGGTTGAGCAAAAACAATGCAACTGTTTATTAAAGCAGCTGAAAATGGCACCCACAGAAGGAAACTTAGCAAAAACCCCATTTTGTGAGATACAAAATTCTGAATGTGAAGTAAAATACCTTATATGAACAGTATTTCCTGAATGTGACATTAGTCTGCATTCTTTCTCTCTGCCACATGATGGAGATAATGATGTAAGATACATAAACAGTGCTGCACGGGGCTCACACTTCAGGGAAAGAAGTTTCAGCTTGGTTTATAGTAGATCTTCCATTACGTTGGTTTTGCACTAGCAACATTTGCTCACTTGATCTTTTTGTTTTGATTTGGTTTTCTTTGGTTGTTTTTTTTTTCCTCCACAATGGCAAATATACCCTTAACAAATAACCAAGGGTAGTGATGCAGCAAAATACCAAAGTCTGTATTTGGTAAAACATTCAAAAGAACTTCGTTAACTTACATTAGTGTATTGGGACTTAAAATTGTACTTAAATGTTTGTGATTTAGGCTCAAATATAAGTAAGGCTGTTGTGTACATTCTGTAAAAGCAGGGAATTTGCAGCAGTTCCTGTTCAACAAGTTAAAAAGAGCGCATCCTAGAGCCTGCTTTCACCATGAGTTGGGTCTGTGCATCCTGGGGTGGACATGGTAGAATCCAGATTAGTTGATCTTTGTGTTGTATTCTAAAACCTTCACATCCACCCTTCTCTTTTCTCCATCTTGATCATCAGTCTTGATCCAGAAGCTGTCAAAGCTACATGTGCAAAATTCCCAGCGATTTCAGTGGCCTTTGGATCAGGCCAATATGCAAAGGCAGAGATAGATTTCCTTTTGGAAATTTTTCTAGTGATACTCAGAAAACTCCTGGCAAGAGACGTATTTAATTATGGCGAGAGCTGCTGTGTTATATTGGTAATCATAATGTAGTAACAAGACATTTGTAACAAAACTAGCATAGGTTGAGATATGTCCAGGATGGGAGAAACACATGTTTCTTCCAAGTCTGGTTTGTTTTTTGGGGTTGGTTTTTTTTT
>VZRN01000404.1:2003520-2127891 GCA_013397935.1 Dasyornis broadbenti
TTTTTTTTTTTTTTTGGTTTTTTTGTGGCTGTTACTCTGAGGACAAGAGTTGCTGATGTCAGTGCAATTACAGCTGCACTGTTTCCAGTTTTTGTAGACTGAATATTTGCTGGATGAAGCAATACTCTCAGTCCTCTCCATAGATCCACCTGCCTTGTGAATAAAACATGCTGTCTTTGAATCCTGGGTTCTGTTTTGGGCCTCTCACCACAAGAAGGACGCTGAGGGCCATGTCCGCTGTGTCCAGAGTGGGCAGTGGAGCTGGGGAAGAGTCTAGAGCACAAGGAGTGGCTGAGGGAGCTGAGGGTATTTAGCCCGGAGAAAAGGAGGCTCAGGGGGCACCTTCTGGCTCTCCTCAATTCCCTGAAAGGAGTAGCCAAGTTGGAATCAGTCTCTTCTCCCAGGTAACAATTCCAGGATGAGAAGAAGAGGCCTCAAGTTGCACCAGGGGTGGCTTAGATTGGACATCAGGAAAAATTTCTTCACCGAAAGAGTTTTCAAGCACTGGAAGAGACTGCCCGGGGAAGTGGTTGAGTTACCATTCCTGGAGGGATTTAAAACACTTGTAAATGTGGCACTTGGGGATGTGGTTTAGTGATGTGCTTGGCAGTGCTGGATTAGCAGTTGGACTCAGTGATTTTGGAGGTCTTTTCCCCTAAATGATTCTATGATTTTGTGAATCTATGCTGCTTGTTTAATTCCTTGTGCTTAGGTCCTTATGTCACCTGCAAAATTCTCACATGAGGAACTGTTCAACTCTGATACTGCAAATCTGTCAGTTCAGTGTCCACTTGTGAATATTTTTTTTCTTTTATTAGAAATTTCCAAGTTTGTATTTAGAGGCTATTCTTTGATCGGTACCTTTCATAAGGCATTTTTGTAACTATACTTACCTTTAGAATGTTCCATATATGTAAAAGGTCCATTAAAATGCTCTTAGAGTCAGTGAACTGACGTTCTGCCCAGACAGTGTGTGTGTGCATCCACGGGCTGATGTAATAGCTCCTCCAAATGTTAGGAGTTTTCCATCAGAAGACTTTTTTCCAGAAATGGTGCTCGCCATGCTCTTGGGTTCTGCTCCTGTTTTTTTCATGAGAACAAAGATTAGTCCTTCATGGTCCTAAACTCAATGCATGTGCATGACTTAGAGGCATTACCTACCAATAAATAGGAGATTAGCTGCAGCTTGTGTATTTCCTGATCAGTTCAGGTTTTTTCAGATGGCTCGTTGTTATCCCGTTTCCTTTAACGATGGGACACTTTAATGAGTTTGCCATCTGACATACATCTGCTTCCTGTTAAACAATACCTTCATTCTTCTGGAGCTGCTAAACTCATCTTTTCTCCTACAAGATTTTTATCTGTGCCCCGAAAACAGCATGTACAAATCGGTGTCAGCATATTCATTTACTTGCTGGGGGTTTATTTAATATATTGTTGAAAATGAACAGCAAAACGGGCCTCTCCTTTAATGCTTATTTGTTGAAAAATGGGAGAACATGGATATTACGTGTATAATTAGGGACTGGTCAGTCCAGCTCATGTTTGAAATCCAATAAAATCGACTTTTGTGGCTGACATTATACAATCTCTAATAGTTACTCAGTTCTCCCAGCAGAGTAAGAAGGGGCTGGTTCAAGAAGGGGGTGGGGGTGGAATTTGAGGCTGTTAATGTTGTTTCTTTGAGGAAAAAGCCTTCAATAGCTCAATGATCGTCTGTCTCACGCGTGTGCAAAGTTAGGGCTCTGTGATCATCAGGATCTTTTAAATCAATCCAGCCTGCATTGAGTTTGTGCATCTGCCTCAGTGCCTCTCTTTTTCCCGTGTTTTGGGGAAACATGGTCATGCTGGATCTCTGATTATGTCTTTCCCCTTCGCTGGGCAATACTGCCCCTGCAGAAAAACTTCTCTTCCTTTCTTTTTCTTTGCTTTTTTAATCACAAAACCTTTCTCTAAGAGACGGAAAACTGAATTTTCCTTTTACTTATCTTTACATAACAGACCGTATAAGTTGCTTTTATAATGAGTGTGTAGTGCTATTTAAGAGGAAGTGTGGATGTGAAGTTCTGCCACACAGGTCCAAAGGACATCTGTGAGAATGGCTTGTAACCAAATTAAGCAAACCTGTGGGGCACATAGTGTTTTGTCTTGGAAAGGAATTTACTTCCAACCATTCACATATGCCAGGTGACAAGTGGAAATACTTTGGGATTAGAGCTGAGGAAACAGAGAGAGCGAGGTGCGAGTATTTATTTGAGAATTAGCTGATGCCTGAACCAGAAAAATTATTACAATTCAGGAATTTTGTATTTCTTCCCATTTCTAGCTTGCACTTTTCTCCCAGCTCACACAGGGTTAATGTTATTTGCTGGAAAATGAGGGAATTGCTGATTACTTCAGATGGCTGCTGGTGCATGATCTGAAACCTTTGTTTTAATTACACTCTTGGCATTGTTGAGATCGATGTTTCTACCACCCTAAATGCCATTCCTTTGCCTCTGGCAGTGCTGCAGAGCCATGTGTTCAACACAGAAGAGCCGTGAAAAGTTGTTTGTTGCAAATGTAACTTGATAGTTTTCCCTGTGATGGCTGAGCTTCCCATGGGTTCCACCTCTCTGGCTTCCTGCGGTCTTACAGGAAGGTGCTGTGTGCGAACTTGGTCTTTCACTGTTTTCCTGAAGGAGTGAAGCCAAGAGATCTTCCCTGGTCATTGCTATGCCAGCATTGTTATACTTGCCCGAAAAGCTTTGTTTGTTTTTGCATCAGTGTTTATTAACAAAGCCCTTCATCATTTGTTTAACATAGAAACTCCTCCCTTCTTTCACCACTCTCCCAGCCTTCCATCTCTCAGAGCTGCAAGAACACGGCTGATGGCTTTGACAGTCTTTCACTCATGTTAAGATTACCTTCTTTAGGTTCCTTGTAGAGTCTGCAGTTTATCAAGGAGAGTTTGGGAGACAGTATTAATTGAAGCTTTGCAAGAAAATAATTCTACTTTGTCAGCTCTGGGATATCCCATCAATGATGGGTCCTCTACATCTTCACCTTCAGTCAGCAGAAAAGCTGTGAAAGCTCCAAATCTTCATGATAGTGTCTATTGTTACGACCTCTGACGTGACCAGGGGCCAGGCTTGCCGCATTTCATGCTGTCTTTTCAAAGCCCATCCTGGGGAAAGTATATTTATAGCTGGAACATCAGTTTATCATAATCCAGATGTATTGGGCAAGTGTGTGAAGAATTTTAAGAGGGCAGGACACTGAACCAAATTTGCTGTGATTATTAACAGAAATGTTTAACTCCAGTGGTCTGACAGGGTTGTTTTATTCTGCTTTAACTTGAACCTATTAAAAAAAAAAAATCTCTATCCTTTATAAAGAAGCTAGTTTGTTTTTGTTTTTTTTTTTTTTTTAAGGGATTGTAAAAGGGGCTTAGGTAAAGAGAAGATTGTTCTCCTGAAATTTGCTGTTTATGCATCCTTAGAAAACAGTGTGTTTTTTGCTATAAAGAAGTGGGTTATTAGACTTTACTTTGCAGTTAAAATGGAGAAGGCACAGTTTGGCACAGCAGCTCAGCACTGCTCATAAATACAGACTTGGACAGTCTGTGGCCCCTCTGTCCTTGCCACAGCGACTGCAGGGGACAGGTTGGGTGCAAGTTTGAGAGCTGCCCCCGTGAGGATGAAAAAGGTTCTCCCTGAAGTGAGCAGATGTTCTTGCTGCTGGCCTTTCTGATATTCATACTCTCAAAATCCTCTTCGTAAGAGTTTGCTTCTCTCCCATTGCTCTGTAGGGAACAGTGGCAGAGTGGGTGAGAGCGATTTCTGGGATGGAGGGGCATTTTCAGGGACACTGAGAAAGCTCTTACAAGGTGAGCCTGTTCCTCTTCTGGCTGTTCATGCCAATCTCTCCTCCAGTATTTACTCTAACGTTTGTAAAAACAGATAAGTCTTCTGGAGAGCAGAGCCTGCTGAACTGGAGACAGGGAAAACCTGAATAAACAAACATGTGCCACAGATTAGTAAGAACATCTGTAGGTTTTATATTGTTTTGAGAACACATACCACAGTTTTTCATTTCTTAAGCTTTTTTAGTTTCTCCCTTTCTTTCTGTCTCTCTCTTTTCTTCTTCTTTTTAAATATATTGCTAATAAAGGTTGGAGGTAGAAAGCACAGCTGGACTCTGCATGACATGCCACTGTTTAATTTCTAGCTCGGAGGATGAGAAGAAGAGTAGTTTTATTGTATCCTAGAAGAGAATAAAGCCACATGCAAATTCCAGCCATGGACATCTGTTTCCTCTTTGTGTGAAAGAATTCTCATTTTTGGAAGGGAATCCCAGTTCTGAAGGGGCTGACGAGGTTTTGGTTTTTTCCTTCTGGTCCCTTCCCCCCTTCTTTGCCACTCCTTCAGCATGCTGCCCTTGCTCCCTGGCTGCTGTTTTCCTCAGGACAATACCAGCTTGCAATTTAGCATCAGATATCAAATGAATGAATTTTGAGTTACTTTAAAATGTTGTGTTGTAGTTACAAAGAGCATTATTAAGTTCCTCCTTAAATTTCTTTTATTAAATTAAACAGTATTTGGTGGGAGGACTTTTGCTCTGTCATCAATCTTCAGTACTTACAGGTTGGTATTTTTCTTTAGAAGCAAGATGTGTGTATCTGCTGCTCTGGCTGGGAACTGCAGCTATTTCTAAAAGTAACTTATTAAACATAATCGTTTAAAATACTTTGTATCAGGGGAATTAAGTAGATGTGTAGAAATAAGCATCTGCAAAGTTCATTACCTTAAGTTAGGCATCAGGTGCTAAGGACTACAGGGACCAGAGTAAATGATAATTTCACTAACCTATAAAACATTTTAGAATAATTATTTGCAGCTGTCTGGGGGCTTTAAATTTGCCTTTTGTGTGTGTGTAAGGGTTGACTCTGAAGAACAAACAGCACAGTTATATAACATTAGGCCAGACATGAGAACTGGTACTATTTTATATTAATGTTGAATGAGAGGTTGGTGGAGCTTGCCAGGGTTTCATATTTGCTGGCAGCAAGTTACCCACATGTGTGGACCACATTTTTATTGTTGCCTTAGCCTATTTCAGGCAGAAATATCTGTGCCTAACAGGGTGTGATTCAGTTCATTGCTGAAGAGCTTTTCTCTTAAGAAGCAAAATATGAAAAGGAATGAAAAGCTGTAAGTGCTCGAATTAAGAAGTGTCCCCAGACTGCAAGATTTTGTCACGTCTGCCGTGGGGGAAGAATAAAGGGCAAAAAGCCATCTGAAGGCTTTTTCATGGTCGGATGAGCCACCCTTGCAGAGCTATTTCTTTTTGCATATATTAATGCTGCTTTTGGGTGTGGGCTGTTTAGTCTGGTCTCTTAGGGAGACAAGGCTTATGCAAGCAGGGTGTTTGCACACATGAACACACAGCAGCCCGCGCAGCCCTTGCACATCTTGACCACGGAAATGCGGCGGAAAGGCAGAGGCTGCAAAGATAAATAGGAGTTCCTGTAAGTTTCTTGAAAATATGTGTGTGAGGGGAGAATAAAGGTGATTAAGGGGTTTGAGGGAAGGCTGAACTTTCAACAAGGGCAGTGGAATAGATCTTGAGAAGAAATATGATGGAGGTCCCTGTTATGGGAAGATTGCCGAACGCAGCTTGGAAATGATTTGGCTTCAGAGAGTCCGAAGACAAAACCCAAATCCACAGGAAGGCAGATTCCCTTTCATTCCAATACCCATAAAATTGCTTGTGTGGATTTTAAGTTAGTGTGTCAGACAGGTTCCGATTGGCAACGGTAGGAAATGTAGGGCACCTCCTTAGGATCTTAGTGCAGCAAAGGTGCTGCTGTTCTGCTTGGTGGTGGTGGTGGTGCTTCCTATTTTGTTTGGGTTTTCCAAGTTTTCAAACTCTAGTAAAGTGTGACTCACAAATATTTAGGCCTTTATCCTGCAGCCCTCTGGGGAGAGGAGGCAGCCCCAGTGGCTGTGCAGGTCCCACTGACACACATCCAAAATCTTCCCAGGCATTTTGGATGTTGTGCATTGCTGCATCCCATGGGGCACATGGGGAAAAAGGAAACCCTTAATCCCCATCCAGCCCTGGCTCCCCCTGAGCAGGACACGGAAAGCAAACACCACTAACACTGAAAATCAAACAGCAGTTGTGAACAAGTTTCCCCTTTGATTGAAATGCTTCTAGCTAGGAGATAAAAAAGGAATTATGTCAAAAGCTTTCCTTGTTGTCTTATTAACAGCTGCATAATTTTACCACTCATTCACAAGCATAAAAAAGCAAAACTTGGAGGCTGTATTTGAAAGCTTGTTTTGTTTGGTGTACAGCTGGATACAGAGCGTTTCCTTTTCTCTTTTTTAACAAATTTGAAGCAAATGTATTGGTTATTGTTACTTTATTTTCCCCTAATTTTTTTGCCTCGATAATAGAAGATTATGTTGCTTTTCTTTTTACATTGCAAAGAAATCATTCCATATAACCTCAGTTCAACAATGATGCAGTAGCATGTGGGTGTATATATATATATCTTCTCATAAATTTATTACCATACATTACTGTCAAAGAGCTGGACTTTTTCACCCAATATTAAAAATGAAATTTAATTGCTACACTAGAGTTTCAAGATCCTGATAAATAAGAGCCATGTCTGACCTTTATTGCGGGGCTTTGAGATGCCACCAGGGATATTGCTCGTTGTCCAAGATGACAAACTTCCTCTGAGATTTCAGTTTGTCAGCTCAATGTACAGCAGTGACATTGATTTCTTCTCACTGCCATTTCCTGCCTGAATAGATAACAAATTTTCTGTGGCAGGTGTCTGTCAAGTTTAGTTTTGCCTGGCAGATTAACTTAATAGACTCATTTATTAATCATTACTTGCAGCACAGGGAAGCAGACAATACTCTTTAATTGCTGTGATGTTGAATGACTGTTCCATTTCAGATTCCTTTGTGTAGCTTGAATTTGGGTTTAATAAGCCATTCATATATCTAGTGATGTTTTTAACCTGGCATCACTCAGAGCAAAGATATCTGAATTAAATAAGCATGATCCATTTTGACTGTCTGCTCCTTTTCATGGTAAAAGATGTGTAAGTGCTTTCTGAGACTGAATAATTCAATGTATGAACTGCCAAATCAGCCTCAACAAGGGGGAAAATTAAGAAAGATAAAAGTAGAAGAAAATAGGTAGCTGGAGGAAGATTTGAGCCTGGGGTTGACTGGCTGACAAAGTGGAGGAGATAATGCAGAAGCTTTAGGAAAGGGCAAAGCAGACCTGCAGATACAGCTGTAGGGTGATCCTAGGACAGGCTAGTGTTTTCCTGGAGACCCCTTTCTCTGAGATATCTTGAGATAAATACTCAGCCTGGAGACAGCAAAGGGAGGGCTGGTGCCAGAGGTGGGTTTTACACAGGGCTTCTCAGGGTGGTGAAGGTCAAGGAAGAATTTAGTGGAGGGCTTTGGAAAGGAAGAAACCTTATAGAAGGCATAACCTTGGAAAGTGATGCCTCTTGCTGCAGAGTGTTACAGTGTGTTCACAATGAAAACTAATGAGTCATGGTTTTTATTGGGGCAAAATCAGTGAAGAACTTGGAAATGCACAGACACCTGGGACAGGTGGCAGCAGGAATGAGCCTGCACAAAGCTGCAGGCTGTTGCTGGACAGAAGAGTTACAGGCAGTAAGAAGAGAACCAGCAAATTTCTCCATTGGGTTTTAGTTGTATTGTGGTAGCTCCTCACAACCTGCTTTTAATTCTCATGGGAGCTTGGTCATGGGAGATCATGGGAGGTGTTCAGGAACGTTTTTGCATCTGATGCCCAACTGCAGCATCTGTGAGAGTCTGCACTGCTGAAGATGGTTTTTTGCCAAGCTGTGTTCCTGGCCTCGGGAACGTGTTTCTTGAACCATCCTTATGGCTTTCTTGGCTGACTGTCAAACCAAGAACGTCCCTGCACTAGATCACGCTGCTTATTGCTCTTCTAGGCCACCCTGGTAACAATACATTAACCTCTCAGCAGGGAATGTGATAAACAAAGTAAAACTGCTTTAGTGAAACCAGTCATTTAATGGCAGCATACATAAAGTGTCCGTAAAGATTTGTAAGTGTAATAAGCTGCAGGTCACTGAGGGAACAATAACTGTTCCTAATTTAGGCTGTTGAGGAGCATGCCAACCCAATTTGCTTTTGTAACATTATGTTGTTGTTTTTTTTCTTCTTTTCCCACCTCTCCAGATTCCTTTCTCTCTGGTACAGTTTCCCCTCTGGGAGTCCTTAAAGGTAAGTTCTCTTTAGTGATGGAAATGTAAGTTATACATTTTGCAAAGGCTTTCCATGGTAACTTATCTAACTTGATTGTTGCAATTCTGGGTGTGTTTAAGAATCAGTAATTATGTGCCAACCTACCTGTGCACGTGAAGATCATTTGCCTGAACATCTGAAAAATTATTGGGAATATCTAACCACTGATCTGTGGCATGCAGGCTAAATTTTACTCCCAGCATGCCAGAAATCTTACCTTTGGCTCTAACTTCTTTTTACTGCTTGAAAAGAGTGGGAACCATCTTGTGTTGTGTGATTTCTTTTTTTTAAATTTTATTTTAATTTTTTTAGTTATTTGCTCTTCATGGTAAAAGGAAATTGCAAATGAGGAAACTGTTTCAGCCTGGGTTTTCTGAACATCCCTGAAAAGCTGTTTTGATTGGCTGCATGTAGTTTATTTAAAGGTCATTTCAAGAAGGTGTCAATGGATCATGTTTTAACCGTGCAATTGTTTGGAATGATATGCTGTTCTCCCACCAACTGGTTGCTCTGTTTATCATGGTCAGAGTCGGGATTTAGATTTTTAAGTGGAGAGTTGGATTTGAAGTCGTGTAATTTCTCCATCCCTGTGTACGTCCCTGAACTCACTGCAGAAGATGAAAGGAAGGGTTTTTCGAGTACTTGGAAGTTATGGGGTGGAAGCACAGAGAATTTTTGTAGATCATTAAAATAATTGTAGCAAAATATATTTTAAAAAGAGGAGCTGGAGAGAGAAGCTTTCTTTTAGGTAGGAGTGCTGGACTTCCGAGCAAGCTGAGCACAGAAACCCAAACTGGGTCCTTGTATGTTGGATTGGGACAAGTTTGTCCTCTTGGTATGTGTCTGTAGCTGGGGCTGTTTGCGTGAAAGTTTGCATGGAGAGGCTTCAGGGAGTCCAATATAAAGGTGAGTCCACAGGCAGGAGGAGCATGAAAATCATCAGGAGCTTTTGCAGGACTGAGCTGCATTCGTGGAGGATTCTGTAGGTCCTTCATGAGCTCAGCCTGCTGTGGTGTCTGGGTATCATCCCACTGCACAGGGGAACTTGGGCTGCCTTATTAGGAATCTGTTTCCCTGCCAGTGTCCAGGAATGGCTTCCTGTAAACTCTCCAGCAGTGGTACTGGCCTGACCTGCTAATGGTTAGTGCAGCAGCCGTGTTTGGGAGCAAGAAGTGGCAGTGCTTAAAGGGAAAAAGTGCAGTGTTCGTGCCAAAACCACACAAACCAGCAACATCGTGTAGCTGTTTTCAGAATGTAAAGTTGTTTTAACTAATGTCCACGTAGCTGTGACAGTAAAATGTATTGTTTACGTTGCAGGCTTTAAAGAAGACAGTTTGAATTTAGCTAACTACAGGAGTGAGTCACTCAGGATGAGGCATCATGTTTAATCCAAAGAGGTCAGTGCAGATCTGAAGAGAAACAAAACTTGTGTCAGTTTGTTCCACAAACCTGCTGCATTGTATTCTTCTGTTGTGGAACCAAGAGTAGGAAAAAATCAGTCTGGCATACTCAGTCACTTTGGCTCAGCACAGGGAGAGAGCTCAGGGTTTGTCATATCAAAGCCAGGCAGTGAAAGCAGAATACATTTTGTTTATCTGAGTGAAGCTCTTAAAAAATTGTCCTGACAGTACAACAAAGGACAAAAATCATTATGGCCCTATCAAGAGGATGGATGTGGCCAGTAGCATCACTGGGAATAAGGCTGAGGGTGTAGGGATGTACGAAGGGAACATGAAGGGACAGTAATTACAAAGAAATAGAAATGCAAAGGACAAGAGAAAAATGGCACGAAGCCTGAGCAGAGAAGAGTTATTGAGATGATGCCTGAGGGACTGTTCTGCACTGTGTTAATGGGATTACTTGAGAAAGTAACTGCGGGAGCAGTTGTGTATGATGTGTGTGGGCCATCTCACAGAGCAGAGCAGAACCAGTGCTGTGGCTGTGTCATTTTTAAAACCATTAGTACAAAGTTACATAAGCTGATGGAAGATAGACTCAGTCTTAAGATTCTCTGAACAAGCTAATCACCATGGAAGTGAGGAAAACCTTTCCACTGTGAAAGGACAGTTAGAGAGACACATGGAAGAAGAAGAGACTTTCCTTTTCCTTGAGATATGTGCAGCAGCAGGGTGTTAAGCTTAAAGGCGCCAAATAAAGGCTTGTCCTAGGTAGCAAATTGGGTGTTTCTATATCCCATTTTCTCTATCTGCTTTACTCCAAGCTGCTCTGGCTATTCCTTATGCTTTAGCCACAGAGTTAAGTGCACAGTTTTCTGTCTGTGAATGTGCACCAGCTGTCCCCTGTGAGAGCCAACTTGCATGCCATGCACTAAACCAAGTTAAAAGAAGAGAGAGCATTGTATAGATTACTGAACTATAAGGTTACATTGGCTGTGGGTGCTGGCAAAGGGAGGATTGCAGTAATTAGCAAGAAACAGATACTGCTTCAAATACAAGTCTTACTGCCAGTGACTCAGGTGAGCACACAATTTAGGAACAGTTAATAGACTCTTTTTTTAGTTCTCAGTGACTCAAGAAACAATAGTAAAGAAGTTATGCTGCTTTTGATAAAAAAAAGGTTTTGTTTTTTTTTTCAATTGAAGTAGCATCCACTGCTGTAAGGTGTGCTTAATGTCCTTTCTCTTCCCAATTCTCCATTTTCCCATATTTTGTTTGAGGCACAGATTATTGCTGTGAACCAAAAGAGAGAAGGAAACTGTGCTATGGTGTATCAGATTTCAGGACCTTGTAACTTCTCAGCTAGGGTGAGTTAGTGTAGCTCTTTTCTGTCTCTTTAGTCTAAGCTTTACAGGTAAAACAATTTTGAATTCTTCTTACAGTACAGAGAAAGAAGGTGTGTACAAATCACTTTCTGCTACACCACCCTCAGAGGAGCACCGTGGTTGAATATTACGGTGACAGTTTGATCAGGTTTAGGTTTTTTTATGTGGGGTTAATGCTTCTGATCCCATCGCAAAGGCAGATGAGGAAAGGTAACAGAGCATAGATGTGGTGTGCTTCCTAAATTCCAGCCAAGCACCGAGCCTTCCATATTAGTTCAGGTTTTGGAATTAATGTTGTAAGATACAGTCCCCTGTATGCTGCCCTGGAATTTTCCAGAGCGCCTCTGTAACTTGCTTTGGAAATACTATATGTGTGTTCTTCACTGTGGGAATTTCACATTGTGGGCTGTGTATTTGGCATGAAATCATTGTGGGTTACACGGAGTCTGGTGCAGCTCCTGCTTTCACCCTGCTGCCAGGGTTGGGCAGTCTCTGCCCAGATGACTGTGGCCCTGTGGAGCCCATCCTTTCTGTCTTATCTTTTATTCTCTTCTGTGCAGACATTTTGTTCAGCACTTGTAATCATCATATCCGAGTTCCTACCAGCAGCACATAAGTGATTTATCATTTGTTTCGTGTTTTCATCTGTAATTCTTCTCTTTTAAAACTAACTGAGAAAAAAAGACAACTTCCATTTCTGCTGTGGGGATCCAACAGAAATACAGGGCATCAGGGTTTTTTTTCTATAAAATAGAGTTTTAGAACCCTATAGAAAATCAAGAGCCTCTGGTTAGGTTTGAGTCCAGAATCATCTTGTCAAAAATGCCTGTTTCTTAAGGCTCAGTGGAAATGGTCAGATCCCTTGGAGAACAGGGCTGTGTGTAAGATAAACCCATCTCAGGTGAAACAAGACTCAGTCCTCTTGGGTTTTATATTTCTGCATGTTGGCTGCGCTTCAGAGCCTCTGAGAGTTACGCAAATGCAGCTGTACAGGGAGAATGGTCTCTTTATAGACCAAATGTATTGTATGCCTGGAGAAAAGGCTTTGGTAGCCAGTGAGAAGGGAAGGATCAGGCGGGACAGGAGGACATAAGTCTCAAATGAGTAAACTTGGAAAACAAGGGGTTTTTTGTTTGTTTAGTTGGTGGGTTTTTTTAAGGAAAACAAACCTGCTGTCCTGGGAACCTTTTATCTTTTTCATTAGACAGGTCTGACTCTAAGATGAGACTCTTGGACTTTGGTAAGATTATGGAACATCAGGGTCAGCCAGTCCTGCCCCTGCACACCCAACCTCTCTGGGAGGGCTGGCACAGACTGTCCTGCTCCACTGGCCCAGGAGCTGAAAAGAAAGATAAAAATCTTGAACTGACCATGCTCAAGGTGATGTCTGACTCTTCTGGCACTCAGTGAGGCCAGGATTTCTCTCTTTGTCTCAGTGCTGAGCAAAACTTGGAGCTCTTAGACTTTCTGCAGATCTGGTGAGCCCACAAGTTTGTTTGTCACAGGCTTTAGCAATAAGATACTTTCCTCAAATCTGTAGGTCTCACAGATTTGCAGGTGTTTTACAGAAAGAGAATGAGGAGAGTCCAGCCTGTGAGGCTGAGTAGGACCAGAAAATTGGCTGGGTCAGAAGAGGGGTTCTCTGGGTTGGTTCTAAGCTGGTTCTGCCCACACCATGGAGAGCAGGTTTGAAGGAATACTTAGGTCCTTTGTTTTCTGTTCAGATGCAGCTGTCACCCCAGGCACAAGGCACTTGTGTTGAGGGGAGATTTGCTGGTGAACTGAACTGTAGATCTAGAGGGCAATGGCACATGTGCTCATTTGCTTGGTTCTCTTGGTTCCCCCTCCAGAAAACTCTGGAGGGGGCAGTATAGGGTGTGAACTGATTTTAGGGTTGGCTCAGCCTTGCTCTTGGTCGTCACTGCAGATAGATTTTGATACATATCTTGAAGCTTGCTGTGCAAAGACTGCTTGGTGGCTTTCTCTGGAGAGTGAGGACTCTAACCTTGCTTGAAGCTCATTGCACCTGATTTTTAAAGTTAATAAGAATGAAAAGTTTACAGAATACTCCTGCCCAGGCAGCTGGGGTTCTCAGCAGTAATACGTGTTTATAACTCCACCACTGAATCAATAAACCACATGCTATTTCCCTCCTAAAATTTACAGTCAGATCTGTTGCTGCTTAAAAGGGCAAGTAGAAAATAGAGGCACGTAGCCAAACTGGGTCTTAAATGGCTCTTTCCCTGCTCTTCAGGTAGGTGACCGTTTTCCTTTTTTCCTGGAGAAGCAGTCTAGTATTTCTTTGCTCTGTGCTCAACTGCATATAAGTCAAGAGTAAACGAAACCCAGGCCTGGCTTTAAAGCCATTTCCTTGCAGGCAGTGTAGTAAGTGTTCTACCATGCCTTGCTCCCTCTTTGAGTAACGATGGGGCTGATTTTGGGGTTAAGTCCTCATGGTTAAATACCACTGGTGTGTCTGCCATTTGCTTGGGAGCTGCAGCAGGAAAACAGCTTTGCATGGGGCATTTGGGGATGGGATGTATCGTGTCCATGCCATGAGCAGAGCGGCTGCATTTTTCTCACAAAGGAACAATGCACCCAACAGCTGTTGAGCAAACAGCCCTGGCTTTATTGCTGCCACAATAAGTGTCATTCACGCTGTCCTGGGGCACAGCCCGAGGAATGCTGCACACCATCTGCACCGAAGGGAGGGGAACAAATGCAGCCCTCGCTCACAGCACTGCAGGCACGTTTGGGAAAAGTCAGATGGCCTTGGATCATCAATGCAGCATTTAAACAGACCAGAGGAAAACAGGCTCACACAGTCTGTAGATACAGAGCCAGATTGTGATGCTCTTGGTCATGCCCAAGCCCCAAGTGGTTCTCCAGAAGTTGCTGAGCTTGCCAGTGACATCTGGGGATGTTTGAATATTGAAGATTTGATTTGGACACTTGTTATTTGCTGAAGAATCTTAAAAGACTCAAGTAATTCTTCCATGTAATTTATTCACGCATGCCTATGAAGCACAGATCTATTAGCAGGTAGTAGCAGTGCAGGTGTTCAAGAAAAACGCTGCTAACTTTGAAGTGATTTTTCAGAAGTGCATTTTCCCTCCCTATACATCCCTTTGTGCCATGGAAAGTGAGTGTAGCTGTTCTAGCTTGCCATGGGAACACTGTTTCGAAGAACATTTCCTTTAACCAGGCTTTTAGCACATCCATTTTGATTTACATCCAAATGGGTCACAGACATCAATGCAGTATTATATGGGCAGAAAAAGGGAATTAAATGCTTTTAACATGAAAAATATGCTCTTGCATATAGGCCAACTTTTGTTCTCTTTCAATTTATCTAGGATTTGGGTGGGTTTAATTCTAGGACTGAATTCAGTACTGGCATAAGTGAGCACAGCTCCATTAGTGCAAATGGAGTCTCAGCATTTATGTCAACAGTGAACTTAGATCATTGAATTTTTCCCATGTTTGGGCTTGTATGTTTCCTGCAAGATAATATACACATGTACGTGCACATATGCTGCACATATGTACATAAAAAATCCACTGAGAAGGACATTTGGCTCTTCGCTCCGTGTTGACTTTATGTATAGAAACTGCAATCAACTTGTGAATTCTTTGCTTTTCCTGTAGCTAATGTGCCATGCATCTGTAAGGGTCAGCCATGCAGAATGCCATGATGGTAGGAAAGGCAAACATGAGAATTGCTTTTCTTTCCTCAGTGTGCAGGACTGCACATGCACGCAGATCCATGTGATTAATTTGTACTATTTTTTTCTCCCCCGTTATCTTGAAGTTGAACACTGTTGTGAACAGAGGGGCACATAGAGGTACTACAGATGCTAATCATTGGAGTGAATTGTAATATTTACTCAGCTGCAGGCCTCAAGTTTAGTCTGTGCCATGAGTTCTGCTTGCTTGATGAATAGCAAGGCCAAGGCAGAGATGGCTCATTCTCTGTGATTCTTGCTGCAGCATTTGGGGTGTTGGGCTGGTCATCAGGTTTGGGAGAGGTGCGAGTATTGCATTTTCCTAGATTACCACAGCTTAGATGTCCTGAATATAGACCATGACCTGGCTGCACTGGGAACACAAAGCTGACAGCTGATTTTTGCCACAAACTTTGACTACAAACGCGTGGCAAATGTGACAGGCACGCACAGGTAAGAGCTGTGTGCACTGGTCAAAGGTTTTTGGCCGTCTGGAGGCCAGGTGTCCTCAGCACTGAGGAGTCCATGTTTGTGGGCACCAAGTACTTCCCCCAGCATATGAAAACAATGGTAATATTTTCTTTTTTGTTTGTTTTTAGATTGAAAGGCCTTTGGTATCTCCTGAGAGTGACTTTTCCAATGCTCCCTCTGCCCAACAAAATGGGGTGTCCCTGTTTTCTCAGTATCAAAAGAGCTAAATAACATTTGCAATGAGAATTAGAGGACACTGGTCTATGGAGCAGTATGAAATGGGATCGCTAGGAAGAAAAGTAGAGCTCTGCCCACATATAAAACTTGACCCTTCTCTGTGAACATTATCCCTGTGAATAATTGGAAATCTGCATTCAGGCTTCCCGCTGTGTCCCATCCCCTGAGGCCACACCCGCTGTATTGCTTTACATGGTGCAGCAATGCACAGTGAGATCTACATATATATCACAGAAAAGTGTTTACAAAAAAAATTAGCATGTGATTGAGCTGGGAAGCTGCAGAGGGCCCCAACTGTACGAGTTTCCATGCGCTTCAGCCAGAAGATTTATTTCCAATTTGTTATTCATAAGGGAAGAGAGAGAGAGATTGGGATGGGGTCCTTTGAAGTGGAAAACAAAGTCTTCTATTCAGCCTTCAGCTTAATAGAATACACATGACACAGGCTTGGCATGGCGGCCGCTTTCATGTAATGTGCTCCTTGTCATTTTGCTTTCCTAGACTGTGAATGCTAGTGGGAATGGGTATTGCCCTGGAAAAGTCAGGTTATCCCCTGCAGCTTTCTGCAGCAGGAGGAGCACAGTATGAGCAGGTTGGAGCTTTTTGGTGATGGTGGTGGGGAAACCAGGCTGAGCCAACCGCTGCAGTCGTGTTGCTCGTAATTCCCGGGTCGTGTTTCATGTTGCAGGAGCATGTGGAGACAGAGCAGTGTCATTGCAGGGCTTCTGCAAGCATTGCATGGGCACTTCTGCCCTTTTTGGAGCCTCTGAGCCCTGCCCTGTGGGCTCTGAGCTCTGCCTGACCTCTCACCATTATCCCCCGGACTGGAAAGCTCTTCTGCTTCTGTGCAGCATCTAGGGTGGTAGAGCATGCTCCAGGCACTGTATCACTGCAATAACCGGCAATTGTGTTCAAAATCAGTGTTTTGGGGAGATATGGACATAGATCTTGTATTTCTTTCCAGGAACAAGGCCCTGGTTTTACAGTAATTTCCAAACTTCTGACAACTTCTGTGCTTTGTCCTGTCTCAATGGTATTAAAACCTGCTCAAAGGGCGAGTGTTTTTGAAGAACTTATGAGCCTGACTTATCACAAAGCCCTGTCAATTAGCTGGTCCATGGGCTATGAGAGAAAACATGTGTGACCTCCAGCACGTCATCTTGGCCTACAGTATCGTGTGGTTAGAAAGAATTTGGGCTGGAGTCCTGCCGGTCCTCTTGGCCCTGTGACACTTGTTCGTCTTGGCTTCCTCCAGGATCATGTCCTCGTGCCCTGCTTCCCTCTTGCTCTTCTGCATGTTCAGGTTTGGAGCTCTGCGTGAATCACCAAAATTGGAGATGGAAAGAAACACATGAAGTCATCTCATCCTGCCCTTGCCAGCGCAGGATTATTCCCCACAGTGCAGTCTTAAGTGCCTTCTCCAATCTATTTTTAAATGACTCAAAGGAGAGGGCTTTCCTCTCTTCCCTGGGGAGGCTGGCTCTGCTGTTCAGTAGACCTCACTGTTGGGGAATTTGCTTCCTGTTCTCCAGCCTCAATTCTCCTTTTCCCTAATTTAATTGAACTGTTCCTGGCTCCACCCTTTTAAACAATTTTCTGTATTGCATGACTGTTGCAAATACCTGTTGTCACTTTGCAGGCATAATGGATGGGAATTCATCGCTGTTTGCCTTGCTTGGCAGAGCCTCTTCGTGCAGAGCTGCCCTGGGAAGCCAGGCTTTAGCAGAAACTAGATTTCAGAGCTACATGCCAAGAAATCAGAATGACCTTTTCCTTCTTCTTCAGACAATGACGTTGACATAAAACCCCATCATGACTGAGAATAGGCTGGGCTTCTGGCAAAGCCGGGAACGTCGGTATTAATGGGCTGGATTTCCTTTTATTCCTCCGGCAGCTCTTCCACAGTGCATTTTTACATGGCAGCAGTAACTGTTCTGAATTCTCAGGTTTAGCTGGAGATGTACAGATGTTTGGAGAATGTTTAATGAAAAAAAAAATAGTAATTCTCTTTTGATCT
Organism: Dasyornis broadbenti; assembly: GCA_013397935.1. Lineage (NCBI taxonomy): Eukaryota > Metazoa > Chordata > Aves > Passeriformes > Dasyornithidae > Dasyornis > Dasyornis broadbenti. The sequence goes on from VZRN01000404.1 coordinate 2,021,068, forward strand.
AAGCATAGTTATGGCTCCAGCAGCTCATCTTCTGAACCCTGAGTTTCAATTCAAGGTATCTTAAGCACCTGAAGTGTTTTGCAAATGGGGGGCTGAAGGTGGGGTTTGTGCTTTGACAACACCCAGACACTCTGGAAGGTTGTTTGTCTAAGGGAGTGTGTGTCCTTCTTCCATCAGGACTGAGTTGCAAGAGAGCTGTGTATCCAAAGACTGTAAGTTATTCTAGAAAAGCATATTATGGTTTTAAAGAATTATGAATCCCAATTTATTTATTTATGAGATGAAAATCAGTTTCTGCTGTGGGTGATGGCAGAATAGCAGCCCATACTGAAAACACCAGGAAAAGAATGGCTAGCATTAAAGAGGCTGGAATCCCTTTTGTGCTCTCGTACAGCAGAGCTGCAGCTATTTAGCTGTGGCAGGGCACCAAACAACATTGTGGCTGGCCATTGTTGCTTGAACAGTTTGATTTTTAAAACATTCAACTGAAATATAACCACCAGCCAAGTTGGAAGAAGCGAGTCACGAGGACAGCGTGCTAAATGAAGAGTCAGCAAACGAGGGAAGAGTTCTCCTGCTCCAGTGGAAAGTGGCTGTACTGCAGACCAGGAGCCCCAGAGCAATAGCTCAGACTAGCACTGCTATCCAGTTTAAGAAAATTTTACAGTACAGAAGCAATAAGACTTTAAAAAGGAGAATGCTACAGCTATAAAATAAAATTGCTGATTTCTCTGTGGTGGGCCTCATAAGGGCCATGGATGCCATCCCTTTTTGCTCAGTACTGATCCTCACATCATAAACCAGAAACCTCTCCTCCAGAGCTTCCCATGTGCAGTGTTTGAGGAGATAGGAAAGGGGAGATGGAGCAGGGTAAAGGAGGAGGGAACACAGTGACTGTAGCTACCACAATAAACCCCTCCCAGCAGACACTGGCCTTTGCTGCTTACATTGACTGGGCTCATCAAACTGTGTGACTTGAGAGGTGTTTTTGGAAGGCGCTGTTCTTGTCAGGGCTCTAAACGTGCGTGTTTAAATGCTGCTGTGAGTTCATGGACGGGAGCAGGCTGTGTGGGAGCCTTGGAGAGGAGGGTGTGTGGTCCCTAATGACGCCAAGTGAAAAACAGAGACACACCTGCTTTGGGATATAATGGAAGCGATAAGAGTAATTTCTTAACGATGGGGTTTTTTGGGGAGTGTGAGGGGAAGGGTTGGTTTAAGAAATGTAGGGGAGCAAACAGGGCTTGTATCTCATGGTGGTGGGGACTGTTTGTTTTAAAGGGAGCCTTGGGTACATCTGGGCTGAGCTGATACAGATTCTTGCATGCTGCCCTCCCGCTCAGTGTTTTGCTTTGTGCTGTTTTATCTGCCAAAAAGAAAATAAATTCACAAAATATTTGCAAAGTTGCATGGCCACAGGCTTAAATACATACATATGAATTCCCTGAAAGCAATTTGCTTCAAGCCCTCCTCAGTTCCAGACGTCTTTCTCACTCCATCTGCTTGTTCAAGTACACAAGTTCCTTGGGAAAAATCACTTATTACATCACTGAAAAATGCCACAAAAATAGCTTTTCACATAAGTTCCCATCCTCAGAGTTAACTCACATGGGGATCAGATAGATTCAAACATTTAATAACTTTTTATTTTCCTTTCTCTTTAAACACAGGATCTCTGGTCATGGAAGCAGGGTCACGTGGTGGATTCTTGGCAGTCAGCAGTCTGTGGAGCTTTTGCAGGTGCAAAGGATTATATGTTACACTGGGAAAGACTAAAGAAGAAAGGGAAAAATGTGCAAATCTATTAAGTATAGCAGAACAACATTCCTTTGTAATTCAAGTTTGTTTAGAAGAAAATGGATCCAGTTGTTTGGAAATAGGAAAGTCAGCAAAGGAAAGAGAAGAAGAAAAAAAAAAAGACTCAACCAGGGTGTCTGTTTGAAAGACAACCAATTTGTTTTTGACAAATTTCTGTTATTTAAAAACCAGGGGCCTGTCAGTCAGGCTTTGTGATTATTTCAAAGTTGATTTGTAAAATCCTCATCCAGGAGAAACTTAGCTTGGGTGGGGGTTTGTGCAGCTGTTCGCTCCGAGCACTTCCCCAGGGGCTGGAGTGATTGCAGAGGCCGTGATTCACCATTCCTGTGACAGCTCTGACAGCCATGTAGATTAACTGGAGGCAGGAGAGCAGAGGGCCAGCGCTGCTCAGCCTGGAGGCAAAAGCCTTCCGCAGCAAAAAACCCCAGAGGATGAAACATCTGGGCAATCTCCAGACACCACAACAGGAATAAAGAGTGGCAGAATACAATACTGCACTATTTATTACCAAACAAGCCAGAAGTTAATTGAATTCTTCAGTAGGCTTCTTGCTTGATTTTAGCCTGCTATACTTGTTTCCAAAAACACAAAAAGAGGGGGGGAAAAAAAAATCAATTAATGACTCATCAGTATAGCTGACAAGTTTGAGGGAGGAGAGACTCAACTGTCTTAATAGAGAAAACAGATTAATAGTAAAGGGATGGATAGCCAGAGCTTTTTCCCCAAGGAGCTAAAATACATTTTGAGATTCCAAACCAGTAACAGAATATGTGGAAAAAATAAATCCTCTTTAAAGAGAAATTATAGCATTTCTGGAAATAGATACTATCAAAAGCAAAGCTTGTTCTTTGATAACTTACAAAATCAGAGCCATTACATTGTATGTAATTTTTTTCAAAATAAGTTCTGTTAGGGGAAATGAAGTATTAATAGCAGCAGAATCCCAGGAGAGACTGAAGCTTCATTTTGAAGGGCACTGAAACTGCACAGCTGAAGGGAGGCAGCATGACTGTAGCTGCACAGAGTTAAGTAGATTGGTTCTGTGAGCAGTGAGGGAATGGTTTAGGTAGAACTGATTCCATTTTGGGGCAGAAGGAATGTTTTAGGTGACCTCTTGTGGTCTTGTCCAGCTGTATTTTTTCTGTTTATGTTGATGGGAAGGGAGTTTTATTCTGCTTAAGATCCTGCTGTTGGATTTCACACTGACTTCATCAATCAGTGCAAACAAAATCAGAGCAAATGAAGCAGATCGTTCATTTTTGTTTTGAAACAAATCAAGCTAACAGACTAAAAATGCTTTAAAATGCAATCTGTATGTCTGCAGGTGTGATGGGGATCATTAATTTACCTCTGTTGGTTTCTTTACAGCCAGATTGATACAAAAACTGTGTTCTGGCACGTTCAGAGAGCTGGAAAGGTTATCTGATTTACCCAAGGCCTTGAAGAGTAATTTCCTTAAGTCCAGTTTAGTGCCTCAGTTGGAAATTTAGCCCAGTGCCTCCAATTCCTTCTCTGTATGTCTTGATTCTGACCAGTTGTGCTTGGACTTGCTACTATTTAATGGATGTTCAGCAGTGTCTGCTCCTTTTCTGGCAGAAATCTTGCAGAAGGAGCTTCCAGAGGCACAGCTGTGCAAGGACATGTGCTCACTGTCCTTTGGCACACACTGGGGAGACCAACACTTGGTGCTGGAGGAGACACCAGGCCCTGGAGCAGCACAGAAGCTTCCAGGTCCGTGGTGCTGGTAGATGAGACACTTGAGCCTTGTTGCTTTCATAGGCTCTATTCCCCAAGCACAAATCTTTGCAGAGCTGGAGTCTTATTTTGTAGATCCTGTTGTAATTGGTGAGGATAAATATTCTCTGGCTTATCCTTCCTCCAGCCTGGTTTTCCTTCTCTATGCTTTGTTTCCCTATTCTTTACTTTTCACCAGCAGCAGTATTGTAAAATTCCTTTCTGACGTGTCCTTTGAGGACTTGCTTCAAAGCTCACAAGGTTCAGCTTTTTTTGGACCAGAACCTTCCCTTCTGTCTCCATTGCCTCCCTCTGAGATACAAGCAGGCCCTGATATTGATCTATTCTGGTACTGCATCCATTCTATTTCACTGAAAATATTTAGCCTTCTTGCTGAGGGGAGGCAGTGGAAAAATAATTTCCTGCTTTCTGAAGAATAGATTCCAGAGTTAAAAATTATTAACTACCTACGTTGTAGCTTCAGATGAGGGAAGAAAAAGCAGACCAAATTCTTTATCCCTTTCTTTCCACCCCAAAACAAAAAAATCAAAACCTTACCAGTACCCTGTGAATAAAACAAGATGGATGTGTGCATAGAAGTGATTTAAAATTATTGTGTTATAAACTTAAAAGGAGAATGTTATCCCAAAAACAGCCTTTGCACACAGATACGCCATCAAATGCCACCGTGGTGGTGGGGTGGTGAAATCACACAGACAGGCTTTTCTCCTGTGTTCTTCGCTTGAATTCAATACTTTCTAAAAATATGTTGGAGGTCCTGAGGGGCAGGGTAATAAGCTGAAAGAAACTGAAAGAAAAGTCCTGCTTAGCTTCCCTTTATGGCACACACACGTGTGTGTCTGTATGAGTTGGTTATAACTATTTGGTAAAGACAGAACCAAGAGCAACAATCTGTTGAATTCCATCCCCAGTGCCTGTGAAATGGCAGCAGTTTCAGCCAAACAGACTCAATGCTGCTGTGTCGAGCCCTCGTGTGTAAGATGGATGCATGTGATCCATGGGCTTTTTATGGAAATGCAATAGGCATGAATGTAAATATTAGAGATTTGAAATCCTCTCTGACTCATTTGCTAATAATTTAATCCCTCAAGGCCTTGTCCAGCTTTATCATCATCTTTGGTGTCTTAGCAGAGATGTCTGGAGCAGTGAAGGAGTGGGAAAAGGTGATACCTGAGCAGCTGGTAGGGAAGAACCCATGGTTAGATCTAAATATTTTAAGCCTGAGGTTGTGTTTGAACCAAACCTTGCCTCCTGGCTGAGCTGTCTGGACTTCAGCCTGGATCTGGGCAGGGAATGGAGGCAGAGGAGGGAAGTGTGTCCCCATACAGGCATGGTTCTGGTTTCACCCCGTGCTGAAGTCTTCTCTGGACTTAGGCTGCCTGACTGGACTGCCCCAGCTCTGCAGTGTACCAGGGCAGGCTGTCCCAGGAGAGCTTCTGGGTGGGTTTTGTGTGTTCTCCATGGGAGTGGGACAGTGGCAGGGAAATCCTGCCGTTGGGTATTTAGCTGTTGGAAAAGAGAGGTACTGCCCTGGAGCAGTGAGGTGATCCCCAGCTTGTCAGAGAACCTAAATGTCCATTTAATGTGAGTGAAAATCGCCCCTGTTAAGATGCCTTCTTTCTCACTGCCATGAGAAAAAGTGTGGCTTAACATTAATAATTAATGCTCTGTGGTGACAAAGTCACCAAGAATGGAGGTGCAAGTCCGGTGAGTCATAATGCAGTAATGAGAGCTTTTTGCACATTACCAGGGAGGATTTCCCATCACTTTTGTTTTGATCTAATCAGCTCTGACAAGATTACACACTGTGTCTAAAAGCCTCTTTAACTCTATAGCTCTGAATAAATTTTTGAGTAGTTCTCAAGATTTCCCTGCAGAGTCTGCTTGGAACATGCTCCTAACCCTGAATTGGTTAAATCTCTGGAGGGAGCAGTGCTTTGTCTTGGTATTTCTGCTGAAATCCAAAGAGGTTCTTGGATCAGTTTGCTCTACTGTAGGCAGGTGTTGTTCCCACACTGATAAAGGACCAGAATAAACTTCCTCTTAAAAAAATTTAACATGATACCGATAAAACAAAAGTTCAAATAAGAACTTATTGATTGAAGAGTTCTGAAAAAGACCATTTGTGAACTTGGAAATCAGTCAGTGTAAGAGGTTTAGTGTTGGACCTGATCCACTCAGTTTTTTAACCCGGAAATTGGGATTTGATCCTGAATCAGTCCTTGGTAACTTCCAGGTGTCAGTACAGAAAATAATGAAGAAGAAAGCCAATAGTATAGCTCAACCTGAATTCTTCTCTTTTTGTAAGATGGGCTAATTCCAACAGGGACATTATTCAAGAACAAGTTTCTGTCTCTTAAGTAAGATTGACCTACTGAATGGGGCTGGCCAGATGACAGGAACACAGAATCAGTCATGGCCAGAAGGGTTCCCTGGACCCTTTAGAAAATGTGAGGAGAAGTTGAAATGGTACTGAAAAATAAGATGTCGAAACTGAAGGAGAACTTGTCTTCCTCCCTTCATAGGATCTTACTTGAGGATTGTGTCTAAGTACCTGTGAACCATTTTCCTGTAGCAGCATATTCTACAGGCAGACACCTTGCTGTGAGGACCTAGGGTTATGTATTGTTCCCAGGTGAAGTATTTCACTCTGTTCTGATGCTCTTATTTGTGTATGAGAGCTAAAAAGGGTAGGAAACGCCAGCAGGAACCTAGGGGAATATCTTAAGTCTTCAGGTCTTTTTATTGCTATTGCCAAATAAAGGTAAATCATTCTCTGCAGATGTCTGTCACCAGCACTTCCATCAAGGACTGGTTGCTGGGAAAGTGTGAGTAGCAGGGGGATTTTCTGTTTAACACCCTGACCTGGTAAAGTTTGGCTGCTGTGTGAATATACAGTGACCATTGTAGCTTCTTGGGAGATGGGTGATGAATTTTCCACTACTGCGTGAAGGTTTATTTTCCCAATAGAGGAATTTGTCACTCTACTGGAAATATTAATGAGCCAAGAGCCTTTTCCCATGTGAAAATCCATCTTTATGCCTACTTGCTGAGCTCAAGCCATCCCCAGATCTGGCTGGGGCAAGGGAGAAAGGAGCCTTCTCCAGAAGCAAGTTGGTGAGTGAGCCTAGACACAGAGGTGCCTTTTCCCCCATCAGTTCTGCAGAGAAACCAGGATGATTTGGGAGTGGGAGGCTGGATGTGTCTGGGCCTTTCTTGCCCACCTGATACTCTGATGCTTTTCCCAGTTGCTGCTAAGTGGAGCAGACTCCGGCCTTATGAGGCAGCTCTTGGTGAGTTCAGTGACAGGAATTGAATGATAACTAAAGTGAATGATGATTAAATAAGTAAGTGATTTAAAGATCTGTTGGGCCCTGTTGTGTGTTAGTGCAGTGCACAGCTCTCCTGATTTCAGTGAGTAGATTGACTTCAACCGTTTGTGTCTGTTTATCTATCTGGTGATTGGGAACAGTCAGGTTCCTTTATCCTGTTCCTGGATACCTGTGTACTAAGGTTTAAGAGGTCACTCTAAAATTATCTTGGACATTTAGAGTTAAGGCTGGAGAATATTCATTTTGTCAGACTCTCTGCCTTCAATAAAAAGCAGTTCCCAACAAATGCTAGCATTAATCTCATGTTTTTGTCAAGCATATACAAACTTGCTTTTGATTTAGCCGCTATCCTGCTGCTTGTTGTGCTTATGAAGCATTTTATTGTTGCTGTTGCCGTTCTCAATTGATTGGTAAATCTGTACCAAATACTTCCCAGTGATGGAAAAAGAAACATTGAAATGTTAATAACGAAAGAGTAGGGAAGATCCAGATGTCAGCTGGAGAAAAAATGAAAACCAATCAGCCTTGATTAAACTTCCCAGATAAGAATTTCGGAACATCATGTCAGGATAAATTGTGTTTGTTCTAATCACTCTACCAGCCAAGACTGAAGCTGCTGCCAATAAGAAACTTTAAGGAATAAATGCATAAGAAAAGTTACGTGAATCTTATAAGGGACAAAAGTGAGTCTGACTAAAGTGTTGCCATCAGAGCTGAGTGATGCTTTGAGATTTTTTTGCTTGATACAGGCCTGACAGCCATGTGGTTCATTGTTTAATTTTAGCTTGGTCTGTGGGCAAAGGAAGGGCTTCTACATGCAGGCTTGTAAAGCCACTATTTTCCATGGAGATTATTTTTACCGTTCTAAAAATACATCGCTGACACGAGTACCAAAGTTTCTATCCAGACCATTCTCTCAAAGCCTTTTGGTCACTTACACAAAAACTGGCTCACAATAAAAAGATTTTCTGACCTTAAAGAAGGTCCAAGAATGGACTGGAATTTAGTTTAACTTGCTCATAGTTTCTGCTTTGACTTCTTGAATACAGCCCATTTTTCTGCTTTTTAGTGACCTATCACTGCTAGAAAGCTTCCGGCAGAGTGAACCATGTGGGCCAACCTTACGGGAGTGGAAGCTGCTCCTAAAACCGGGCATCTTGGGCTGTTCACTAACTCAGCTTTCCTGCTCTTCTTGTTTGAGATCCAGGGGACTGCATATGTGCCTCACTGCATCTCCTCAACTGTCATGGGACATTCCTTAATTAACTGTAAGAAGTCAAGTAGGGTGCCAGCTGGCCCAGCCTCCTCTATCGTAAAATAGGGGTTTAATATGCTCAAGTTAAGGTGGTTGGGAGAGATGCAGGTAAAAACAAGCCAGCAGGGAAAATGGATTTTTTTTCATTACTTTACAGGTTTTAGAAGAAATGCTTTTTCCCCTCTCCCATCCCAAGAAAAGAGAGATCAATTCTTCTACATTCCATAAAACTTGGAACAGAAAATAGATTATTTTTAGCTTATTCCCTGGGTGCTGTGTAGGCTTCAGTCTTTGGAGTCACTTTGTTCCCGGCTGTAGCAGATACAGGATTTATACAAGCTCCAGAGGAAAAAAAAAAAATTAGGAGGAACAAGAAAGATTTCAGAACAAGTCCCATGCTCTGTTTTCTCCCCCCTTTCTTCCCCTTTCATTCTTCACTTATTGCTGCCCCTGTATTTTAGAAGTTTCCTTCACTTTGGCTCTTCCTCAGCGTGAATTACTAAGTTGAAATATTTTGAACAGAGGAGGGAGAGATTAGAGTTAATTTTAGGATGAGGAAATAAAGCAAAGAGAATAAAATCCTGGGAGAAAAAGCAGCAAAGCTGGTCCCTAGATAGCACGAGAGGCCAGGCAGTAGTCACAGGGTTAAAATTTGGAGCCAGACACACACACGTTTGTGAGTGAGACATGCAGATGGATAAGCTGAAGATTTCTGGCTTTCAGGACAAAAGTCACAGCTGAGCTGGCTGTGGCAAGTGACAGTAATGAGCTCCAAGGGTGAAGTTTGGGAGTGATTAAAGAATAAAAATGCCCCTGAGGGTAAGATGGCACTTGTGGCAGCAGACTTCTGACAATTTTCTAAGACCCTTGGGCAGCTTCACATTGTTGTTATCCCAAGTGGAGCTGATTTAATCTGTTGGAGATGAGCTCCATCCCAAACACTGACTTGTCTTTTTTCCTTGAAACAGTCCCAGATCCAGTCTGTGTGTATCTAGTGAGTAGCCCAAGCATGTGTGTTTCAGATGCAGAGCACGTTTCTATCTTTCTAGCATGTAGATGGTCAGACTTTAATTCTCAAGGCAGAACACAGTGTGACTGGTTTATTTTCCCATCTCTGCAAATGAGTAAGCAGTTTCTTCCTTCCAAACTTGCTGTAGATGTTGGAAGTGGAACCTGTTATCCTTACAGCCTTCATATGTTCATATATGTACAGAGTGCAGAACAAAAGGACGGTAATGCCCCTGGGGATATTTGGATTTGCAGTTAACCAGCAGAGAGCTGTTTTCTAAAATCAACACACAGTAACAAAACACTCTGTGTACAGACCTTGGACAGACGTACCTGGGCTCTGACGTGAGGGAACGTGCTGTAGGCATTAATAAAGAGCAGTGTTGACCACAGCCCTGGGAATTATAGGCAGTGTGGCATTCACATTCACCCAACAATGTCTCACTTGTGCTTGGTATATTAATTTCCTCAGGTGGATTTGCAGCTGCAGTCACCACACCTCTCGACGTAGCGAAGACGAGAATTATGTTGGCAAAGGTAAGAGGGAAGGAGGCCACCAGACAGGCAGGTGAATGGCCTGGGTATTCCAGGGTTTCTGGAGGGCTGTTACAGAATGAAATCCAGCACCTATTAATAATCATTTCTGCTCTTGTCCTCGAAGGCAGGATGATGTGAACAGGCACTGCACGCAGAACTAATGAAATTGTTGTGTTCCTTTCCTTGAATTGCTCCTCTGGTTGTTTCCCAAAGGAGCTGTGTGGACTTGACTTGGGCTTGAGCTCAGCTTCCAGAGTCTCATGCAGTATCTTTAGGAGAAAAATCCTTGCAGAGTCAAACACCCAAAGTTAAACCGCCCATTAGGGATTTATTCTGCTGCTGTTTTGATAATTGTTGGGTTTCAGAGTGTGTGTGTCTGTTCTGAGGAGGGCTTGGTACGGGATTTCCTGTCCTAGAATTTTAAGGCACAAAGTTAGTGATGGCCAACATGTGCCAACCAGGGCAGAAGGAAGATTGCTTAGAAGATCAATAAGTTTAGTAAGTTTATGAATTGCTACTGAGTGTAGTGTTCCCATCATCTTCTCGCTGACCCAAAGCAGAGCTGACAGCTACAGAGCTAAAAGGCCTCAGCAGGTGGATATTCCTAAATCCTTTTCCTGCCCTGAAAGAGCTATTGTGTTGGTGGAGGATGGGATCCTGGAGATTCTGTGGGTAGATAACTAAACCTCTGCCAACAGTTTCCAATCTCTCTCTCTCTGTGGTGCAGGCTGGTTCCAGCAACGCCAGGGGGAATGTTCTGGCTGCTCTTGGTGGCATCTGGAGGACACAAGGCCTGTCAGGGTAAGGACATGGTGCACCTCAGGGGTTGTGTGTCTGTGTGTTGAGGGTGGTGAGAGGATGGGTCTGCTGGTATTTAAATACTGTCGTGCAGAAAAGCCTTTTGATTGCTGTACACCTGGACAGGGAGCAGCATTTGGGTAACCAAGAACTAATCCCTCAGGGAGGTCGAGTGTCCTCGCCTTAGCGCTGGCTGGGGGCAATGTCCGGGGAAGAGCACAGAAAAGGGGCATTTTTGGGTGCATATCCAACCTCTAAGCCCAGCTCAGGCATCAGAGGTGAAGGTGGCTTTGTGTTAATAACCCATGATGGACTTTTCCCTTTGAACATGTGCATTTGTGATTTGTGTCCATTTAAATTCAGGCACATCTTATGGCAGTGAGGACAGCAGTTTCATTTGAGTGCGTGTCTCATATCAGTAGTTGGTTTCTCAGTGAATTTGTCTTAACTTCTCCAGTCCATGAAGTTCAGCCTGTGCTTCCTGCAGTAGGGCTTGTGTCTCACCTGCCTTTGGCCTGGAAGAGAAATGGAGGGGGTTTTGGAAGCTTGGGGCTTTTCCCTGTAATTTTCCCTAGGTTTTTAACCCTCTCGCTCTTTCAGGGCACTGTTTTAACCTTTGTTGCCCGAAGCATTGTGCACATCGCAGCTTTGCGGGGGACAGCTTTCCCTGAACATCTGATCTCTGCTTGCCCAGCTAATAAAAGTTCAGCCCTCTTTCTACACATGTGGGAAATAATTCAAAACAAATTGCAGGAAGTTCCTGAACACCGATTCCAGGAAGGCGTCCAGCTGTGCCCCCCGGCAGTGCTCAGGGATGGGCTGTCCCAGGTTTGCCTCTCGGAGGGGATGAGGTGGTGTGGCACTGCGTGAATTTTGGGTCCTGCACAGCTTGGTGGACTTTGAGGCATGTTTTGAAAGGGACTGGGAGAAGTGAGGCCATGTCTGCTGCGAGTGGGAAGTTGAGCTCTGAAGGGTGTGAAAAGGCATAGATTTGACTGAGGAAACCTCCCCCAGCCAACAGCAGAAAGTAAAAATGTATGTTTATGTTCTTTTTGGGGTGTTTCAGCAGTGCCCTTTTCTGAACAACCCAGAATTAAACTCTGCCTAAAGATAGTACCCGTGGACTAGGACCAAAGGGAACACAATTTAGTCGAAATCAAAACAATAAGAGATCTGGAGAAAAAGTAACATGTAAAGGAGGCCAAGCTGCGTCAGCTGCGAGGAAAAGGAAGAAAGTCTTGGGAAAAATAAACGCAGAGGCTGCCATGCCTGCTGCCAATTATAAATCTATTAATCAAAACCAATAAAAATGTCGGGCTTTTTTGGCCAGTTGCAACAGGACATGATTTATGGCTCCTCTAATAAATCTCGTACTTGAAGAGGAGGAATTCTGAGGGCAGAAAGATACATTGCTTATTGCCACCTTATTAAAACCAGAGCACAGGGCTCAGCTTCCTGGTCTGCACCTAGTAAATCCCTTTGCTTCACGCCAAGAAATTCCACATCCCTTTCTGTCCAGGGAGAGCCAGGCTTGCGGCGGGAGGTAGGATAGGGATGGAGAGAGTGATCTGTGCACCTCTTTGCTCTTGCCAGCAGGGTAGAGGAATTATTCACAGGAAAGGGAGTTTGCATCTTACCCAACAGCTTCTCATAGAGGAGATGGTGGTGCTTGAAAGCCATGGATGAAGCTTCACAGCTCGTTGGTGAGAAACACTGAGGGTAATTGGAGTGGTAGGCTGGTGAGGTGGCTTGAGCTGGGGATGCAGCTGGTGGTTTTTACACCAGGTGTTCTGTCCCTCCATGAGCTTCCTTGATCAGAGTGGGCTTGGCACGTGTGAAGTACAGATTTAATTTTGAAATAATAATGCCTCAACATTGTTTAGTTTTTATCTGTTGTCACGTGAGTTATGAATCTCGATTTCAGTGGAAAAGCACCAGAAGGGCACATGGCTCGGCAGGAGCAGCACATGCACAGAGAAAGGCTCTGATGCTCTCCTCAAAGGGAGGAGAGCAGCTCTGCCTCTGAGCAGGCCTCTCCTTTGGGGAATAGAGAGGGTTCTATCTCTGGGGGGATTTTGCCTGGCAGCCAATCCAGGGCAGAAAGCTTTCTCCAGCACTGGCCCTGCTGTGCTGTGTCCAGGCACTGCAGTGCCTTACCCACTTTCCCAGGAAAGTGGTAGAATCAGCATTCCTGGAAATGTTCAAAAACCGTGTAACTGTGGTGCTTGGAGACATGGTTTAGTGGTGGGCTTGGCAGTGCTGGGTTATTTTGGGCTTGTCTCTTTCAACCTAAATGATTCAATGATCCAAAGGGTAACTGCAGGGGTCCTGTTAGTCGCCTGTTAGGAGCTGAGGAGTGGCAGAGTGCCAAGTGAAATCTGCAGGCAGAGAGCAAATCCAACTAGACAGCAGACCTCTGCCCACCAGAACAGTTTCTGATGGGGCCAGCAGAAATAAACCCAATTTATCTCATCTGGTGATGGGGGCAGGCGTGGCCCAGTGGGGTCCAGTTTGGATCAGAACTGCTACAGAGCTCAGCTCCTTGGATTTGGGACCTCCCTGCAGCTGTCAGCTCTGCCCTCCTGCAGAAAGGGAGCCTATGGGGGAAGCGTGGATTGGAGAGGCAACGGGTGGCAGGTGGGAATAGGAAACTGTGGGAAGCAGGGCCAGGATTCTTGGAAGTGATGGTTGGTAATAGAGGTTGCCAGGGATGCAGCTTCTGGGTAACTCAGTTATGGGCCCTGTTTGTGTAATAGCCGTGTCTCGAGTGGGCTGTTCCGGAAACGAATGTCTGCCCCTGCTCCCCTAATGAGGCTCCCTAATTCAGCAGGAGAGGGATGGTGTGTGCTTCAGGAGCGATGCTGCTCCCTGGGATTTGCCCTACCAGTGCTCTGTCCGTACATGCCTTGTACAAATTACTCTGGTTTAAAGCTGTCATTATGGTAATAGACCCAATTGCTGTCTAGTAAAGCCATAAAATGTTTCCATCTGCCTGTGTGCTCCAGGCTCCTTAGCAGAGCTCATTACAGCCAGAGGTTTCGCTGTGCAGCAGGAGCAGGGAGCTCCTGAGCAGCCAGGTCTCATCAGGAATTGCACCGTGTCCCGCTGTGGACGTGCTCTGAGCAGGGACCATGCAGTGTTTGGGAAAAAGCCGAGGGCAGGAGCCCTGTGGAGCCCAACCAGGCTGAGGGTGATAGATCTGGGAAGGGGTGGGATGCCAGATTCGAGCCTGATGTTTAATCCTTGCTTGCCACGAAGGAAGCCTGTAATCCTCTGGGAGGATACACAGTGGCCTTTCCTGAAGTTTATCCTATCCTATGAGTTTAGATTTGTCAAGCAATTGGCTTTGCATGAGTTTCCTGTTAATTTCGAAAAACTATGAGGATCAGCCACCTAAAAAGGGTGGCAGCTGAAGCTTCCACAAATGGAATATTCCTGCTCCCTCACGGCTGTTGTGTGGTACTGGGAATGAGCTACTGCAGTGAGCAGGGCTGTCTTTGGCAGAGAGGATGAATGGGGAACAGTGGAGGACACACGATTGTTCCCATCTGTCTGCAGCTCTTTGGGGATGTGTCCGAGCTCCCCTATCCAGTAGTCCATAATGGCCTCCTGCCTTTTCCTTCTGCACCTGAGGCATGTGGAGAGGGGTTAAAAACCACAAGCCTTGGGAGTGCTGTGTGAGGGAAGTCCAGACAGATTCCTTCAGCGAGCAGTGGGGTAGGATTTAAGAAACCATCAAGAGAAAGTTTTCCTTGGCTTTGTTTTCCGAAGCCCCTGTATCCGCTCCCTTCTCGTCCTCTCAAAGTGCCTTTCCTTTGCCTTCAGCTTGTTCGCAGGTGTTGTCCCACGGACGGCAGCCATCAGCCTGGGAGGCTTCATCTTCCTGGGGACATACGAGAAGACTCGGCAGCTGCTGCTCTGAGCCAGCCTGGCCGCTCCTACTGGGGGAGAAGCTGGAGAAGCCACCGAGCCAGAGGAGGAGTCAGGCCGGGAGCAGAGCCTTCCTCCCACACCCCTCGCAGCAGCTGTCCCGCAGGCTGAGAGCCACTCTCCCTGCTAGAGGAAAGTAAATCCTCCAATAATCCAGTTTCCCAAACATGAAATTTTCCTGCATGGAAAGTGGGTGAGGTCACTGTGAAGAGTTGTGCCAAAAAAGTGATGTTTGGGGGGTAAACAGCTAATTACGGTGGCTGCGAAAGGCGTTATTAGAACTCCTGCAGGGAAAGTGTTTTGGAAAGCTCTGGCTCGGGGGCTGAGTGGGGAGGCTGAAATAAAGCAAGTTTTCATCATTCAGTGGCACCTGCCTCGTAACGGGAGGGGAAGGGGCCGATAGAGTTACAGCCTGCTGCCCTCCAACAGCACCGAAAGGATTCCGGCTTGGGAGAACTCTTTGTAAAAGACAATAATCCATTTGTTTCTGATTCAAGCTGTATTTGTGGAAGTTTATATTCCTGTTTATACCTACAGGTGCTCAGCAAGCATTCCTGTGTGGGAGCCAGTGCAGCTTTATTAATCACACTCACATTTCTCCAGTAAAAGCATGGGCTTGTATTATTTTACAGCTGTGACTGAGCAAAGACATGGAGCCCTGCCTTGATTTGGTCTTCATCCTTCAGCAGCTGAAGCAGCGGGAGGATGGAAGTGCTGAAGCCTTGGGAGGGAGGCTGGGAGGGCAAGGCAGGGAGAACATGGGAGTTCCCCTGCTGATGTAGGGGTGGATCCTGAGGGCTTTCAGGGGGCTGCTGGCAGGCAGAGCAAAATTCTGGTGCTGTTCTTGCATAGGAAACAGAAGCTGCAGCAGCCAGAACAGTGCAGGGATGAGTGTGCTGAAAAGACTTTATTGGAATTACTCAAAATGATCACCAGAGCTGGTACTGGGGGCAGGGTTGCAGCACCAGCTCGGCTGAGTGGTGCTTGAGGAGGTTCAGGTGTGGAGAGTTTTTTGTGTGGGTGGGCAAAACCAAGGGGCTGTGGTGGGGGCTGGGTTCCTGCAGTGCCCTGGGCTGGGCCGTGATGCTGGGAAGCTCCTCACACAGGGGTGAGGAATGGGTGCCACAGGGGTTGTGACTGAGCCGTGCCAGGTCACTCGTCCTGGTGGCACTGTGCCCGCTCTGTCCCTGTCATCGCAACACTGCTGGACCAGGGGTGCTGGAATTGAGCTGTGAGGCTGTTCTCCTCTGCAGGACGATGCACAGGTGTTGGCAGCCCGGGGAGAGGGAGAACAAATGCCAGACCAGGTTAGTGCCTGACCAGGGGACACGAGTGGAACTGGAGCCCCTGCCCAGAGAGCAAACAGCCCAGGCTGGATGTTTTATTATACTGTCATGAGAGGGTAATAAGACTTTTTAGAGGCCAAAACTTAGAAAATAATTGGCAGGCAAGTAAAACATACAGAACAAAGGACATAATTCTTAAAAATAATCTTCAATTAAAATGGGGGAATTCAGCCAAGTCCTGCATTGGCTGGTTGGGAACGCCACTTATTACCATGGCTTGGTGTAGCCGTGCTTCTTGGCACTTTGAGGTTGTCTCTTTTATGACATTTTATATAGATATATATATGTCTCAGAAGCAATTTTAGGGGCTGGGGTGGGGGGGAAGGAGATTTACTACTCTGTCTCAAAAATCCAATATATTTTCTGTTGACGCTCTTTAAACATGGTGAGGGGGTTAGCATTGCAGATGATGAATTTAATTACTTGAGATGTAAATAACCACCTTTCATAAGTCATTGAGTGTAAATGGTACATTTTTTTGTTGTTTTTATTTAATATTGCAGAATCAGTTTCTGTCATCGCTTTTTTTTTTTTTTAATTAAAGAAAACCAACCCAACCAACCAGCCAGATTATTTTAGTCAGCCTAATGGTGGGAGGGGACAGACCCCAAGTGCTTCCCCTTACTCTGTGCTAATGGAGCAGCTCTGCACCACGGGAAGGCCAAAGATACCTGGGAGTGGCACCAGGCAAGTGAGCCCCAGCAGGCAGCCAGGGCTGTTCTGCACGCACCAATTTGTCTAATCTGGATGAAAAGGACGTTTTTAGTTTGGGGGCCATGGTGGGGGGAGATAGACAAAAAAAAGTGTGGCTTTTCCTAGGACTGTTTGCCTTAGGTTTTAGCAATGTTTTATTTCAAGTTTACCAAAATTTAGAAAATTAATTAATTAATTGTAGCCTATTACTGGTATAAAGTGGAATAACAATTTGAATTTCAAACCAGGCACCAGCCTCTTAAAGCCTCTTTCCTGTCTTTTTTAAAAAATGTTAACTCCTAGAAATGTTAAAGGACTGAGTAGTCTCAGACAACCAGCTTTATACCCAAAGTTATAATTTCAAGGGGGAAATAGTTTTAATTTTTAAAAAATATACATAAACTAAATTGAGATTTTCACTTAAAGCAGGAATTCAGGCTTATCTCCAAAGCTGGCTCTGGAATTTCCATCCAGGGTGGGGTTAGGGTTTGGGAACACCAGAAGTGTTCACAAGTGCAGCTGGGTCTGGTGCTGTCCTGGCCCTGTTTTTACTTGCACACACACTCACACCCCCATCTGTTCTGTTCTCAGTGCCAAGACAGGGGGACTTGCCAGGTACAAAAGCAAGCTGATATATTGGAAATGTATTCCTTACGAGTTCTTTATTGTATTTTTCAATCCAACCCCAAATTCCACCCCATCCACAACACCAGAGCCCTGTGCTGTTCCCCAGGATCTCATGGCCCAGTTTCAAGAGCAGGTACTTTAACAGTTAATCTCCATCTTCATGAGAGAAAGACAGAAAAGAGTATAGCAATGGATTAGAATTTTATTTAATTTTCAACTGAAACTCCCAAAAGCTCACTCTCAACAAATCAGCTGTAATATTATAAATGAACCTTTATTAAAGACACTTCAATGCCGTTTGTTAGACACTTCAATATCTTACATGTTTTTTCAATGTACAACATTGTACCAAATTTTCTAATAAATAAATAAATTTGTACACAAAAGTAATACTTCCTCTTTCACATTGCCTCTTAGAAGCAGCAAATTCACATATTTAGTGGAAGTCATAACATTAGGCAGTTAACTTTATTCAGAAACATTATTTTCAAATGTTAACATGGCAAATATGCTTTGTATCCACACTGGTGATGACACTTCCGCCAGCAAAACGAGCCCATTGAATCATTCCCATCTTCCCCGTGTCCCTGGTTCCATGAGTCGGTTCTGGAGCATTTTTCCCTTCAGTGAAAGGAAAACTACGCTTGGTTTGTAATTTTCTAACACCCATTTCCTTTGCTTTGAGTAAACTTGGCACTCAACATAATTCACCACCTGTCTCAAAGTGCAAACGTGTCAATAGTCAGGGACTGGGGCAGACAGGTACTGGCTGAATTATGCTTGGCTTCATCTAGGGGCAGCTGCTGCTCTCCCTAACCCTGAGGTCCTTCCCTTAGAGGAGCTGGTGGCTCCTCAAGCTAAGGCTGGGCAGGACCAGCTTGTAAGAAAACCGAGGGGCACATTGCAGCCACTCTCTGAAACCCCACAGGTGCAGCAGCACTGGGGCAGGTCCCTAAGTGATGGATGCGAACTGAACATGAAGTGTTTCTGCGCTTTGCTACTTGTTCTGAACCACAGTCCTGGCAAAGGTGGATTCCCAGACTCAGCCTCAGTGGAACTGATATTTGAGTTGCTCCTAAGGAAAAAAGTAACAGCCCCTCCCCATGATAAAGCTGCCCCAAAGTAGTCATCACCAGAGTTAGCGACCTCGTGTTAGCAGAACTCAAATCACAAAGAACTGGGAGTCCACCATCCACAGGTACCAACAGACACCAACAGAAAGCAGCCTTTCTATAAATAAAAAGCGTCATTGTGAAGGCAGAAATGACAAAGATCTGTTGGACTGAGGTGGGCATTTCTTTACCCACCCCATTAATGGATGAACTTAAAAGACCACATAAAAACATTTGGGACATTTCCATTTAAAAGTCTATTCAGCCATGAATCCACAGTTTTCCTTCTAAAACAAAGTGTATTTCTAACTAGCCCAGAACTGCTACACAAGGCAGCATAGGTGGTAGCCACTCGAAGGTGGTATTTTCACAGAGTCTGGTTGTTCAACTACAAAGTGTAACATTGTGTTGCAGGAAAAAATATTGGATGACTTAATGATACAGCTGTCCCCTTAGGAGTGCAAATTAGTTCTGTTGTCAAAACAGCTCTATGGTTTCAAACCCCCTCCAGAACAGATGTGTTTTTTGGGTGTGAAAATGCATCATACTGGCACAGGTTATTTCTTCTGAGCAGGGCGAGGCTGGATCACTGCACACACCTCAGACAGGTGGAGCTGAGTCCCTTCAGGAGGGGAAGGGCCTGTAGTGAGGGCTGTGCTGCTCAGTGCTGTGCCAGCACCCGTGGCAGGTAACACCTCCTGCGATGACGTGTTTGAAAGGTGCACTGTTACGAGACCACCCCTGGTTTACTGCATGAATTATTTATTTTGGTAACGACTGCTTCCCAGTCATAACAGCCTTTTCCTCTGGTTGTTTTGGGGCTCTGCACTGTTGCCGAGTTATTTAGTGCCTCCTGTGTGGTCCACTCTAAAGTCTCACACAGTCACAGTTCAAATAGTAATTTTTATGAAGTTTTGAAAAATAATGGAATTTAAGTTCTTCCACCAACAGGAAAATATCAGGTTGCTACGTAATTTCTCTCTGCTTTTTTTCCTTATAAATTTCATTTGACACAGCTGAAGATCTCTGTTTAAATCTGTTAAGTGCAATAAATTTCAAAGGGGAGCAAAATTTGTGCTAAGTAACCCAGCTGAATCACAGAGTGTCTTGGGTTGGAAGGGACAGAATCACAGAATTAAGACCTTTGAGATCATCAGGTCCACCCTCTGACCTAAAACCACCTTATCAACTAAACCATGGCACCATGTGCCACATCCAGTCTTTCCTCCACCACCTCCCTGGGGCAGTCCATTCCAATGCCCAAGCACTCTTTCTGTGAAGAATTTTTTCCTAATGGCCAGCCTAAACTTCTCCTGGTGCAGCTCAAGGCTGTGTCCTCTTGTCCTGTCACTGGTTTCCTGGGAGAAGAAACCAACCCCCACCTGGCTGCACCCTCCTTTCGGGGAGTTGGAGAGTGATAAGTGATTTCAATTACTACTGTAACTTAAATTTCCCCTCTTTCAGTTTGAACTCATTACTCCATGTCTTGTCACTACAGTCCTTACATTGAGGGCACCAGAACTGTGTGCAGAACACCAGGTGGGGTCTCACCTGAGTGGAGCAGAGGAGGAGAATCTGCTGCCCACAGTGCTCTGCATACAGCCCAGGACACGTTTGGATTTCTGGGCTGTGAGAACACATGGCCAGGGCATGTCCAGCCTCTCATCCCTCAACACCCCAAAGTCCCTCTCCACAGAGCTGCTCCCGGTCACTTCTCCACCCAACCAGTACCTAGGACTGCCCCCACCCAGGTGTACATGGTGTAAAGGGACTTCCACTGAAAAGAGGACAATCCCTTTGGAACAGTCTGGCTTTTTAAAGTTCTGTTTATGCATTTAAGGCACCAGAATTATTTCTCTCACAAAGTTTAACAGCAACCCGATACTGAAAACAATATTGCCAAAATTGTAAAATTTCACTCAGTTTTCCATGCACTAAAGATTAAAATAGCCTCTGTAAAAGATATATATATATATTTATATATATATATATTTATATATGAAAACTCTTATGTACAATTGTATCAAATACTTTTCTCTTTACACAATAATCCCTTGCATTTATGTGCTTCATATGCAAGTTGACTTTTGAACACTTCATACTTCTCAGGGAAGTTTTAAACTATGTACAATCAGATGACGCTCGAACAGGAGTTTGTTCCCCATACAAGCTTGTTTCTCATACCTCAGTTGGTTGCCTTTGCCAGGCCATCAGTTCAAGATTCGAGGTAGAAGTAAGTAGCCTATATACTCTGTGCAAAAAAAAAAAAAAAAAAAATTAAAAAAGTAGTAGTGTGTTTGTTAATTTGCACGTGGCAGTCAGGCTGTGCCCTCAGTCCAGAGACCTGTGGGGTGGCTTGGGCTCGTGAGCAGAGTTGCAGGGCTGGGCTGCGGTGCCATTGGCCAGGAGAGCCTGCTCCACCTCTGCTTCCCTCTGCAGATCCAGTAGTGCTGGGGACATTTCGGGAAGCACATTCAGTTGCTTTAATGACCCTCCTGCTGGTGAAGCTCTCACCAGGTTAAGGTTGTTAAGCTCTGAAGGCCTTGCTGCTGCTTGTGAAGAGCCTGCAAAAGCCCAAAGGATCAGCATGGTTAGGTGATACTCAGCCTGCCACTGCTCCCATCCTCCAGGACCCTGGAGTCCTTCCCAACCCCACCGCTGCCATCCATGCCCTGAGCTAGCTGAAAAGGCTGAGGGGAGCACACGGGGCTGTGCTCCAACCCCGATGGTGCCCCTGGGGATCTGAGGTGACCCCGAGGAAGGACGTACCACGCGTGTCTGCGAGCAGCGCGCCGGCCGTGCCCACCGGCCTTATCCTGTCGTGGTTGCTGGGGTAGAGGGTCCCGTCTGTTTCCACCCTCTTGCCACTGGCAATCCCGTTGCAGGGCTGAGGAAGGCTGGTGCCTGCACCCCTCTTCCTATGGCGCTCCTTGCTGCTCAGTGCGTTGGGGTGGGTGTTCTCCACAGTCTTTAGGCTCTCGGAGTAGCACTCGGAGTCCTTGGGGTAGATGTGGACGTTCATGCTGTCTGTGCTGCCGCTGCACTCCGTGCACACCACGGGCAGCCCGTAGCCTTTGGGGGAGGAAGGCAAAATCAACAAAGGAAGATGAGCAGCTGGAAGTGGTGAGCACTGGAGCACACAAATCGTGGGAGGACAGCTCTGTGTAGTTCATGGGGGAATCTCTAACTAATGTGGACACTTTGTGGTTTTACATAGGGTTACTACACACCCAGTCTTCAGAACTCTCTGGCCACCATCACTAAAGGTAGTTCCAATTAATAGCTTTAGTTACTTAGGGATTCTTTTTCACTCCACAGAAGTTGTAACTTCCTTCTTTTTTTAAAATGAACTATGCATTTCTTTCCTTGTCCAGACCTTCTAGTCAGGGTAGAAATGCAAAGTGGAACTTCCCTGTAGCCGCTTTAAAATACCAAGTTACCTTCCTTATTTTTGTGCTGCTGCTTTACAGGGACCACCATCAACTCACACTGTTATAGCAAGGTATGTTATTACTGGTAGTGGGAGCAACAGGTGAGCAGAACTCAAAGCAGCAAGGAGTTTCTAAATGTTGAAAGATAATTTCCTCAGTGCATTCAACACCTTTCCATTATTAAACTTTACATTGGTGTCTCCTAGAGAGAAAATTTGTTTCATTGGCTGATTTTCTGTGGATTTAACAATAATAGTGTGAGAACAGAAAGCACATCCTAAAAACAGAAAAGTATAACACCCTAGAAACTGGCAAAGAGCAGAGGTGGGTGTAGTACCCAAAACAAACTTTAAATTTTGAAAATAAATAAATAAGAAGCTGAGCTTTGAAGTTAACAGCCCTTTTAAAAGAGCATGAAAAAATTTAACACCTTCAGTTTTGAAAGTGCTCTCATATTTTAGAAATATCTCAAATCAAAATTCCCATCAGGCAGCTGCAAGGAATGGCAATTGCAAGCTTTACTCTGCCTTTTTCTGACGGTTCCTCAAATTCCAGCTATCCAAGCTTGAGAGAGGATCAAAGCAGGCAGGAGAAAGTAAATTTACTGTGCTTGCACCTGAGAATCATTCTGGGCTTTTTTTTTCTCTGAAGGTAACAATTTCTTGTGTTAAAGCTGTCTGACTTAGAGGGCTTTGTGATCTGTACAAACACGAAATGCCTTCCCAGATTAATGGGCTTTGTACCTGTCTTATCTGGAACAAGCATTCCATCAGCCATGTCCTCCGTTTTCCAAGTGTCTTTATTATAGCTGATACACAGCTTGGGCTGCCTACAACCTACAGCGGGAGCTTCAACATCTGGACACCTCCCAGCATCAGTCTGACACATACCTGTAACAAAGGAACCATCTGGTTAGAGACCACAGCCATCTGCTCACAGTTAAATGACTTGTTGGTCTTATTTCTACTGGAAAAGGGAGAAAAAATGGCAATGGAGATAACAGATAATTTTCAGCTAGCGTTAAACAGAATAAACCCTGCACAATCTCAGGAGAATCTTAGTTCAGCACTCTCAACTTCTCCTTCCTAACGTGCTGTGTTTAAATAGTGTAAAACCCCAACATTTAATTTCTAAGCCTGAAGGCAGGGACAGGCAATGCTAATGCATTTTCTAGTATAACTACGGGTTAACTCTGCTGCCAAAAAAATAATCCAAAATTAGCAAAAAAATAGTCCTTAGGGCCTGACTGAGCAGTTTCTGAGGCAGTCAGCTTGTAGGAACACTTACTCCTGGGAGAGGAGAGCTCTGTGAAGTCAAACACAGATCCCTGCTCTGCATAAATGCAGGAGTTACCTTATGAAGATCTGTCAGATAACTCAGAACAAACACAAACACAGAAGCACTTTGGGCTGCGATTTCTACCTCCCCATATCCAGTTCAGATGCAGCATTACAGAGCAATGAAACCATTTCTCACCGTTGCTGTCGATGTGCCCGTTGGGCTGCTGGGTGTCCACTCCGATGGCCACTTCCTGCCTCTCCGAGAGAGTCCCTTGGGAGGACAAGTAGCTTGGTACATCAGGAGGCACAATAGTCTCATCTAGAGCAATGGGAGCAGGGAGGGGTCAGTTCCCAGCAGGATTTTCAAAGTCAATTCACATTTTCAAGAGGGATTAGGAACCAGATCTAGAACTGGTTATTTTCTGTAGGTACAATGGAAACTGAACTGCTTAAATATTCCTTTCCCCTCAGAAGCTCCACTCCTGATTTTTCAAAGCTTAAAGCTGTGAAGATAGTGCTGATAAAGGCACTTTGAGTGTTTGCATCAGTACATAATAGGTGGAACGGAACTATTTCTTCAGAATAAGTAAGTCCTTCTCTTTCCCCTGAAATTCAGAGTCCCCCCTTTGACTCAAGTCCTCTGCCTCCTGAAGTCAGGAGTAAAAGCATCCTGCAGAACAGGGTCTTTGATTCACTTAAGCAGGAAATAAGTCTTAAGCCTCTTGGCTGTCCTTGGCTTTCTCCGTTTTCTATCAGGCAATTTCAGTTTCCCTTGTCACACAAAACCAAGTGAAACTCAATTATATCAGGCATGAAGCCCTGGATTTTCAGGATTGAAAAAAGGAATTATAAAAGAATCCCACTAATACATCACACTGCTAATAGGGTATCCAAGACTTCCTACCTAACCCATGCCTTTAAAAATCCTTTTGTACTCTAAAGCTAAGCATAATATGGGAAGGCTGCAAATCCCAGCAGGCTGGGACAGTCTTAGGCTGGTTCTTCCATACTTCTGTTCAGAGGCTGCATAAGGAGAGCAGGAGACTTTGTTCTCACTGCAACACTTATTTCAGCACCAAATTATCCCCTCTGAGTATCAGGAGAAAGCAATAAACACTACTTCTTCCCCTAAAAAGTAACAGAACTGCCCCCATCAGCTACTACAGCTACAACAGCTTTTATGGCCAAAATGGAAAAAGGGATTCCAGCTTCGAAGTCTAATTTTTCAGGTTTTGAATTCAAAGTCTTTGAAAATACAGATTTCCAAAAAGTAAGACAGGTTCCCAGCATCATGGACATCATCCAGACTGTCTCAAGAGTTATCATTTACGGTCATGGAAAACCGAAGTAGCAAAGCAATGGCTGGAACTACTGCCAAGTGGGAAAGACCTTCCTGAAGAGCAAGCCAAGGGGAGAAATGCAGCTCTGAACATGCTTCAGCAGCAAGTGAAAGCTGGTTCCAGCCCTGTGAGCCAAGGGAACCAGGGAGATAAGCCAGCTGCAGTTCCAGTGGATTGTGTGGCTCCCTGACAGGCCGGCTCAGCCTCAGCGGGATGTCCGGCAGCACCAAAGGCTAAAGGGGGCCTCAGGACACTGGAGCTACCTGTGTTGGTGACGCTGTACTCCTCACTCTTCTTCCTGGTCTGGTAGATGATGCAGACCCAGACCAGGGAGGTGAGCACGATGCTGCAGACCACGGCGATGGTGATGATGCCCACGGTGGTGCGGTCCTTGCGGCAGCCCAGCGCCTGCAGGATGCTGACGTGGCTGTGCGCGCGCTCCGTGCCCAGCGTGTTGGACATCTCACACGTGTACTTCCCCGCGTCCTCCAGGACCACGTTCCTGACGATCAGCAGCTGGTTGCCTGAGGTGAAGTGGTGCCTTTCTGTCACCACCAGGGGCTGGTCACCTTTCAGCCAGGTGATGCGGGGCGGGGGGCTCCCCGTGGCTTTGCACTGGAGAGCCACGGTCTCGCCGACAGACACCACGTGGTCTTCCAGCGGATGGACCAAAGACGGTGTCTCTGCAGGAGAACAAACACAGAAATTAATCCTTGAGGACAATGTTAACAACAGATTTTACGACACTGAACGTTCCTGATATTCCTGCAATGCACAAAGCAGACACAGGCCCAGGAATATGGCAGCTGCACACCACAACAGATCTAACAACCACAGCCAAGGCCTCATTTCCCATAGCCAGTTGGTGTTAAGTTTTCCCAAAAAGAAACTTGTGAGGACATGGTCCAACAGCTGACACGTGAATTATTTCATAGGGCAAGAGAGATGGAGTGCAATTTCCTTTTGAAGTAACTTTCCCAGACAGCAAATAGGCTGGTTGTGGAGGGGCTTCCTTGGCGCAAGAGGAGATGCAACTTACAGCTCCTTATCGTAATTAACAGGTATTTTTCATTAGTGCACTGCAGTGTAAAAGAATGAAACAAGACTAAGCAGAGCATCGACTCTTGTCTCTCTATCTGCAACTGCTCAAGAGCTTGAACAGCTCCCTCCCAGTTCCCACTTCCCCTCAGCCTCCTGGAGCACTGGCGTGTCTTACCCAGGACGGTGAGGGTGGCATTGGCGAGCACAGAGCCCGCAGAGTTCTGAGCCGTGCAGCTGTAGACCCCCATGTCCTCGATCTTCACGTCAGTGATGAAGAAGACGTCATCATCGGGCATGACGTGCATGCGGCGCTCTCGGGCCGCGGGGAAGTCGGTGCCACCGTCCTTCTGCCAGGCGATCTGGGGCGTGGGGTGGCCCTCGGCCGCGCACTCCAAGCGCGCAGTCGTCCCCGTCCGGCTCGTGATGTCATGGGGAGTTTTGATAAATGATGGCAGCACTGGTTGGGGAACAAGAAAAGGGTGTGAGTGATTCTGCGGGGGGAAATGGGAAATGATGTCTTTCGGGCAGTTCTGTTTTCATTCCCACAGAGGAGATTAATGTGACAGGTACCCATGAGTAGGAGGATGCCCACCTGCTTCTGCAGGATATCTTTGAACTGGTAGGGACTAACCCTGAATTTCTACAGAACACACATGTCTGTAGTGTCCACGACACCTCCTCACTCAGATCATTAGAGTTGAGATCAAAGCTAATTTTTCTTCTGTGAAAGCCTGGGAAAAACCCTGATTATCTCTCCTACAGAGAACTTCCAATCACTACATCCCTCTTCTTTGCACCCCTTTCTCTTTTCATTTTCACTGGGCAAAGAGTCTACCTGAGCAGCCAAAGAGACACAGCTGAAGCTGTTAAGAACGTGTTGAAGTGCTCGACTGGATAGCAGCCAACACAAAGTGGTGTGTGCTCCTCACAGGGCATTTCTCAGCATCCACCAAGATACAAGCAGCTGCTCTGCAGAGGTTAAGGGCTCACCATCAGGAGCGGACCCTCAGGGGTAACCAAGCGGCTCCCGAGGAATTGCACCGTGTCCAAGCTCAGGCTGGGGAGAGCAACGAGGAAGCAGCTGCCACTCACCATTCACGGTGAGCCGGGCCTTGTTGGAGTAGGTGGAGCCGAAGTGGTTGGTGATGATGCACTGGTAGCGGCCCTCGTGTGCGAAGGTGACGTGCCGCAGGTGCAGGATGGTGGTGCACTCCATCACCTCGCCGTCCTTGGCCCGCACGTGCGCGAAGTTCTCGATCTCGGCGTTGTGCAGCATCTCGTTGTCCTTCTTCCACGCAAACACCATGGGGGAGCTGCTGCTGCTGGCGGCCAGGCAGGTGAAGCGGATGTCCTTGCCAAGGACGGCCACTGTCGTCTCGGGCTGGATGATGATCTGTGGCTTGGGGAAATCGTCTGGGAGGAAAGAGAAGGGAGAGTCAGTGCTGGACCCTGAAGGTAGGCTGGAGCAAGCTAAGAGGTGCCATAAGAAATAAGCAGTGCTCTGTAGAGCAGGTGTGCCACACACAGCTCCACTGAGTGGTTGGTTTAGGTGGGATTGTTGTTCCTCTGGTTCTGTCAGTGGGCTGAGATGGTCACCTAGTGACCTCAGGCACCTACAAGACACCCAGCTCCCTCACCACTGTGGCTGAATCTGAGAAAAATACTATGGTCTGAAGAGAATATCCTTCCTTGCACAACCCAAGCGACTGAACTTAAAATCTCACCCGCAGACCTGTATTAGCGCCACCTCTGGGGAAAAATGCTCACGGGAGGTTTTAGTGAGGTGGGGATTGGTCTCTTCTCCCAGGCAGTAGGACAAGAAGAAATGGCCTCAAATTGTGCCACAAGAGGTTTAGATAGGCCAAAAGGAAACATTTCTTCACCAAAAGGGCTGTAAAGCACTGAAATGGGCTGCCCTGGGACCAGGGACATGGTGGAGTCACCACCCCATAAGTATTTAAAAGATGTGCAGATGTGGCACTCAGGGCCATGGTTTAGTGGTGGGTTTGTCTGTAGTGGGTTAATGGTTGGATTCAAAGATCTTAGAGGTCTTTTCCAGCCTAAAGCATTCCATGACTCTGCACAGCCCTTGCTGTCAAAGCAGAAGCAGCTGTATTTGCCTGTCACCCGAATGGGGTGGAAAGCTTTGCACACTCTCTCTGCCCTGAAGACTGTTGGTTTTAGCAAGGTTCCAAGGAGATTCATTTATTAGATTTCTACAAATGGTGTAATTTAATATTTGACTAAGGTTTAATTAAACAGCCAGGCCTCTGGAACCAGGACTACTAGTGCCTGGAGGATTTGGCAGGCACCGGGAAGCAAAGCTGCTTTTGCTTTGTGATGTTGCTGTGGGGATGGAGCCTTCAGGATCTCTTCTTCCAGATGCGCACAGCAAGCCTCCCTCCCAGCCTGCTCAGGCAGAGGCCACCTAGGCAGATCCTGTCACTGGGGGATCAGGAGGGACACTGGAACAAAGCTTCAGCTCTGTGTTCAGTGCAAGTCATGCATTCATCTTAGTTAAATAGTGTTTGTAAAAGCTCATTTTTCCTTCAAACAGCCATGTGCAGCTCCACCCTGGATCCTCACTGGTTGGCTCCACTGCACAGGGTTTGGCTCCCAAACCAGCCCCTTCTTTTCCCCAAAAGCTGGATGCCTGAGCAGCATTGATTTGGCTTCCTCTGGCAACTTAAATTTCTTTTTCTTTACGAGAGAGTTAGTAGATGTTTATGTGTGCTGGGTATTAAGTAAAGCTGCTTTGAAACCATAGCTCAGGTGCAGAGTCAACTGCAGTACTTGGGCCTTACTAGCCCAAAAGAACCAGCTGCTATGGAGGGATTCTCCTCTCGGTTTTGTTTTTAACTCTTTGTTGTTCCCAAGAGGGAGAAAAGACACGTGAGGAACACAAATCCACAGAGGAGCTCAGAACACAGCAGAGGGGAAAGAATTACAGCTGCAGGTTTGATAGTATCAAAGTGAGAGGACTGGGGAAGTGTCTGTGCAGCCCCATCTGGAAGTGGAACAGGCCTTAGTCCCTTCTGATTTAATACTCAGGGAGCCCTGTAAGGAATACACTGGATGCAAGCAATGCACTGTGTGGTTTTGGTGGGAAATAAATTGCAGCCAATGACAAATTTTTAAAATGCAGGCTTGGGCTCCCTTTGATCCCACTGAATAACAAAACAAAACAGAAACCCTCTCATAATAACATGCTGGTAGTCAAAGAAAATGTTTCCCAAGTGACTCCAACCCTTCGTAGAACCTCAAAACACGCAGGCAAGACTTACCACACACAAAACTCTCTGGCTGGATGGCAAAAATGCTCTTGCTTTTCAGTGACTCAGGATGGGCACAGGTGGCCACCACAAAGGACTGCAGCCCCTTCTCCACTAACCACTGGGGCAGCCACTTCAGCTGGCAGTCGCAGAGGAAGCTGTCGCTGTTAATGTGGCTGCAGGGAAACAAAACCAACATGAGCCTGCTGTGAGTTCTGCACGGAGGGAAGGCTGAGAGGCTCACAGTCCTTTCATGTTAAACACATTCCTCCCACCCCCCCAGCATGGGTGAAAGGAAAAAAAAAAGGACTGCAGGGATGTCCTTGAGGCACTAAAGATGTTAAAGACATGACACATTTAAACAGCATTTCATCTCCACACAGAGAAACCCACTCCTGTACTGCAGTGACAGTAGCACCTTGTACTTATTAACCAGCTTCCAGAGTGATCCCCAGGAACAGACCCTTCACAGTATCTGGGATCTCACTATCTCTTCCTAATAAGATCAGTCTTTTATCTCAATTTTGTTTCAATAGCCAGTGCAGAAGATGAAGTTTTTAATCACACAACAGACACGCAGTGTTTATCTTCTTCATACCCAGTCACTGGTATCAAGTGTCACTGCTAACAGTGACCATCTGATTCCCATTTCCAATGTCAGGAGCAAGAACCTGTACCTGCCCAAATACCAAATAAGTGATTTTGTGTTCCACAGACACTTGCACTACTCTGAGGCACAGCAACACACTGACAGTGGATTAAATATTTATGGAGAAGAAGAGAAAAGGAAACCAGGCAAGGCTGGAAACAGTGTCTGATAACAGCGCAGAGCCCCAGCCCGGAGCACCAGCAGCAGCTCTGATAACACATGTGTATTTTTACACCAGAAGGCTGGGTGACAAGTGGATGTAGTTCAAATGGTGCTTATCACTGCAGTATCAGTCCTGTGTGTGAACCCTAAACACAGGTACAGTGAGGGAGCAGATGGGCCACTGGGAATTAAACCCATGGTGCAGTGAGCAGGAGAGCTGGCTAACAGGAGAAATGCTGGACTTCCTGAACGGAGATGAATGATTGCACAGGGACAAACCTGCTGGAAGAACCTGTTCCGATGATCGATTTTCACTCATTGTTAAATGCAAGATGTTCCCGTGACAGCTCCTCATGCGTAAAAATACCCCACACAGGAGGACAGAGGGGAGGGGGAAATAAATGAGTGGTAATGTGGGCAACACCCACGCTGCTGCTCATGTCCAGGGCCAGGAGGATCCCTCCTCCTTAATGGTGTGAGCAGGGCAATCACTTACAGCTGCCGCAGGCTCTTCATCCTGGCAAAGGCGTCAGCTTGGATGGAGCGGATGGCGTTGTCCCCGAGGTTCCTGCAGGCACAACCAGAGGCAATGTGAATGAAGAGGATGTTATGGCTGGGACAGAGTCTTTCCACATTAATTTAAGCAACAACTCCACTAGGAGGTGATTTGGTAGCTCTTTGTTAAGGCCTTGTGCACTTACAGCGCATAGAAATGTTCCTCAAAACACCTTTATATTATTAAAGTGTTGCTGAACAGTAGTCAACCAACAAAAATCACACTTAATTAAATCACTAAGTCATTCACTACCCCATCTTCTCACTACACTTTCTCAGTCTGAGTTACCCCCATCATCCATAGGTCGGAAATTCCTCAGCCCCCTCCATAACCAAAGATAGTCAGGAATGTGGTACCCCAGGCTAGACCTTCAGCAAACATAAAAGAAAGCAAATACTTGCACTAAGCAGCATCAGAGAATTACTTGAAAGTGACTTGGAGAGGATACTCTTGGGTTTAAAAAAATCCCAGTATTTCCAAAGGAAAAGGTTCCTAAAAGCTTCCCTCACAATTATTGCTAATTAAAAAATTCATTTGTACTCTGAAAAAGCAGTGTCAGAAGGGCTGAAGTTTACTAACTGACATGTAGGGCTGACAAGCATTGCCTAAAGAGGACAATGTCAGTGGAGCATTAAGGGCACCTTTATTTGGGAATGTACCCCAGTGAGGCAGCCCAAATCTTTCAGTGTGCTCTTGATGGCCACAACATCTCACACAATCAACAGCCAATGAAACGTGTAGAGCACAGTCACATACACTTCAACTTGTCTTAATCCAAGAAAGGAGGTTATTCAGGAATCACTGCTGGAATCATCAGCCGTGGGACACAGGAAAAAACTACACAGAGGCAGCCAAAATGTACTACTTGCAAATGGCTCCAAGGGAGTTGTACTGAATGGGGATGTTCAGTGCCTGCATCGAAACCTGTCATCTGTGACACGTGTCACTGCCAGAGCCTGGATTTAGGAGGAAGTTGGGGCAAAGGAGGAGAGAGTGCTACATCTGAAACAGCCTATTCCCACTGCTAACAGCCTGCAAGGCAGCAATATACAAGTCAAGGTGATACTCATCCAAGAACAAATCAAAAAATTAAGAGCATGCAAATTTGCCATATGTTCTATAACTTTGTTCCTGGCACAAAAAAAGGCCAAAGTTGAGGTGGACTTATAATGAGAAGGAAGCAGGTGGCCCCCACAAATGGGCTGGCTTCTCAGTTTACAAAGACACTATTAAATTGCTAGCAGATTTCTCAAGCAGCTACTTTTGGCAGACCCCCCTTCCCAAACTCTGAGGCATGGTGGGTTACTCACAGGTGCTCCAGGGCCTCCAACCCTGAGAACGCTTTCTTGGCCACTGACTTGATCTTGTTTCCAAACAGAGTTCTGCAGTTTCCAAACATCCAGTGCCAGAGAAACAGAAAGAAAATGGGGAGAGGAGGGGGAAAAAAAAAAAAAAAAAAAAAAAGGAACACAATTAGTGTGGCTTTATCTGATACACACACTCAGTGTAAGTCAGGAAACCCGAACTGCACAGAGATTAAGAGAGCTGAAGCCCACTTGCTTTCCTGCTCCTGAAATTAAATCTTTTTATCTGTATTTGAATTTAATAGCGATGACAGCACAAAAGGGAATGTGCCATATCATGTAAAAAGGCAGGTTTGCTCCCGTGCTTGGGAACCAGCTTGCTGAGTAACAGAAGGTCCCCTCTGTTCTTCGCAGGCTGGCTGTGGACACGATTAAGTGCAGTGACAGTTGAACAACTATTGGTCTCTTCCCACAACACTTTTAATTTCTGACTTCTTCCCAGACAGGAAAACAGTGGTAATTTACTCCCTGGTGCTTGGCCTGAGCAGCCACGGGCACACAGGGCTGAGGGCTGTCCCTGGGCTGCACATTTACACAGCAGCTGACTGGGGGAACTGCTCATTCCTTCCATGTGAAGACAACAGCAACGTAACATCAGGCAACAGATGATAGCCAAGGGATCAATTCAAGGGGCAAAAGGCAGCACAGGTAATGTCCAGAGCTGAGGGGTGGGATTGCTCCATCTGTGGCCAGAGAGCATTCCTCCAAATCAGCAGTGGCATGAGGGGGGACTGTCAGCAGAAAACAGCCAGCTGGAGGGAGCCCAGCCCAGCTGCCATCTCCAAAGCAACAGCTCTCCATAAATATTGACCAGTGCTAATGGCTAGGGGCAGGGTTCATGCCAAATGGAGAGTCCCCTCACCTGTTTTAATAAAACATCAACTAGTGTCGTTAATTAGGAACTGCTCTCCTTCCCCAGGCTCCCTCTAAGGTTATCCTCCAGGTGTAGCTGTTATCACCACATGGTGTCCAGTGCACATCATCACCCACACCTCAGGTGAAAAAAAAGGCACATCTGGTGCTGCATTTGAGTTTGGGTTTTTCCTCAAGAGCTGTCCTTCAATACAGGGTGTGACCTGTATCTGCACCCCAAAAAGACTATGATGGTCCCACTGCTTGCTTACTGTCCAGGGAAAAGAGAGGGGTACAAGGTGGAGCATGTGCAGCCATTCCACGAGCAAATACATTTCCAGGGACTTGTTAAGGCTTTCCACAAAGCACTTCTCAAATGTCAGGATAATCTGGTTATATATTGGCTCCAAGAAAGCCCAGTTTCAAACACCCCCTGCACCAAAGGATGCGTGCAATCGTGTGCCATCATTTAGTAAAAGGGATGTGGCATTAATGAAGGCTTTGAAAAATCCATTAGAATGATTAATACAGTAAATGATTTACTATATGCAAACTCTGGTCACATGGCTGCATCCATACACACTGATTTTTGGAGCCATATTCCTAAATAAGGATGTTATAAGGATGAGGTAAGGATAAAATAAGGACTAAATGAAAGGGCCTCAAGTTGTGCCAGTGGAGGTTTAGATCACATTTTTGGAAAAATTTCTTCACAGAAAGGGTTGTAAGCATTGAACAGACTGCCCACAGAAGTGGCAGAGTCCTTGGAAGTGTTCAAAAAGCATATGGATGTGGCACTTCAGGACATGGTTTAAAGATGAAAATGGTGATGGTGCTGGGTTAATGGTTGGAATTGATGATCCTAAAGATCTTTTCCAACCTTAACGATTCTAATGAAAGTTAGATAGGCAGCTGCTGTTGAAAAAATTATGCTGAGCTTAGATTTGATAGCTGCAGATTTCTATTATTGTTCAGTGAATTTTGGACTTTGAAAGCTGGAGATACTGCTGGTATCTGTTTACTTTTCTGTCCGTGCAGATAAGCAGCACATCTGGGGATGGGAATACACAACACACACACCACTTGTGTAGGTGCACACACCTTGATGGCTGGACGTGAGAAATACCTAACATGCATAACAAGTCAGGCCTCAGCAAACTCATTACTCCTTGCACCTCATTTCAATTAAGTGCTTCGCCAAATCTGAAAGAGTGTGAACCCAGCAGCCCCCATCAAACAGCTGTGCAAGGCTGGAATGTGAAGGCAGCAGAACACAGCCACAATTAGTCATCCCACTGCTGCCCAAAACCTCCTCCACGGGGCAGAGCCAGGCACAAGCTCTCCTGGAGACTGCACCAGTGTAATTACATGCCAGACACACAATTCACTGCAGCGTTTTCTCCTCCAGCCAGTTTTGCACCTGCAGGAAGATCTCGCTGAGTGAGCCATCAAAAAGCCGGTTACATTTAGCAGCTTGAATAATTAGGAACCTCCTTGTTCCACAGCGATTCCACCGGTGCTTTTTATGCTTCAGCGCTTCTCGACTCCCTCTTTTTTCAAGCAACATTTTAATTTAGGCCTGTGCTCTCCATCCTGGAGAGCTTCATATATAATTCAGAGAAGGCTAAAGTGACTGGCCTCTCCATCTCTGTTTAACACCTTCATGTCAGCGAACAACCCTCTCTGTGCTAAATCCTTTCAGAGGCTAATCTGTGCCAGATCAAAGAGGAACGGCTTTTAAGGCAATCTCCACAGAGCTGAGGTGATTATTAATTCATTGGAAGGTCTCCTCTGAAGTGCCCATTTATTTTTTGTATGCTAATGCATTTAAAGCGGTTGACGGTTTAAACAGAGGCCCTAAATCACACAGTGAAATGTTTGCTGTAAGGGCTGATCTTTTATTTACAAAAAAATCCTGATACTCACTTCAGCCTTAGAAATCACCAGTTAAGGATTTATGTGCTGATAAGCTAAAACAGTTCTGAGGAGATTCCTTTAAAAGTGACCACTCACAAGTATCCTCAAAACGCCTGAAGAAATAATAATAAAATAATCTTATGTTCTCAGCGTTTTTTAGCCTTACACTCTGGCTGACAATGAGCAATCCCAGTAAGATGTCTGTCCCACAGCAGTTCACTCTGTTCAGTAATCAAACCACTCCTGTCTGCCCCAAACCAACTTGATCCACAGGCTCTTCCAGGTTATGGAAGGAGCTGCAATCCCCGGCACAAACCTTCCCTGCACATCTCCCTCAACGAGAGTCAGAGCTGGCCCGAGTCCACGAGCAGTGACAGACATCAGTCAATAATGCAAAGAAAGATACAAATCAAACTTCTTTAGACTTGCACAAGCCCTTAGTGCACCCTTGGCTACTGGCAGCCCAAACCAGCCACCCTTTGCAGGTATTCCTTGTGTTGGATGATAAACACCGTATCAGGCATTTCACAGGGCACAGCGAGAGCTGTTCTGCCCAGAGCTCCCAGCACACAGCCCCACAGGCTGCCCCTGCTCCCTTCCTTCCTCCTCCTGCCCTCTGCCTGACCCCCACAACTCATCAGGGCTCATTGCTCCTGCTTTCCGAGTCAATCCTTTTGCTGAACTCTTTCCTTCGATGCTGTCTCCTCTGCATTTTTCACCGCTCTTCTGTTATCTGCACCCAGCATTTCTAACGTACCCCAATCACTTGGGACCGTTACTTTTGCTCCCAGGCCAGTAGCCCTGCTGGAGGGATGTCCCACCAGCAGGGGATGTCCCACAAAAACATCTCTCTCTTTTCCTTTCCTTCACCTTCTCTCCGTTGTCAGAGCAGCACTACAGACTCTTAATACCTACAGCCTGAAAATCCCAAAGTCTCTGCTCCCATCTCCCTTCTAGCCCCTCACATGGTCTCACTGGTTTCTTCAGACAAACTAAACATTTCAGTAAGTCAGCCAAGGACTCTTCTACCCGGCACATCTGCTCCTCTGCCTTTTTTCTGGCAGCCGTGGGAAGATTTCCTGACTCTGCATGCACAGCAATTCTTACTGGCTTCTCTCTCCCCCTCACCCTACTTCTGCTTCCCTGCCTGGCTTCCCCCATCCTTAAATCCTTCTCTGCCTTCTGCCCCACTTAACTTGCAGCTACAACTTGGTTCCCCTCTGCCTGGACCCAGTGACTCCCCTCAGCAACGATCAAATGCCATCTCTGTCCGTGTTTTCAGCTTTTTCTTCTCTAAGCGCTCCATCCCCACAAATCCTGCCATGGCTCATCCTGCTCCCCAAGGAGTCTCTAATGAGAGCGTGACAATATCCCGCCTGCCAGGCTTCATCCCAGCCATCTGCTATCCATCGAGGTACTTTTACTGCACCTCTGGCTGTGCCAGGCCAGCATCAGAGACAGCGGCGTGGGGGGGGGTGCTGAGAACTTCAACAAAGGCAAGAGGTAATGATTAGAGACTTTTGATTTGTCACAAGCCATCAGAGACTCCTCTGACAGGGCTGATTTATAGCGCCCATTTCAAATGGAATAGGGACTTGTACAGAGCAATGTGAAAATCCCTGCGAAGGCCAAGCAAGCCATAAACATTTGCAAGGCGCATGCTTGCCTCGGGTTTCTTTTTATCTCTTTAAGAGCCTGTGCCCCATGGTGCCTTTTATTGTCACTGCATATGGAACTGAGCCCAAAAGATCACTCTCAGACAGAGTATCCCACAGAAACGAATCCTGTTTCAATCCTCTCTTGTAACAGGAAGTGGGGAGATTTTTCTCTTCTGTTTATTGTTATTTGCTGCATCAGTCAGTGCCTCGCTGAAGATTGCAAGGGGTCATTTTTGTTGCTTGTTTGCTTTTAGAAGTGAGGAATGGTTGTGCTGAATTTTATACACAAAAACAGCTTAAATTTCTCTCTCCTGTGTCTCTGAACTGCAGTCTGTGGCAGTGTCTGTTCACCATTTTTAAAGGAAATAATTGCCTCATACCTGCTTAGAAATATCAGTGCTCAAACCCCACATTTGCACTCTTGCAGTAAGGCTGCAAAGCTACTACATCTCAGATTTTCTGTTGATTTTTGTCTTGTTCCAAGGTGAGAGAGGCTGCATGAAAAGGGACAGACCCACCTCGACACAGGCACACAACAAGACTGGCTTGCAGAATTCAAACCCCGGGATACTCACAGCTTGCTCAGGTTTTCCAGGCCTGTAAAGGCTCCATTGGTGTCTTCTATTGTGCCCGAGATGTCGTTGTGGTCCAGTTCCCTGGGGAGAGGACAAGAGAGGCCTCAGAATCAGCACCAGGTCCCAATGTCACTGTTACAAACAAGTGGAGGAAGATGGAGAGCGCCACACAAGAGCTTCCCATTTTCTCCTGACAGTTAACAGAAAATGCAGAGTCCTGCAGCAAAGCAGCACTGATCGCTCCTCCTGCACTGGCACGTGCTGGGATGGTGCATTCCAGAAGGAGCCCTGGCTTGTTCTTAGCTGAAACCCTCTGAGACAGCAGCAGGAGCAGCTATTTTTTTTCACAAAGTAGGTTTCTGTCTTATTCTAGTTCTCCACATCCAAGCAGAAGGAGGAAAATGAAAATAAAGTGCCAAAATTAAAATAAAAGAAACAGCTGTCTTTAAATGCTACTACCAGGAATTAAGATCACTTTGGGTATTCCAGTGTATACATGTATTTTTTATGGCTGATCTTAGGAAGATGATTTGGTGTATTTTCTACAAAGCTGCATTTTTTCTGGCAATGAACTTGAAAACTCATCAAAGCAATGTGCCAGCATCACTACACCAGCCTAACTCTGTATAACCATTTGAAAAAAACCATGAGAATTCCTTTTTCTGAGTTCGCTTCTTTTGGCTTTCAAATTGACCATCAATTACAAGAGTCAAAGAGGTCTGAAGAAAAACAAGCACACAGAACAAACACAGAGATCCACAAGAGCTGTTTAAACAGTCTGTTTAAAAATCCTTCCCTCCCAGCTTTTAATTCCAGCTAGCAATGAATACCCAGCAACACAGACAGAAATTCATCATTTCCAATGTTAAGTAAAAAGAAAGAAAAAACTAAATAGGCTTTGTTGGTTTTCTTACATCGCTCTGATTTAAAACCTGGCAAAACCCAACACCAAAGCAAACTTCACCATCCAGATAACCCCGGAGCCCTCAGGTACCTCTTTCGCACCTTTTGAAGATGATTATCAGAATGTTTCCAGATAAAAAAATAAGACAAAAAAAAAAAAAGGAAAGGAAAAAAAAGAAAAAAAAACAAACAAATCCCCCCTGCATTTTGCAACACTCCAGACACAGGTATCACAGTGTGGCTTCTGTGCTGTGCAGCACAAATACACAGTAACTCACAGGAAGGGAAAAGAAATTTGAAAGAAACCCCCAGCTTCAATATGGGAATGGTTTTCCCTCAGTTGGCTGCAGTCTTTGCTCCTTTCTCTGCTTTAGGGTGAACTAAAGATGTGAAGTGAGATGGCCAAAAGGCACAATCCCTGTTTCTCAGCTGGCTTCAGCCTGAGACCTGAATTTCACGTCTCTGGAGAGTCCCAGCCTCAGCCAGCATCACTGTGGATATGACAGGGTGATCTGTGGGTTGCTCTGTGCCAAAGAGATGGACAAAAACTCAACATCCCCGCGGGGTGTGGGCGCACATAATGCTGTGGTGGCCAAAGAGACAAGTCCAGGAGACATGCTTTGATGTGCTGGCATTTCCAGCTCCATCCAAGTGGGACAGGGGCAAATACATCCTCCTGGAGCTCAGTTTCTACGTTTTCCCTATGGTTGCCAAGTCAATGTCTGTTGTTCTGTTTGTTTTTTAAGGGAAAAATCCCTTCTTAGACATTTCTCCTCTTCACTTTCACCACGGGCTACTGGTCTTTGGAGCAGCAAACCCTTTCCCATGGCACAGGCAGACAAGTGGGAACAGCCCGTAGGAGCTCTGACACACACTTTTATTAATTGACTGCCACACATTGTGTTTTCTTGAAAAAGGGAAAGAAAATGGTATTGCTTGTTCATCCAGTGGCAACTCAAAGGTTTAGTGTTAGAAAGGAGGAATAAAAACCTTTTTAACAAATGAGTGAAAATAGAGAGAGGGAGGAAAAAAGAGTGGGGTATTTTGGCCCAGCTCTCTTTGTATTCCAACTCCTCTCCCAGCCCCTGTTGCCAATTTCCTATTCTTTCTGGCTGGCTGAGCTTGAATGCTCGAAGCCTTGTTAATCATTGTGCTTGGAGGTCTCCGGGCCTGACCTCTATTTGAATAGCTCCACATTTCAGCAGTTTCACACCCACCAAAGGCTCCCCAACAATAGCCCATAATTAAAGCATGCTCGGCTCTTTTTCACCAGGTGCAGGACCCAATAGGCCTTTCTCTTTATTAAATTAGAGCTCGCTCACACACTCCCTCTCTGCCTCCCCCCTCTGCCCTGGACATAAAAGAGGCTCCACATTCACTGCAGAGCAAAGGGAACAACCAGCTCCCCTTCCCCTCCATTTTCCTTTGGAAACCTTTAGTTCCGGTCTTGACAGCTGCCTCAGAGAGGTCCCTTTCTGAATGCCCAGTGGCTGAAAGGCTTTGGCTTAAGTTTAAAAAAAAGCAAACAAAACCCAAACTCACTTTCCAGTCACTTCCTTCACTATGAACTTCAATAGAGGAAAGAGTAAGATGCAGAAAATACTGTAAAGAGGGGAGATCTCTCTGTTCCCATTTCCTTTTAGTGGCTCAGGCCACAATGGGCTTCTGAAGAGGAATGAAAGTATCAAAGTGTGTTTTTTTCTTTTGAAGGAAGAATTAAATCAGTTTGCTGAACCCAACCAGCCTGGGAACGTGGCTGGTGCCGTCACAAGGGCTGTGAGAACTTTGTGGTGTGCCAGATGAAGCTGCTGAGCCTGCAGCTCCCTGAGAGAGCAGAAGAGCAGCCAGCAGCCCTGAAGATTCCAGTAAGGAGACAGAGGCAACACAGCTGCAGGAATGGACAACTATTAGAACTGGATTCCCCATCTTCTGATCTTCGTAAGACAAACATACTTCAATCTACCACAGCTCTTGGGTGAACAGTGCAGAACGGTGCAGTGCTCCAGCTGCATCCCACAGGAGGTCACAGGGATCTGTCTAATGGGCTCTGCTACTCCTAAAACCTTGGAAGCTGGTATTTGGATAAGGAAGCTCATTTCCAGTGTCACATTTCCAGGTATTATATTGTGTGAGTGGTTTTAAAATAGAAGTCTGTGGTAAATGGCCACAGCCAGCACTGGATGGATCATTTGGAAATTCAATATTAGGGCACAAGAAACTTTGCCCTTGTCAACCTTTTGGTTTTCCAGGGTTTACCACGGAAATCAGAGCACAGAACATTTTGTGAGCCCAACTGCATTACAGAGAAAGACTTCTGGTTATTTGCATGGTACCTGCACAAACTTCTTATTTCTATGATTGGGCTGAAGACTGGATGAAGCTTCATGTGTTGTTACACTTCTGGTATAGTCAGATTTCAAGCCCAACCTCTATATTTCTTTGTTTAGCCTGTGTTTCTTCCTTAACATCATCTTAGCCCATTATTTTATATTTAATAGTCAGTTTAAAAAAAAGCAAAAACAAAAACAACACAGAAGTGCTCGGTAGCACATTTAAGAGGATATTCAAATTTCCAGTGTTGTCAGTGGAAGGAATCATTCCCTGCTCCTGGTGAGTGCAGAATGACCCAACAGAAATTACTCTTTTCTAAGAATTTCAATTGAAGTCAATATGACAGCAAGAGAAATGCTGCTATTACCTGCAGGAATGAGACCTCAGGGATTTTTGGTCAGCTGAGGTGGTATCACAAACCTGAAACTGCCAGGCATAGGCACCCAAAGCACCTCCAAGGCAGAACCATCCGACACAAACTGTGGAGGGAACATGGGTGTGATCTGACAAAAGCTGGGATCAACTTACAGGACACGTAGGTTTTTGAGTCCCTTGAAAGCTCCTTCTGCAATATGATTGATGGAATTGTGGCTCAACCGTAGCACGTGCAGTCCCCCGAGGTCTGCCAGGCTTCCCTCATCCAGCCTGCTTAGGTTGTTGTAGGAGAGTATCCTAAGGAAAAAAAAACCACAACAGTCCTTTGCAAAATACCAGATGGATTGACAACTCCTCTGTGCCAGCCAGTGCCTGCCTCCCACAACCACCTTACACGAGGTGATGGACTGGGTGGATACGTAAAAGCTGGGTGAGGAAAGAAGATTGCAGCCTGCAAGTTATTGCCAAAAAACACCGCTGGGGAAGCCTGGGTGACGCTAAGGGAGCAGGAGGCAGTTGGTACCCAGCTCTGGGGAAGTTTTCTGTGCAGGCTGCAGAGAGAGGCTGCCCCAGAAGTGATTGAGAGCAACAACCCAACACACACACACTTTCAGTGATGGCAGGGACGAGCTTCTCCTGCTCCCATCCAGCTGGGTGAGGGTCTGGGACCACCACCCCTCTTGTCCCCACAGGTACAGGCCACACTCAGATGGCTGTGTTCAATCCCCACTCCCATCTGGACTCCCTCCAAGGCTTACAGGGAAAAAGCAGTCCCTGTTCCCCGCGCCCTGCGAGGTGCAGAGTGATGTCACACGGATGGATTTTAGAGTTCACACACGCTGCTCTTGGCAGGGTCCACATTCTGTACTCAGAAGGTGTCTTATCATTCTGCACTTGTGCACAGCGAGCCCCAGGCTCTGGGTGTGGGTGCCTCCGCTCCACCCCAGTCCAGAGCCAAAAGCATTTCACCACAAGGCAATTGAATGCTTCCTTTCACACAGAGAAAGGAGGTGTCTATTGTAAACCAGCCACCTTTCCTTCCTCCCACTCCCCTTTGTCAAGGAGCATAGTTTGCCTTAAATTCTCTCTACTTACAAGAAACTATTGGAGGGTTGGGGTTTTTTTCCTAGTTTACCATCTATCCCTTCCCTTTGGCCTGTATTATCTCTGGTCTGGGAGATTATTTTTAAGCACTACTCCTGCTGCAGTTTGGAAGCTGGCATGAAGGCAGCTGCTTTTCTCTCCCAGCAAGGTGCAGATGAGGCTTCAGAGATGTGACACAGAGGGCAGGCCTTGGGAAGCTACAAGCCACTGCAGCCACCTCACACACTGTCTTAAACACCTTCTATCCAGAATAAAGCCTGGCTGTGGAAGGCCAGCTTAGATTGTCAAATGAGGGGCCCTCTCATGGTAGCAGCAGACAGCAGATTTTCAAAGCCACCTTCCTCAGTGACTTGGGAATACAACTCACTTCAAAAGATGTGAGGGTTTGGGCTGCTCAGCTTTTCAAAAAGTGGAGTTAGGCAGCTTTGAACAAGCACTGAAATCCTTCACTGTATGAAGAAAAAAAAAATTCACTGAGTTCCAAATCTCCAAATTCCTCTTATAGTACTGCCTGTTAATGAGTCTGCTTAAAAATGTGTCTAGGGCTTGCATGAACCTCACTGCAAAGCCAAAACTAAGTCAAAACAGACACATACTCTGAAGCACTGAGAGTGTAATTTACTTGGCAAAGGTGCTATCTTTTAGCTGTGTGAGTGGGCAGAGAGCAAAAAAATTCAGCAAAGATTAATGAGTTTGAAGGTATGGGACAACATACTTTCATTCCTAAAGAAGCTGTAGTGTTAGTTATGAAGAACTGGCATCTGGTCAAAATTATGTCCTCACCTGCGATTAAAGAATTTGGCTTAAAAAAAAAAAAAAAGTGTTCAAAAGTAATCCTAAACCTGGCTGAGAAAATAAAGAGTTTTGATTCTACACAGAAAAGTTCTGCCACGACTGGTGAAGGCACGTTCCCTCTGTTTGTTCTGATGTCACCCCAGGATGGACAGACAGCAGCAGGACTTGGAGACTCTCTCAATGGTGTAACCACGTGGAAAGTTTCAGGAGCTATTGCACCTGGCAGTGACTTCTTCAACATGCCAGGGCTCTGCTTCCTGCCACATTTTGCAAAACATCAGGTTTCCCCTCCTCAGCAGTGTGGATTATCTGGTTGAGAGAAGCCAGCAGGTCTCTGCTGCTTCCCTGACCTTGGCATCTGCCAGTGAGAAATCACTGGAAAGAACAAGTGGCAATGTTTGTCTGCACAGCCCTTCCAGCCTGGTGAGAAGTGGGAGAGCAGCTCCCTGAGCACCATGCCAAAACTGGTACAGAAAGGGGTTAACCAGAACCCTGCTGTGCAGCTGGGGCTGCTGCTGCCAGCTGTGGACCATGGACATCACATCAAACACACTTCATTCCCATTGACCAAGCTACAGGTAGAAAGGGAAAGGAAAGACTCAGCAGCCAAGACACCTCTGATAAAATCCTGTGCTCCCACTATGGCTTTTTCCATAATGCTGATGCTCTAGCACCTGACTGGTGAATACAATCAGCCCTTTCTCATGCCCATAACAAGGCAAGAGCTTTCTTTCCTTGTCAGCTTTTACATCGGACCAGAGCCCTGGGGTCACATTTTGTCCCAGCAAACTGAATGAGAGACAACTCCTCCTTCAGACAACCAACTCCCTCCTTAGAAGACTTTGAAATTTATTCCCTGTACAACCACAGTGTTTTCTGGTAACTGAAACCCAGTAGGTTTAGCAACAGTGGAGGTAACTAAGGATCTTTCAATCAGGAATGAAGCGCACAATCAATTAAGTGCACAAGTCAGTCTAGATATATCTACAGCTTCCTTTCCTCACCCTTGAATTTCAGCACAGACCTCTCTGAGATACAGGTACTCTGTGGCTGTGGGAGTTTCAGTTTGGAGATCTGATGGCTCCCTGCAGCAGCCTTACCCTAAAGGCAA
This sequence comes from Dasyornis broadbenti, assembly GCA_013397935.1. Lineage (NCBI taxonomy): Eukaryota > Metazoa > Chordata > Aves > Passeriformes > Dasyornithidae > Dasyornis > Dasyornis broadbenti. The sequence continues at coordinate 2,063,992 of VZRN01000404.1, forward strand.
CACCTGCAAGAGCTTGTAGTGCTTTGCAGGGATGTGCTAACACCCACACCATCGCCTTTCTCATCTCAGCAACTCCGGCCTCGACCTGCAGCGCAATCCTGCCTGTCAGGCCAGGCACACCCCACTGGCTCACACCACCTCACACCACTGGGCATCTTCCAAATTACCCCATCCAGCACCAGCACGATGAGTCCTGCACTGGCTAATTATAAACTTAAAGAAATTATACGTGTCATGTCCACCTGCCTCTGAATCCACAGCCCAAAAGTCTCGGTATTCACAGCTGGGTGGGCAGATACCAACTTCTAGTGTGACTCCAGAATGAGGCCTCTGGCAGCAGGGAGCTGCTTTACCATACTGCTTTTTGGTGGATAGGAGAATCCCTGACAATGTACATTTCTTTGCACCAAGCAGAATGAAGTCCAGTTCCACTGACCACATGTGTCACGTTCTCCACAGAAAAAAGTGAATCTTTCCACAGTCCCACCGAGGAGATGACAGCAGCTTCTGTAAATACTGCAAGCATCCATAAGTGTCTCTTCAAAAAGGCAGGAAGCAGTGCCATAGACCCAAAAGACACCCTTGTGGGGCTGCCCTGAGCAGCAAGGCTTTCCTTCATTTATCAGGCTATATTCACAGCTGGAAGCCTCAGGAGAGCAAAGTCAATGTATTTACTTTTCAACAACAGAACCCTACACAAAGGCTAAACAGGAGAAACAAGGAGAACTGCCTTTAAAGGGCCAAATCTCTGCTGGTTGGAAACAGGATTGTTCTTTGTAAATACAGAGGACAAAGCAAAGCTTCCTTCAGGCTGTACAGTTATTATATGGCAAGTTACGTGTCTTATAACTCGCTAGCTAAAAACATTAGCAAGCCACAGCTCACAAACTCTCCAGGTCTTTTGGCACTGTGCACTTTTAGTGGGTTCTAGCCGTTGTTTCTGGTGCGAATGTGTTTTCATCAGGTGCTCTGAAGGTCATAACATCATAAATAACAAGGGCATCACTTAGGAGCCTGCAGTTCCTGCGTTTCTTCAGGTTATACTGTGGGAACTATAAGCCTTGAGAAAATTCCTTAACCCCCCCTTTCCTGCCAACATTACACGACACAACAGAACCAACTTACAGCTCATGAAGCTTCTGGCAGAAGCTCCAGCCATCGGGGTTGATGCGGGATATGGAGTTGTTACTGAGGTGAAGCTGGTGCAGAGAGGAAAGGCCGTAGAGTGAGCCACTGTTCACTTCTGTCAGGCTGTTATATTCCAGGTGGCTGTGGAGAAAAATCAGAAGGAATTGACAGATAAGCAGCACTGGTTAAATGCTGGAAGAATTTCCAACAAGAACTGGGATTTTAGCCATTCCTATACACTTTTCTACATACCCATGTGGATACATGCATGTGTGGGCGTTTCTTGTCAAATGAAGGATAGAAATTCAAGCACAACACAAAGCAAATGCCCAGAAGAAGTGACTGCCAAGAGAAGCTCCACTGCAAGTAAACTGGGTTTAAAGCATCCCACTCCAGTTTGTATTTGCAGAGTCTCAGCTGTGTCACAGCAGCACCCAGAAACGTGCTGCCTTCATCACCTGCGACCTCGCAAATACAACCTGGGAAGCCAAGTGTGATGGAAGTTTCAGGTTTTCTCTGCAATGACCAATCAATTAATTCTCTGGTATGGAATGAAAACATCACTAAGAATGGCCAGCTTGGTTTCTAGGTATCCCAAGAGATGGAATAAACATGTCTGCAACATAGAGTTTCCATGTATCAGTCAAAACAAATTTGCAGATTCCAGATATTTAAAGATCAACTGAGATCAATGCTGAATGTTCCAACCATCAAATTTTCAAAGGAGTAGTGTCACAGCTTAAAAATACGGCTTTTTTATTGAACACCTGGAAAAGCAGTGAGTTTTAGTAAACTGAGTGGTCAACTAAACAGAAGCTGCTGCAGCATGGCAGAGCTCTGGGCATGCAGGACAAAGAGAGAAGCACGAGAAGTGGCACAGGTGCCCACAGGTCTCTGATGTGACAGCAGCTGAAGCCGAGGATGTCTACGGGAAAAGAGCCCATTTCTCGAACTTACAGAACCTGCATCTTGGCTAGACCCCAGAAAGCCCCATCAGTCAATTTGCTGATGTTGTTGCGCTGGAGTTTCAGGACTTCCAAGCTGTCCAGTCCCTGGAATGTCAGGCCCTCAATCAGGCGGATGCGATTCCGGTTCAGCTCCCTGAAATCACCAAGGCCATACAAGTTTATTAAACCCCAGTCCTTTCTCACAGAGTCATCTGTGCAGCACACAATGGGGACAGCAATGCCAACAACTCCTCTGTCAGTGGTTCCCAGGAGACAGCAGAAGAGCACCGGAAACTTTCAATCCCAGAGCTATCCAGGGAAGGCAGCTGGGTGCGATTGCTTAAACAAACTCACCCCGGGACAGGCTTTCACTAGAGAGAAATAACAGAGTGCAGCAATTCCTCTTCAGCCCTCCTCTCTCTGCATTTCTTTTAAACCATTGATCCTTCTCATCAATTTTCACACTTCATCCTCCCTCAAGCGCAGACACAATTTGAACCAGTACAGTCAAATGTCGGCATTATTTCCCTTATGACCCATTGTTTTTACAGGACTTGTAATTGCCCAGTAAAAACGTGCTCTGAAACATGCAGGTGCCCCCAAACTGTGGGCCCAAGAGCAAACTTTATGGCCAAGTTTGAAAAGAAAGCTTTTAGGTCCCCTGACAAATTTCATGTTTTTTTCTACTATAAGGAACTCATAAAGAGTGAAAGAAGCTATTTCCAGTAACAACGTAGTCTTAGTATTTTGTGTATACAAAGACTTTCAGCCTGTTTCATTAAATTCGTTTTTCTTTTCCCTGGGTGGGGAAGGACCCCTAAATTTTGGCAATATCTTTTCTAAACAGCAATATGAACATCACCACAGCACACTTTACCAACCTATAACGGTCTTATAGATTGCTTGACCCAGACATATCAGGTGAAAATCCAGTTCTATAAAGTCAGTGGAAAACTTCAACACAATGCACTAAAAGCTGATGCTAGAGCTTTTAAAACTGATATTTTTTCCACAATACAAGATTAAGCTAAGAATAGTTCCCTATTCAGTGTTTGTGTTGAGGAAAATGGTGGAGATTACAACATCAGAACTTGTTTTGGAAAAGATGAAGAAGCCATAGAGACTTTAAGCTTACTTTTCAACTGCCTAAAAAAACAATGTTGAACTTGCGCTTGAGTGTAATTAAAGTCAAGTAAGCAATAAAGATTTTGCAGGCCTAAAGTCTCTTGTTGTACTGCACTTCCTGGGCTATTAGTGAAACAAGCTTTGCCAGAAAAAGAACTGTACACAAATTCTACACCACTCTGGATAACTTGCAATTCATTCATGTTTATCTGTAGAGCTAAACAACCAGCTCTGAGGCTGTCATTAAGAGCACCAATTACTCCATCTCTCAGTGCAAACTGTGTCCCTAAACAGATTGAGTTGTTTTTATTACAGTCCTGCACAAGATGCAGCCAAACACAGTGAATTAGAAGTCCTCACTCAATGGACAGTAACTTCCCACTGAGAGGCAACAAGACTTTTCAGATGCATTTGCTATTGCGTCTCTCTGTCCAATCCCAAACTCGATATAAAAACACATAAACACGCCTTGGGCACACCCTGGCTTAAGGATTGGTCTCTCAACCAAGGGGTTGCCACTGAGAGGTGCGAGTTTCAACAGCATTTGTGAGCTTTATGTTAGCCGGCAGAGGTGGACTTTTTGCCTATCAAATTTGATGGAAAGATTGCAAGGAGTCTCAGGCTGAGCCCATTTCCCCAACAGCAGCAGAAGGGAAAAGCTCGACCATTAGTGCTACCTTTTTACACATAAAGCACATTTATAGCTGCAAATGTCTGTGTGTCCCCATGCAGACAGAACAACAACGATGTGTGTGTTAACTCATCTGAGCTGCAATTTTCTCTGCCCAAGTATCACCTCACAGTTTAACAATCTTCCCTCACTGCTTTTTTATTGCCACATAAAGATACCTGTGTGGTCTTGAAACACTAACACGGCAGCTGAACTCTGTCACTCTCAATAGAAATGTCTTGCAAACCTCTCTTGCACCACAGACACAAGGGAATAGATTTGTCTCACTCTGTCAAGTGCAAAAGATGCTGATGCCTGCTGCAGCATCCCTCCCTCCCCACCTGATCCAAATAACGACCTGAAAAGCCAAGAGTTACAAGACAAAAAGAACCCTCTCCCAGTGTGTTGCACTAGGAGCTGGCAGAGGACTGCTGCACAGTGGATTCTAATTTTATAGATGGTAGGTGCGCAAGGGTGACATTTGGTGTGCATATCCCCAGCGGCATTTTGTCTCCATAAAGTGTGACTGAGCTTAATTAAAGTGGACGTTTGTACTCACAGCTGTATCAGCCTGGGCAGCCTGAATGCCTTGACAGGAAGCTGAGTGATCCTGTTTTTACTCAGACGAAGTGTGAGCAGGGACCGTGACAGGCTATCAAAAGCACCAGGCTCCAGGGTGCTGATTCTGTTGCTCCCCAGGTAGCTGCAATAAATCACAGCAGAAAAATGAACAGTTCTGTCAGAAATCACCTTTTATCAGCATTTAGTTTGTGTCCAGACAAGCTTGTGGAACCACAGAGGTGGCTTCAAACCAGCTGGGTTTCTGGCTGCACAAAGGGCACGGGGCCTTTCCCAGAGCCTGTGATGAATGTGGAGAATTGCTGGGCACTTCCAAAGAGCTCCCTGACATCCTCCTACTTGAACAAGGCAATCCAGGAGCGGAAGCCAGAAACTGGAGACTATTCCAGTGCAGGATCATGCTATTCATTCCCTATTTTTCCCTCAGTATCTGTCCCAGGACTCTTTCGTATTTGGATCCTAGCCTTAGGCACAGGGGGCTGTTTTTGCAGGACAACAGGCAAATATCAGTCACACCACCACTCTCTTATACCCTCCTGCAATCAGGAGCAGAAACTTTGGTGTAAACTTTAATGCAGGCAGATTATTTGCCTGCATCTCTTCAAAGGTACCTAAAACACAGATTATTTTATGTTTCTCTGAATAGGCAAACACCTCTGTTGGGAGGGCGTTACTCAGCTTGACCCCATTCTCTTCAAATAATCAATGAGACATTTCTATCCTTAATATTCAGTAGCCACTTTAATGATGAAATAGTTGCTCTCCCTCCACTCTCCCAGATGCACATGGGGTGATCTGGGAAACAGCATAGACACTTCCCACTGGGGAAGAGACAATGGTCTGCTGCAGACAGTTTTTCTGGCATCTAGGTGGTTTGCAGGTGTAAAGACACCCATACCTGAAGCATGCAGGATACCTGAAGGATGAAGGATACCTTCTTTCTGCAACAAAATTAATAATAATCTGCCTTCTTTATAGCTACATCGGAAACCAAACAGCACTCAAAAAATAACCTGACTATAGGGACAATGTCCTGCCTTCTAACTCTCCTTTGCACTTAAAATCCTGACAAATAATCCCACACTTCTTATGTTCATTACTTCTCTTTTTTAAAGGTTTGAGGCCCTTTTCTCTGCTGTGGTAACTCAACAAAAGTAGTTCCCAACATGAAAAACTCACAGCTCCTTTATGTGAAGTCCCTGTGGAAAGCAGCCGTTTCGGATTTCCGTGATGTCATTGAAACTCAGGTCCAACGTTTCCAGGGTAACGTAGGGCTGCAGTTGACTGGCTTCAATGCTGCGGATCCTGTTGTGATGCCTGAAACAGTCAGGAGGAGAAAAAGAGACTGTTTAGTTCTCCTAAAACAACAGAAAGAATATCCGAGGCTGCAGCAGGCCTCCGGGCTGGCCCTGAGTTTGTACACTCAGAGTTATGGTGATTTTTCAACAGCTGTCTGAGCAGAAACCCATCCCAGAGAGACATTCCCTAATCCCCTCGCTGCTCCTCTGGGTAGAGACCATCTCACAGGTATCTGCAGGCTTCCAGACACCTTTTTTCCTTCTACAGAACTATTAATTCCACTCATCAGTTTCTCTTCCGTTAATCTGGGCTCGTTCCCCTACAAGCCTGCACTTCCAAACCGGATTTGTTACCTGTAAGGACTACAGGGCTGGTTTTGAATCCCAGAGGCAAGGAGTGCAGATCAGTGGTTTAAGCAACCTGCCAAGGCTTTACACAGAGAACACGACTTTCAGAGAAGGAAACAAACAAGTAAATACAAACTCAACAGAAGTTACATAACATTCTTAATTCCTAAGGATTTCTCTGAAAATTCCCAGCTCTGCACTATGTTACAACGATTTGCAACACACAGAAATACTGTAAGATGGCTTGCAGATGTTCTTGCAGGCATTTCCTCATCTTTTGCTACTTTTGTCCCACTGTAGGATTAGGACAACTCTGCAGTGCCAGTGCCTGCCCACGCACCGACTGCAGGACCAGACCCTGCACTGATCACCTGTGTTTGCTGCCTTTCCAGGACAGCCTGAGGGATTCAGTCTAAAGTTTTTCTTTAGAAAAAGGTACTACCAACTGTTCTCAGGGTCTTCCCAGCCACAAAACAGTTAAATACTTTTAGACCTCATCTGTACTCAACAGGGTCTAACTAAAAATCCACCCCTCCACCTCAAGTCCTTTCCTCTGACTCCTTTCTGGCCTGAGTCAGTAGAGAACAGTAATCAATTTTAAAAAATACACTGTGCATTAGTCACAAGAGGCAGAGCACATGCCTGATGTGAATTTAGACCAGTCACTGATATTACTGGCAAGGCTGTGAGTGAGGCACTCCAAACAGAGACGCTCACCAGACACTTGGGAACTTGCTGAATAATAGGAGATAGAGCTCAGACAAGTCCTGTGCCTTAATCCACAGAGGAGGGAAGAGCAGCCAGTGAAAGCACTCCTGAATGCAAGTCCCAGCTCCCCTGACAATGCATCAGCTCTTTGAAACAAAAAACTGAGGGACGTCCAACCGCAGCCTTGCAGGCACTGAAGCTTACAGCTGTTTATGAGCCCATCTTCTCCAGCTTCACTCCCACTTCAAGGCTCTCCCAGGGGTTCAGACAAGCCCCTTTCGAAGAAAATCTCCTCCCTTTGACAGAAAATGCCAACAGCACGTGGCAAGGGACCTGCTCCCCACACCATGATCTGCTCCTTTACCCTCCCTGTTATTAAAACCAGATTGTTTCACCACAACATTTTGCTGGTGTCCGCAACAGGAAGAGTGTAAAATCTGCAACCCCAGAACAATTTGCTTTTGGGAGACTCACCCTTTAAACAGCCAGCACGTGGCCCTTGCTTAACACTGGGGAAACAGGCACAGAGAAATGCTACTTTGACTGAAGAGTTTAAATTATAATTAATTCAGTGCAGGCTCAGAAAATATTAAGGACAAATTTTACAGCGCTATCGCAGTGTACTGCTAATACAATACAACAAGGTGTCAAGAAAAATCAAAGGAAAGTCATAATTTATGTTTCCAAACTGGTTATTCCATGAGTTACTGGCACACAGGTCTTTGCAACCATAAACTGTTTAAAAGTCAATGACGTGGCTGCTATCCAAATGACCAATATTCATTTACAGCTAGGAATAAAGTCTGAATTTTCACATCCATGCACCTAGTAGGACAGAGGTACACTGAACTTTAATACTATAGGGACACTAAAATACAGGAAAAAACACTATATCCAGAATTATGTGACCACTATTAACTAAACACATGGGCAAGGGGAATTTCTTTCCCCCTAGGACTAGTTTCTTTTGCAATTCATTCAATTAGTAGAATCGCAAAGTTCAGAAATTTTAATCTTTTTTTCCTACTCAAAAGAAGAGTTCATTAAATGTGTATTTGAGCCTGATTCAGGAAAGTACCTCAACACAGACATAACTGAAAGTGAACCCCAAGCATGTTTTCTGGAGCTCTCCTCAAGCAGGGACTGCGAGTTCAGCTCTGATGTCATCTAAGCTGTGATGGCTGAGATGAATCTGGCTGTAAATTAACAGGAAATGAAGGCTTGTACAAACGAACATGGAGAATCTATAAATCACCTGACAATCCCTGCACAGGGCAGTTAAGTCTGCAAGGGACTGAGAGCACAGAGCAAATTTGGAGATGAAATGCTCTTCAGAAGCCAATGTTATTTTTTTGGAGTATTAATATTTCTGTGCTTCAGTTGCTCAACATATATCCACTCTGCCCGCCTGCCAGATCTCCCAACCCGTCCCAGAAGACAGACTCGAAGAAGGGAAGAAAAGGATAGGAAAGAACTATTTTGTTTGAGCCATGTTCGCAGTTTCTAGGTGACTTCTGTCTGTTTGCCTCTTGCTTTTCATGTGCTACAGCTGGCAGATGAGATGGACACATTATTTTACGCAGCAAAAAAAGCTGGCTCCTTTCTCTCCCTCTCCCAGTCTCCTTCAAACATGGGCTGACTCCAAATGTAACTCTCAGCTCCAAACACCATCCCGGGCCAGTCCCAGCTGGGGAATGTCAGACAGTTCGCTGCAAAGCACTGCACCCTCTCAAAGCACTGCACTTCAAACAAAGCCTGGGACTTTTCCTATACACAGCATGTGATATGAAGACAACATCGCCCAAACCTTTTACTAGCTTGATGACAATTAATTTTTCATTCTTTTGGTAATAGCCCAAATGTGATTTAACCCTTACTATTGTTACTTGGATCCTCTCAGCTCTCCTGCCTTTATTCCTCTGTTCATCGCAAGGGTGTTTTACAGAAGAAAAAGACCAGTGATGTTATGACTTTGCCTCTCCCCTTTATCACTGACTGGAAAAGGGCTGGATTTTTCCCAACCACTTCACACTGGGTTGGCTTCAAAGGTGACAGATCAGATTTTAGTACCAACTGCCGAAACCAGGCATTAAAGCACAAATAACTGGCGCTTGCACAACCAACACCTCCAGGTGTCTTTTCCTTTCCCCACCCCTTAGGTATCACAGGCTGGAAACAGCTTTCCCTGTCTCACTTCAGCCAGTGTTACCTCAAGAGTATACAATGACAGGGCTTCAATGTAAGATTGTGCAATTAGAGCCTGGACTAGGAGCCAAGTCTCTTGGTTTCTATTCCCAGCTCTGGCACCAACTCATCTGCCTTGGGCAAGTTCCTTAACCCCTCTCTACCTCTGGTTTTCCAATGTGCATGGAAAAGGACTATCCAGCTAGGATGATGCAGCCTTTGCTGAGGACTAAAAATCTGGAGTGAAAGCAGCTCAAGTGAAAAAGAAATCATAGGAACTAAGGAGCCCATCCAAGTCCATTTAGGTTTGTTTATGAATATGGGAGGATCTGGCTAAAACAGCTGAACTTCCCAGTTCATACCCAACGTCATTCCCACAGACACCTCATCTGCGGCTAACGCAGACCTGGAACTGTAACACCTCCGTGCCAAGCTAAGGTAACTCGGAGTCAGCAGTAGATCACTTTCATACACTCTGTACACATGGCACTTGTTCAGGAACTTCTTCATCCTCAGGTCAGCACCAGCTACAGCTGCAGAGGTAAAGGAGAGCAGGACGGAGCCGCCCTCCAGCCCCTCAGTTTAACCCGCCTGAATCCCTGTTCCACACCCCGAGGTAGCACAGCCCCTTGGCCCTTGCACTTTGCACCACCCTTGGACAGACCCCTTGGATTTATAGGACATTTGGATTAACCTCGGTTTGAGGTTTGCTGAACCGAGCCCATGAGGAGCCTGTCAGGAAGCGAACGCACGCTCTCTGCTCCTCGGGGCTGAGAAAAACAAGCAGAACGTTCCAGCGAAGCCAAAGCGTGTTTGGGTTTGCTCTGAGTCGGGAGGGAGCTGAAGGGGGTGGCAGGAAAATAACAGGTGGCGCAAAGTCAAAGGCTTGCAGCACTTCCAGGAATCTCAGCTTGTATTTTAGAGGTAAAGTTACACTTTAATCCCGGTGTGTTTCCTCATTCGAAGCGTCTTTGTGAATATTTATTTGATAAACAGGCTGTGAAACATTTTCCACCAGACCTAAGAGGGGAAGAATTCACCTTCCTCTTTGCAGCAAGCAAGGAGAACACCACTTAGTTTAATTTACACCTTAGCTTCAAATGCCTCGTGTGAAATGGATGCAAAGAGCAGCACAAACACATTCTTTTGTTGTCTGAGCCATGTTCACTCCCCCCTCAAAAGCTGACAGCAGAAAATCAAAGCAAGCAGACCCTCAGACAGGAATGCACGAGGGGCTGTGCTTGGGCTGATTTAAACACAATCAGCACAAAACCTTCTGGTTTAGACAGAGCTTGAATTAAGGCTGCCGTAGCTGCCGCGAGTCTGCAGCGCAAATGTTCGGTGTGAAGCGAGGCTAAAGGCAGGGAGAAGTCACATGCCTGGCCTTCATGTAGTGTCAGCTTACAGATCTGGCCAGGCTCACCAGAGAAAAAGGAAAGCTGTAACACAGCAAAACCTATTAAACCAGCACCTGTTATAGGCATCAAAAATAAAATCGAGCTTCTAAAGAAAGGCTCCGCACCTCAGGCAGGGTTCTATTAATATGCCAGCACATTTTCAAAATTAGCGTACGAGAGAGATCACGGGACTAGAAAGAGAGAGATTTAAAGAGTTCAGGGTTTGGTTAGTATTGCCATACTGACAAAGTATTGAAGAAACTAAATGCTGGAGCCAGAAAGAGTTATGGGGTTTGCTGCTGAAGGACAGGCAAGGTTTGGTGTCAGAGACTGGCCGGGCAAAGAGAGGGAGATCAAAGGCACCATAACCGGAGATGGATCACACACACTGTGACTAACCCATGCCTGGAACTACCTGCCCTCCTCCTCCTCAGCTCAGAGGAGATGGAGATCCAGTACTGATCTTCCTAGAAGCACTAAAGAAAATCAAAGACATGGGTTCCTAAACTTTCACCTTAAACGATTTGCCATCTGATTTTAGCCCATCACTCACTACACAAACACACCAAAATAACAAATAAAATCAAGGTTTCAGAGTAGAATGCAATGCCTAAGCAATTTTCCTAACAAGCAAGAAGGGTAACTGATAATCTGGAATATGAATTTCTGTTTACAAATTTATTAATTTTCTGCTTTTCCTGGTCACCTTATTAGAGTCAATAACTAAAGATCTCTGAAGCGATTTTTGGAAAGAAGGAAGAAGAATGTCATCGGGACCTGCACATCAGCTTTGACTCAAAGTTCAAACAATTTATCAGTGCAGAACTTCTTACATGGTTTTAACATTTCACTCATAAATTTACTTCCAAAGACTTATTTCAGAAAAATTTTTCTTCTCTACTCTAGCTTGTAAGATGTCTTCCTTGCAGTAGAATGAAGCCATCTCTACAGCAGAAGATGAAGTAAATATGCAGGTGACATGCGGGAAGTCTGTGTCACACCCTCCTCTAGCTCTTCATATGGGACCTTCCCAGAAAGATTGAACTGCCTAATGTGCACGAGCCCTCACACTTCCCAAGTGCTCCAGAAAGCCCCACTAGTTTTTTTACACTTTGCCTTGTCATATCAGCCTTTCCAGAATAATCCATGAGGCACAAGATTTTGGACCGCCACAAGAATGTGTATTTTTATCCAACACAAAAACACTGTATTTGCTTATGGGAACTGCCCCACTGTCCTTCCAGAGAAAGGCTGCATGGGTTATTGTCCGGACAGGAAGCAAGGATGCGTGGAAGCAGCCCCCACTTTTCTCAGATGCTCTGAATCACTCCTTCCCTGAGGAATCCTGGCGGATTCCCAGGCTGTCGCAGATACAGCTCTGTTTGTTCAGGTGCTGGCTGCACACAACAAGAGCAGAGCAGCGGCAGGCCAGGCAGCCACTGCATTTTAGGGTCAGCCACACACACATGAAGAAAAAAAAAAAGCAAAAAAAAAACCAAACACCACCCCCAAAAAACTCAAAACCAAAAAAACAAACCCCAAACCAACAAATAGAGCCACTTGTGTAATTTTTAACGGATAGCCAAACTTTCCCTTAAAGATTAACATGCTCTACCTAAGACCATATATCAGGATCTTCCCGCTTCCTAGCACTCCGTCAAAAAAAAGTCTAAGATGCAGCAAAATCCATGACCCTTTTACACTGTTTTTCACTTAAAATCATATATGAGAATAATGCAAGAACAAGCTGATGGAGCTAGTCCAACTATACCTAACTATGGCAGAAAATCTGAAGACAATCTCTTCTGCTGTACATCGGCTTCAAACCAGATATATTCCAGGGGGCTTTTATTTATCAGGTCATGTTCTCACCCTGTTTCATGGTTTAGGATGGAGAAGCACGAAGCAAACTATCCCCAGCCACACACAGCTGGGACACGACGGGGTTTAAAAAACAATGTAGGCTTTGGGGGTTTTTTTTGAAGGAGGAAAGGGTGGAAAAAAATGCAACCTTTCATGGTGAAGTGACTCTGTCTCTGTTCCAGGTCATGGATGTTTGGAGGGAGAAATGGGTCTGGGAGATGAGATTTGCTAATTCACCCCTTTGGGCCTGGGAGCAGCTGCCACCTGCAGAGGGCTGTGCTATGAACTCTATTCCCACAAGCAAACTCTTACTCACGCAAATAGTTCCACTGCAGTCAACAGCACTATTCATGTGAGTCCGTGTGACCCAGGGGCTATGTTTTCCCTGTCTATTAAAGACTACTCTGTGGCCACTCACGGGACCGAGCTCATCTGCCTCTCACATTGATGGACTGCAACCACTGACCCTGGTGCACTTCCAGTGGCCTCAGAACATCCTTGTGCCTGGGGTGCCCAGCGCTGGGCAGATGCTATCCTGCTGCCAGGCACATTCTCACAGCTCTTTCATAAGTTAGCCATGTGGATAAGAGGCAGGGATCAAGCATTCTCTTTAGAATCTTTCATAGCAGCTGGACATAAGCAAAGGCCTGGATCTGATGAACAGTCGTTAATGGGTTTTGTTGGGTTCAGTATGAACTGCATGAAGGAAAGTCTTTCTTCTGTTGTAACCAAAACCACCACATACCCAGTGAGATACATACTCTCTTTGAATATTTCTGCACTAGCACTGTTTATGTAAACTTTCTGACTTCTTACATGACCTTCTGCTGTGTGCTAGATTCACTGAGGTATGTCATGTCGTTTTTCAAAGCTCTCTCCCTCACTTTGATCTGCATTTCCTTTCACTGGACTTTGACTCGCCACCATAGGAGTTTGTATATTTTTTGCAATATACAACTTCCTAAGCCTTCAGCATTTCATTCCATTAGGAGAGCAAAATGTGTGGGACAGGCAGGATTAGAAGTTAGTCATCTTTAAAACAGAGGCTGTCTTATCTCTCCAGCAGATTACACAACCTGCTATGACTTCAAAGCAAATTAAGATTCCTGAAGACAAGACAGTCTCTGTTATGACCACAGTTCCCTCACCAGCAGCTGGGTGGTTCTAAGAGGACCAGCACTCTTCTGGTTACACTGGATGTTTCAGCAAGATTGTGCTCTGCAGCAGCTTTTAAAATGATGTATTCGCAAAGGGCACAGATCCATTAAAGGCCATGCAAAGCCTCTCTCATTGTCTGGCACAGCTTCTCTGTAAGGAGCTTCCTTGAACTTTTATGAACCCAGTTACCAGAGCACAACCTCATGGCCCTGGGTGCAGCTCTATCCCAAACCATCTCAGTGATTGTCTGCAGAGCCACTGAGTGCATCCCTCCATGGAGGATGTACCTGCAAGGGTTGGGGCCAGGGATTTTCAGCAGGGGCTGCCCAACCTGTAAGGCAGTTTGGCCAAAGGCACAAGGGAGGAACAGGATCTCTAAGCCACTGAGCACTATCAGTGCTGGTTTTGAGAGGGGCAGTTTGCAAGCACTCATAGCTGTGCTAGTCTTTCACCCACTGCTCCAGCTCTCCGTTCAAACCGCTGCACCTGTCACTCCTCACATCCCCTGACCTCTGTCTGGAGCAAGCAGAAAGGCTGCAAAGGAGAGGAGAGGCTCTTCTGAGTGCTGAACTCTGCTAAGGAGGAGAATTGTCCTATGGGAAGAGAAGAAAGAGTCATATAGGGTAAATGGCAGTTTTCATGCAAGAATGCAGGAAACCATCAGCTGTCTGAACGGGGTTGTGGGGCTCAGCAGAGCCTCTTTGAAGGAAGGGCTGCATCGCTATTTGAAAGGGGTCATTCATTTGCTGGCAGATGACAGTCAGGTCAGTGTTTCTGTGTTCTAAATCTTGTATCTTTGGTCTGATACTCTCTTGCTCCATCACTGGCTTTTCCTCTGGCACATCTCCCTCAAGGGTTTTCTTCTGCTGCTGATACATGCCAGCCAAACTCAATTTTCTATTACAAATGAAATGCATAAGCAACTCCTTGAAGCCAAGAAAGAGGCCAGCTTCATGCCACCACTCTGCTGTTCTGCTGAGTTCCTGCTCTCCACAGCCCCACACTTGCACAGTGCCCATGTCAGGGCTGCTGCCTAGGCCCCCCCACCTTATCACTGGCCCCAACGATGAGTCAGGTTTGTGATAAGGAAGAACAGACACTTAAAAATCAGATCCAGCCCCGATGTCAACTGAACTAGCACAGAGCAGGGGCTGGAGCAGAGACAGCAGCCTCCTTTCATTTCAGCGCGTGCAAGTTTTGTGCGTTTAATCAACAAGGATGGCATATCCATTTGAAAGCTAAGAAGGTCCAAAAGCACAGGGCATGGAGGCACTTTTATCCTTAAATCCTGATACTGATTTTAGTTCCTCTTTGTGTAATAAATGATCAAAGTAAATAAGATCCACCACAGCCTAGAGAGCGCATGTGTTTTGTGTGTGGTTTTGTTTTGCTTTTGTCTCTCCACAGGAGTGAGGAGGGGAAAATAACATGCACAGAAGCAATTCAAGTGCAAACCAAATGCAATAGCTCTGCCCATGATACTGCAATTTTAATCCAAATTGTAATTGCAAGCAGACTTCTTGATAGCATGCACTGCCTGTGCCTCTAATCCACGATGTGACACAGGGGCTTTTCCCACCTTTGACAGAAACACAATGCCAGGTGGATTTAACTACACTGATGCTAAGGGATGTAAATAAACGACAACACACTTGAATACACCTTCCAGACCATCAAACTCTTGGTCTCATGGAACTTGCAGAAGCTGCTAAAAAATCCTGCCTCTTGAAGGAGGCAGCATTTGAAGAAACACATTTTTGACTGGCCAGTCAAACTCCTGTTAACACTTGAGAGATGTAGATAGGCTGGCATTTCATCTGCTCCAACATGACACACACTTGTGCTCTGTTGAAAGGGCTTATCTGCCTTGTCAGCAAGGTCACAGGAACAGGGACTGCCTCTGGGCAGACTTCACTGAGCTCTGCTCAGCTCACACTGCTCAGCCTGCAAGAAGGAATAGCTCCTACGCGGAAAAGCAGTGTTCAAGTTAGCAAAGAAAAGAGCTGCTCTTCACAAGTCCAGCTACCCTGTTACTAATAAAGCTCGTCAAGTAGGAACGGTGGCTTTGGGAAACCCCAGAACAAGATGCCAAAACATCCAGTGAGCAGGAGGTTTGAACTGTGGAGTAGAACTGCCACTGTACTAAGCCAGGCTAGTGTAAAACAGGCAGTTCAAGCTTTCCTGGTGAAGATCTTGTAAAGTCAGAGGTAAGCATTTACCACCACTTAGCCAGTAGGTTCTTCAAGCTTCTTCAATAAAACCATTTACTTCTTCAGTTCCTCCTATTTGAAAATGATGATCGCTCTCTCAAGAAAACATCCTTGAGGGCAAAAAAGTCTTCACTAAGATCACCAAAAGGCGTTCCCTTTTCAGGGCACCTGAGGGATTACAGAAAGTCCAATCCCTGATTGCTCATGCTAATCAAAACCCTGTTCATCAACTGCTTCCAACCAGTGTGTGATCTGCAGTATGTGGACTGGACAGGAGATCATATTTAAGTCTACAATCCATAAGCCATTTATAGATTCTTTCTTTTGCCATCAACTCTTAATTCCACCTCTCCTCAATTCATTTTTATCTGCTCAGATCTGACCACTAACACAGTTGTCTTTTCCCTCGGACAGCCCCGCGCTCCTGTTTCATTTTCCAGCTGCCTTTGCTATTTTCCCTGATGTGCAATTGAACATTAAATGGTTTGACACGCAGAACATGTACTCACCCAACCACTTATTCCCAATCAATATCCACGTGGAATTCCTGTTAACAAGCAGGAGTTATGCACACACATGTCAGGGAGGGTGGCCTCTCAAGTGATCACTTCATCTGAAGGTGTGACAGATCACTTTCCCATCTACCTTAACCAGCAATCACATTTTCCATGCTGCACACCCCCAGCAGGGCTGGTTTTGCAAGATCATAACTTTTGACATGATCTCTCTATTGTTCACCTCTGCAATTAATTGGGGAATTTGACATGCGTTAAAAGTAAGAAAATCCAGCACATAACTGGCTTTTATTCAGTTAGAAATGAACTTTTTATAGACTTTTTTTGCTAATCTCTTCCAACGTGCACATGGTAGGATCACATCCAAGTGAATGCATTTTCTTCAACCTATATCACTCCTAATGGTGCCAGTGTTTTATGCCACCCAACTTGAACCCCACAATTCTACCCCTACTCCTGTTCTAACTCCTCTCTGGGCATCTATTTGATGCTCTGAGCAAGCACCACTATCCACAACCAGGACAACTGACAGTGAGGAATAACAGGTCAATCTCAGCAGGAAAGCAGGAACACATACTGAGGGCTTCCTGATTTTGTGCAAGTTTTTAAAAAGCTGAATCAGCCAAGCTTTCAGAGAGGAAAATGGGTAGTGATTTTTACCTTGAAATAATTTAACTTGCTTTTACTGCAGCTTCAACTTCACTTTTACTCACCTCTGAGCAAACTAAATTGCCACTACCAGCAGTTTTGAGGCAGGAAACTCCAATATGCTAAAAAAAAAACTTTCAACTCAGCAGGTTATTTATATTTGAAATCTGCTCGGTCTGTGAAGACTAACAAAGGAATTGCTTTTGTAGACGTGTGCTTTATTTGCTGTATGCCATTAAATGAGACAGTCAATCTACCGCAGATATTAATAGTAACAAGTTTGGGCTATTCTAAGGCTCAAATATGAAGCTATTTTTCATACTGATCTTAACAAAAGATCATGGCTGTAGGTGACCCTAACAACTGATCTAAGTTTGATGTGCAGAGGGACAGGATGTTTAAACTGCCTTGCGCATTGTACATAAAATATACACCTGCCCTCAGAGATGCTTTACATCCATGAGTTCCATCTGCCCTGAGCTAGATCCTCTTCATCTTGCAGGAAGCAGACGCACCCAAAGGGGAATTTACTTTGGGGTGTAATGAATATGTGGGTCATGCACAAAAAGATCCTCTTCCAGTATTCCAACTCCTAACTTTGTGCTCTGTCCCACAAGACCACTTGTGTCCTCTCCTTCCTCCAGACAAATACTAACCTAGCATGGCCTGCTAACCAGCACACAGACGCCAGAGCAGACTGGCCAGCTCAGAGCAATTTTCTACTCACAGAAGAAGCTGCCACAGCTGCACAAAATGCTTATCCTTGTTATTAAATACATAATAGAGTAGCTTCAAGGGGTAACTGGTATTTCATGAGCTGCCACCAACTTTCACTATCTTTATCCTCTGGCCAATTTTTACACTCCTCTGCATGTGCCCAGATTACTTTCTGATGCTCTTTTGTTGAGTCTGATCACTATGTGCTTTACTGCTGTTGCTTTTCTAGAAGAAATGATTACTCATTTCCCTGGAATAGCCTCAGATCCTTTGCCATTTCCATGCGCTCATGTTATATCTAAAAGCTCAAAGAGGACATGCAAATGATTAGAAGAGTTCCAACAGCCCAAAAGAGAAGTCAAAACAGCATCTCTTCTGGTGCTTGGGAGTGCATGATTAATGTGGGTTTCCTCCACTGGGAAAGGCTCCTGCAGTCTTTGGCCTCAAAAACTTGCAGACTTTACACACCAGAGCATTACTATGAAGTCTGAGCAAAACAAACTGGAGAGGTGGCTTTCAGAATCTCTTATGCCTGTACATTGCTGCGCACTGAACAGCCTGACTGCTGGCATTCTTTTCATTTCCCCTTTCCATGTTAATATATTCACATTTAAACCCAGAAGCTCGGCAGTGTAGCCTGTAGTGTGAACCAAACACTAAGAAAGCAACTCTCGCTCCATCTCCAAGGGGAATTGCCTGAGCAAACACTGGAGAATTGGCCCCTGCAGACATTATACCTCATAAGTGATGCAAGCAGGGGTTGGGGGTGAATCTGCTCCCACTTACGTGTCTACACATGCACACACCACTTCGCCTTAGTTCCCAGAGAAAGTTTTCTTTGGGCCAGTAATTAGAAAGAGTGGAAGGCAGTGTGGTTTTCTGAGCTGCCCAAGGCACGTCCTGCACACAGGCAGAGCCTGGTGACTTCAACCAGACCCCGCGCACGGCTGCGTCTGAGTCATCTGGATTTTGTGCTTATGAGCACAAAACCTCTTGCTGCGACCCAGATGGAATTAACAGAGTAGTCTCCTTATTTCTAATTGTTAGATCATCCCTTTTTAACTCCAGCAAAGATGACTTGCAGATTAAACCCCTTGGGGGTCAAGGCAGTTGTTCTGTTTGTACAGCAATTAGCACAGCAGGATCCCAGGCCACAAATGGCCTCCGAGGCTACGTCTGTACTATCGTGTTAGCTCAAACCTCATTCTTCCTGTAAGCCAAACTTCCCAGCTCTCAACACCGCCTACACAGAGGTTTTTACCCTGGCCAAGCCAGGAACACAAAGTGAGCTCACACCTCGTGTAGAGACCAGCTCAGGCTCGAGCTGTGCTCTAGAAACAGCACAGATGCAGCAGTTTTGAGTTCTTCCCTCTAACAGGGGTCACTCTGAGGGGCTGCCATGGACAGAGCTGCAGTTCTGATGCTCTACCAAGTCTGGGCTACCTTAACTTGAAAAGCAAAGACAAAGTGAAGTCACAGATCTCAACACCACCAGTCCAGCTCCTGGGGAATCTCGCAGAAAGGAAGGCACGTTTGTGAGATCCCACTCAGAGCAGCAGGGCACAGACTGCTTGTGTTGTTTCAACTCACAAAGCAAGACACCTTTGTCTTGGGTGAAAGCAAAACAGCAGCCCAAAGAGTCTAATGAACCACATGGGTCTTCAGAGAGAGTCTCTGCAAACCCCACCTGACAACAGGAGTAAAGCAGTGCAAACAGCTTTAAAATAACAGCTGCTTTCCCAAGCCTTCACCACGAAAGAACGAGGCAACAGCTCAATAGTATGATCCTGATGCTGCCATGTTAGGGACCTCCAAGACCAGTCAACTTTAATCTAGTACAAAGGTCTAATGAGAGTCAAAGAAAACCAAAATTAGACAAGAAACAAGGGTCACAATTCTAACAATGAGGCTAATTTAACCAGAATTATATTGAAATCCCCAGCACACAAGAGGAAAAGCTCTACAAGAAACCATGCAAGTCAAGTGGAAGAGACTGGCTGAAGTCTTGACGTGCTTTACCCAACATCCAGCTGCAATAGCATAGAGTACCCTCCTTTCCACGAGGATAATGCTGCCCCAACCAGCATCTGAGCACATCAGCCATTTTTCAAGAAGTCCTAGCACGTTCCCTGCCACTTCCAGTTTCCAATTCTCCATGTATTTAGTTTTCAAATTTTACATTATATATTTTGCCTGGGGCACAGTAGATCACTTACCCTTCTCCTATTAGCTCTCTGTTTAATTACAGTTTAATGTGAATTGATCTTTACATTAATGAGTCTGTAAAGAAGATTGATTTTCTTCAAGAGACTTTTCTGCTCAGTTTGGCAGCAGAGTAGTCCTATTGATTTCACCATCCCAAGTAAATACACTGCAGTGTCACTGCATCTTCTTGTGAACCAGCTAATCCTATTTCACACTCTTTTGCTCCAAAAATCCCTATTCTGACTTCCTTGTTATCTGTGCTTATTCAGAGCAAGACGATGGGGCCAAAGCATCTCACACAGCTCTGCCAGTTGCTAACACACAGCTGACTGCTGTGGGGTCCCTGTCCCCTTTGTTCCTAAATGGCTGGGGGCTTAAAAGACTTACAGTGAAAGAAATGGAAGTTATTTTTAAGTGTTTAATCTGTTAACTTCCTTAATTCCCAGCCAGCTAAGGATGTGGCACAGTGTGCTCTGTTTACCATGCTTGCTCCAGAGGTCTGGGTAGAAGCGCTCCACTGAGCCCTACAGCTACGCCTGTGCTGGTGTGCCTGTGGCAGAGGATGCTGACTGAAACAGGCTTGGAGCCAGGGCAGAAACAAGGATCCACCTCCATCATCCTCTCCAAACATCCCAAAACCCCTCCAGGATGCATTTACCCACATGCAGGTAGATGCAGTAGTGGAGACAGGCCCCAGAGTAAGGGCTGAGCTTGTGCTGGCTCATAGGTTTGTAGGAAACCCATAATAACAGACCAGTGCAGGGTTGATTGTAGCTCCTTTAACCTGGCAAGCCTAAGAGTCCTTCCATGCAAGTTAGTGAGGAAGCTGGATATAAACAGACTAAGTTCCGCAAATAAATGGTTTCTTCAATCATCCCTTTCCCCATCAGATCACGTAACGGGGTCTTCTCAAGAGCCTTCAGAGTTAACACACTGTAGCTGCATTGGGATGGGAAATCCTCAGCCAAGGGCATGTCAGTGAAAACATCCTGCCATCAACTCCCAAATGTCCAAGTCTAGGAACTGTTACTAAATTACAAATGCTGTGGGAATTTCAGGCAAAGTTCTCCTCTCAGCTATTCCGATGTAATTTCGGAATGAATCCAGATTCAGTCTCTCCCCCTCCCAGCTGAATTTCCTGGCTTTTGTTTGCACTACCAGATGTTTGCATTTAATGCCTCTCTTTATTTAGTAACCCATACATAGATTATTTTTCCTTTCTATTAAAAGCCTTATCAAGTCCCTTATGTTTGCTCTTGCTGAAATGAACGACTTTGGCAATATTGTCAACATGAAAGGCAAACAAACTGATTCTTCAAGGAATAATTAAACTGAACCAAACTTCATGGCAATACATTAGGACAAAACATTTTTGATACATATGTTACATCTGCATCCATCTGCAGTCTGGGACATCCACAGGCTTGCAGAAAGCTTTGGGAATTGTCTCTTCAACAGATTCTCACATGCTGATATATAAACACATAACTGGGCCATGGTCTTCACAGGTGTGGTCAGGCAAGTTTTGGGTGATGGAGACAGGTACAGAAAACCCAAAAGCAAGGCATGCAAAGCAAAGCTCATTAAAAACAACTTTATGGGAAATCTGAGTTTGGCAGTACGGCAGATTTCTTTCTCCCAGCCCCAAAAGGAGAAAAAGTTTCTTCTCCTGTTTAGAGATGAAGTAACTCATTCAGAAGGGCTGTTTTGAGTGACAAATATACAACTCTTGCTTTTATAATACATTAACAGCCCTTTGGAAATACTTAACCACATGCAATATACAAAACCTACTTCAGAGGTTTGTGAGGTAAACACACTTCACACATTTCTAAACACTGAAAAAAAAAAGGAAATTTATTTATTTATCTTTAGCAGTAAGAATACACTGTAACACTATACACTTAAACATAAACCAGAGTCTCAGTACACAAGTCTTCATTATGAGCCTTCACCCTGGGTTTGGTTTGGCAGCCTCCCCGATTATTACTTCACATACTGGAAGGCCAGAAGAAACCAGTATGACCATATAATCTGATTCCTTACATCACACAAGGCTAAATAACTTAACCCACCAATTTGCCTATTAAATCCATTAACCTAGGGTTGAACTAAAGGACCATCTTTTAGGAAGCCATCCAATTGATTAAAGACTCCCAAAAATGGAGAAAGTTCCACATCCTCAGCAAATCATTCCAATGTGAGTCAGCAACATCGACTGAAGCAGGTACTTTAAAACATCTTTCAGGTTATTTTTATCTCTGATAAAAATTAAAAGGAAATGCAAAGGGGGAAAAAGTGGCATTCTCTGATATAAGCTAAACAAAGAGATTCTTCTTGTAGAAGTATGACAGCAGCATTACAAATCCCACTATCAGAGTTATTTATGTGTAGCAGCTGAGGAGAGCAATTCAGATTTCTGGAAAGTGATACTGAGCAGGTCTGTTTGGAATACCGTCCTTTTATCATTTGGCTTTGTACCGTCTCCTTCCTTCTGCACCACTCTGAAATTTCAGAGGAGCTGTAAATCTACTGCCTGCCACCAGTCATTATTTCTCCTTTCCAAACTGCTTATTTCATTTCAGGAATAAAAAATCCAAAGCTCCAGCAATTTGGTCCTTTGCCAGTGGCTAAATTAACAGCAAAAATAACAACAGGGGCTTATGGAACTCAGAGCATTTATAGACTTCATGAGAGAGAGAAGCTGATCTGGGGGGCGTAAAACTATATCTATCCCTGGATGGCAAATTCTATGCAAGCTTTCCATCCATAAATCAGATTTCTGGAGCTCTTTTTCAAGCCCTGATGCACAGCACAAATGTGGCAGCACAGTACATCAACAGATCAAGGCAGTCTCAGAGTAAGAGCCTTTCGAGCATGAGAGGCCAATCAGCTGGTGGAGTGGCCACAGGCATTTTCCACCACAAGAAGTACCAAATCCACAGGAAATACGGATACCTGCCTGCAGGTGTGCACTGCAAGGCCATGCAGGCTGGAAGCCACTACTTGAACTGCTCTAGCACTGTGCTGGGGTCCCTGTCAGCCATAAACACTTTCCAAGAACCTGGGAGGTATCATGCATACCTCAGCAAAATTCCTTCTCAGTGCGCACTACAAGCAGACACATGCAAAAATAATTTTAGAAATCCACACTCTTTAGGTACTAAGCAGTTTGATATTTAAATGGTTTTATTCCCTTCAGCAGCACCACCAACCCAAGATCCTCGGTGGCAAGTACACGAGGGCTCTCAGGTATCTAATGCTGCTGTGGTCATCTAAACTACCAAAGTCAGGAACTTCAAACCTTCTGCAGATCATGTTTTATAATCACTGCTCTCTCAAAAGAAAACGTTAAAAAGAAGTTGAAAGAGACTGTAAAAACAGGTCTGGAATGAGTTTCCTGAAAGATTAAGATGTGAATAGTCTCTGGTTTTCAGAGGAAAGAAGAAATAATCCAAACAGGGCGGGGGAGGGAAACAATAAAGAAAAGGTAGAATTTAATAGCACAAGTATGAACTAATGGTTGGAACCCAAAGACAGATGAGAAAAAAAGTTTTACTCAACCTGTGGAATTTACTGACTTAAGTTACCACTGACCATAAGCACAACACACAACCTCACACAAATCACACTACTCCATGATTCTTCATTAAGGTGCCAACAAGCCTGAAAACGGAATCTAGAATCAGCAGGAATGAGCGTGACACACACAAAACTCTCAGAGGCAGCTAAACCCACCCCACAGAGAGCCCAGAGCCAAACGAGGTGGCAGTGACTTACAGGTGGAGGGAACGGATGCTGGAAGCAGCGGATCCCAGGGAGGGAATGGCAGTCAGCTCGTTGTTGTCCAGTCGCCTGCAAGAAACAGAAATTAAGGGTTGAAGCCAAGCAGCCTGTGCCCAGGCATAGAGGAGAAGATGGGGAGGGCTGACACTGATATTGGGGCAGAAACTTCCATCTCAGGGGGTTTGTCTGGACCTCTGATGGCCACACCTTTCTCTTTAATACAAGAGCCACCATCACTGGTTCCACCGTAAAGTCTTTACAAAAGCAAGGCTTTTCTCCCTGCTTCCACCTATTCCCTTTAAAGTACTGAGGAAGGCACTGTGCCACAGCCCTCTGCTAGCCTGTTGTCATTGGAGTCAAGCCTGAGACAGGAGACCTTTTGCACCTAAGGCCATGGGTCCCACTGCGCCAGGACAGGAATTTAACCCCCTCCCCAAGCAGCAGCCCCTGCTCACCCCCTCCACGACAGGTCAGAGCCTGGGGACGCAACCCAGTGGCATCCTCTCCACACCAGGAGCAGCTCTGGAAACCCCAGAGGGATTTGCCCCCAAAGCCAGCAGCACACAGTGCTGGGCACAGGAATGTCACCAGACACGGGTGACAGCCATCTGGGGAGCACAGTGAGTCCCTGGGTCAGTGGAACCGCAGGCCACCCGCTCCCGCAGCCACCAGCACAGAAACCTCCGTCCCCTGCAAGGGCCTAATGCTTGAAGTGTTTTCCTGACTGAAAACAGATCCTGGCCATGTGACCGGCTCTTCCTTGCTTTAAAGAGCCCTTGTTTGTACGGTGAATTAGTCAATTAATTACTGTAACAGTCACTCGTCTGGCTGCTTGAAAATTACCTAATTTCTCAGCCTTCTCGCCCCGCTCCCCCCTCACACTGCTCACTGCATTGATCACAGCCAGGCCCTGGCCAGGCTCCCTGGGACCCCCAAAACACCTCTGATCCTATTGCTCCTGCTCCAGGCAGAGCCTCACTGGATCACTGCTGGCCTTCCAAGTGCTTCCCTTCCGCAGGGAATCCTGAAAACATCACAATTTGGGTGCAAAGCACAGCATCCCAGTGCTGCACAGCTGAGGTGTACTAAGCCGCAGGCACAAGTAAGGGCAATCCTAAATTATGTTGGTTTTTTTGGTTTTTCCCCTCTTCTTTCCTTTAGCACTATTTTTGGCAGGTGGGAGAGGGCAGTGGGACATTCATCCCAGAACTTCCCTTCTGACTCCTCTGAGAGGAGGCAAGATATTTGATTTCACAAGGAGTTCCAAGCACTGCTGGGATAAAAGCTTTCCTCTACCTCTGACATTATACCCAGGCCTTAAAATGTAACGAAAAAAAGCCAGATTGCAATTCAGCAAGGAGCTCCACTCTGCAACTAAAACCTCACTGTTGCTCATATTACAACACGGTCTAGAGCTTCCAAAGGTAAAGAGCAAGCTGGAAAGAGCATTAAAACACTTATTTGTGGCATGTTTTCATTAACATCTAACTGAGCATCTTTTAGAGAAGAAGGAGCCTGGGTCAGCTCTGGTTAAGCAGCTCCAACACCAACCGGTGTCGAACAACTGGTCAAACCCTCCTCTGACATAAGTGTGATATTCATATATCAGCCTCCTGTCATGTCAGAAGTGGTTTTCCCACCTCATTTTCTCTCTTGGCTCACGGGCACCACTTGCTGACACAGAGAGACAGCCAAGCTCTGTATTTGCCTAGGATTTCCCACTCATCTTCCCTTTTTCCCCATGTAAAGGGATTTTAAAAAGAAAAAAAAAAGAGGGAAAAAAGCCCCTCAGAACAGCCAGGCTCAACAACTTTAAACTTTCAGTCTCCTTTCCCTTCCCCAGCCCTTGCCTTTGATGACACAAATCCACTGCCTCGGGATGCTGAAGCAGAGGAGGAGGGGGGGCCACCCGTATAAAATATTTACAGTCCAGTTGCCAGGCTGGTGTCAAGCTGAAATGGAGCCTGCTTCAAAAATAGCACAGCTCTCCAGAGCTTTCAGTGAAAGGCACTTTAGAAAATAAAAGGTGAGTTGTTTGGAGAGGAATTTTAGTATGGTTACTACTTTCTTTGCTACCAGTGAGCTTGGAAAGCCTGAGAGCCATGAAACCATGATTTTTGTGGATCCCATGATCCCTATGACCTGAGGAAACCCCAGAAGGGACTACAGGGCTACCCCACAACAGCACCCTCCATCCACCCTTCCAACCAAGGAATGAGAGCAGATGGACCCCAGGGGATTGTCATGAGATGAAGCCATGAAAGCGGATGAGAGAAAGATCAGGTGTCCTGAAGGAAAGTCATGTCCCAGTCAGCCCCTACCCTGAGCCACTATCCCTTATTTCAGAGCAAGTGGGATCACAGGGTTTTGCATCACTTTGAGCCAATAAATTTCATCCTACACAGACTTAAAACTTTCTAAAAAAGCTTCTCATAAAGGCCACCAAAACAAACCATACAAACAACTGCCTAAACTCAGGGAAAGAGAAAAGTGTAGGGTAAATTCTGCTATTAATTTATCACAATCTCAGCAAAGCAAAACAGAGCATTGAAGATAAGCTATGAAGTTTAAATCCTTTGGTCTGCAGACCTTTTCTTAAAATCAAGGGAAAACAAAATGTTTTTAAAATACACCACACTAATTATTCACACAGAGAGACACACACAGAGTTTTAAGCCTTGTGTAATGCTCAGGAACCACAGACAGCACGTTTGAAGCATCATGGGAGGTTTCAGGTCTTATCAATGCATCTATTATTTGGGGCAATCTCTTTCCCTGAGGGTGCCTTGGTTTGCCCAGCACAGCATGCACAGAGAAACACTGACTTGCTCTCGAGACATGCCACAGCATGATGCTTATTTCATGAATGTTTGTAAAGTGCTTAAAAAAAAGCCTCAGAAAGAAGATGCTCTGGTAATATAGATGTGGTTCTCCTTGTGAAATGAAGTTTATTTCAGTGGTCTGTGGTTTAGCTGTTATTCAAAAGCAACCAAGATTAGTAGATAGGGCTTTTAATAGAACTTCTCCCTCACACTTCCCAGAGCCTGCCTTCCAGGCTCTGCTCCAGACCTCTGCCTCCCTTCCAGTCTCCCATTTCTGACTGCTCCCTATCCCTCCTACTCACTCTTCTGCTCTTTCCCTATTCCCTAACCCTGTCTTTCTGAAACAGCAAGCTGCTCTTATCTGCCCATTACTTTGTGGGCTGCATTACTTATCTCCCCCGAAGACCTGACACCTTTTTATAGCATTTAACTGTTCAGTGCAGGGCTTGTCCTGCTCTTACACACATGCAGCACATTGCTCAAGGGAACTCCCTACCTGGGGAATCAGAAGCCACACACACTTCCCACTCCTGCTCCCTGAAGTCACACACGCCTTCAGGCACTTCCATGAATAAAGGCTATTGCTAAGCCACAATCATGTTAGGATAATTCTAAAGTCTCATGGGATCAGGCCTGCAATTCTCTTCTTTAAGCACAGAGCAATTTAAGGCTTTCCACAATTTAAAGAGAAGCTGAGAAAACAGATCCTACAGGCAGTGTTCTGCTGACCTGCATCACTTTCTCTCTAAAGACTGTGAAGAGTTGATTTTGGAGCATTGCAGTCACTTCTGATATATTTTCCTCACTTAATTATGACTCTCAGCAAGACTCTACTATTCATATGAGCAGAGGAGCCAGGGGCAATCAGGCCAGGGGAGAGATGCTACATTCATCCCCACAGTCCAATCCAGCAGGCATCAGTCAGGGAGAATTCCACTTTTTGCCTATTTAAGAATCACAGGATCTGGACCCTCCATGAGTCCCAGAGCCAACTTTTAATGAAAACAGACAGAGGACAAGAGAAAAATGCATGATGGAGCAGAGTATTGTTTCTGAAAGGAAATGTTTTTTCAGCTTCCCATGAGGCATCAGTAGCCCTTCAAACAGAGCCCAAACCTCAAGTATGCCAGCGATTCACCAGGCAAACACGAGCTCATTACCTCAGCCCACCGCCTGCAATTTCAGCCACTTTCGTTTTTCAAACCCCAAAATTGGAGCTCCAGGAATCCCTGTGAATGACTGACAATCCAGCCCCTCTGTGAGTGAAACTGCTGAGCCTTCACAGAGATCAGGAGCTTGGAAATCCTGCAGTTCCCCAAAAAACATTTCTTTTACCAGCAAGGAGGGCCTGGCACAGCCACTCAGACCTTCACCAGCTCCTCTTTTCCCCACCAGAGCAGATGACAGCTCTGCTGGTTTAGCCTCTCCTAGCAAGACTTCCAACAGAATTTGCTCTGGTTCCAAAAGGAGCACAAATGTCTGTGAGAGGAGGAGACACAGTTAAGTGCTTTGTTATCCACTACACTACACCTTTGTTTCCTGGGAGATTTGGGCTAGGTTGGCATCAGGTATCACAATCCAGGCTGTTCTGCCTTGCTTCAGGGTTATGCTTTCAGCAAGGAGCTTTGTGTGTATGCTCAGGTGTGCTGAACTACTCCCTCCGAGCATTGCACAACACCAAGGGAGGCAAACTCCAATGATTTCCAATAACAGCTCTGCTGTTTTAATTGGGATGTTGTGTTCTGCTAATTGATTCGTTTTATAAAATCAGCACAGGTGCAATACGGAGGGAAAAAGCCTCCACATCAAGTCGGACCTGCTCATTCAAGTTGGCTAAAGGAAGGTACTGTTTTAGGAAACGAGATACAATTTCCTCCTGGCCCACAAGGAGCCCTGGCAAAATACAATTAAAACCTTTGAAGGAATACTTACACTTCCTGCAGGTTCGACAGCTCTGCAAAGGCAGAAGGATCAATCTCTGTCAACTTGTTGTAGCTCAGGTTTCTGTTAAAATAAAAGACAGTGGGATCAGCAAACTGCAGTCACCCTGCTCAGCAAAAGAGAGTCATCTTAATTATTCTGGATTGCACTGGGAGGGTTTTGGGTTTGAGTTTTTTTAAAAGAGAACTTTAACGTGAGAGCAGCACTCTTCTGCTGAATACATGAGTGAGTTTAGTTCCATGACAAAAAATGTTATCTAGCTCTCCCTAAGCTTTTTCCTCTTTTGCATTAGATTAGTGTGGTTTTAATTTGTCTTCATATTACACAATTACATTTATTATTCTACTATTGGTTATTCACAACCACAAAACTAATCACAGATGAATAGGATATTTCCTGACAAATTAAAGTCTGAACTGAAACAATCAACAAACCTTCCACTAAATCTTTTATAGCTATATTCACATGGAGTTTTTTTTTATACCACTGTGTGTTACACACAAAATACACATATATAGGTATGTGCACTTACTATATGTAAACATAAAATACATTCTACATTTTCTAAAAAGATTATATAATCAGTATATCACAAATTTTTTTTTTTAATCAACGAATACAGCTGTCAAGCCACACAGTAGTATATACTTCGGTCCTTGACAACCCCAACCAACACTTTCCAACTACCCAACAGCCCAAATCTAAATGTAAGTCATATTCTAGCAGTGATGAATGACCAATGGGTTGTGCTGTATTATCTGACAGCAGCCTGGTGGGAGAGCAGACCTGCCTCACAGGACACCCCCGACTGGAAACACATCCAGAGCTCGACATGCTGCGGGAAGGAACACGCTGCAAGGATTGCTAGGAACACCAAACAGGCAAAATAATGCAAATTAACTGCCAGCTCCAGAAACCACAAGCAAGAGCTTTGCCATGCTCTGCTGTAGCATCACACAGTTCAAAAGCAGAGTCTTCCCTCCAAGATACGCACTTTCAGCACAGCACACAGGACAGGTCAAACCTGCAGCTAGGGACTAATCAGGAGAATACAGATCAATTAAGACCAAGTGACTAATGATGCAGAAATAACAAGTGCTTTAATTAACAGTCTGTATGCAGTGCTGGCATGTTTCTGTGAGTGCGTAATCTAAAGAGGGAGGAGGCAAATTGATGGGTGGTAGCAGAAAAGCAACCACGGTAAATTGTAAGGAAATTGTGAGGGGGACTTCTTTAATTTTACTCTGTTCCACACCCTGCTCTAGGATGTTATGCTGGGTAAAATTCATCCCTCCTGCCTCCTCTGCAGGGAGGTTACACCCTGTTACTGCACCTCTGAACGCAACCCAAAAGATTCACGGCCTGATTTTAGATAAGCCCTCAAACACTGAGCTGCTTATTCAAACCACCAAGCCAGTCTGACTGGAAAACTGGCCAATCTTCCCTGGTTTGTGTTTTGCTTTGCTTTAAAACTGTGCCCACAGAAAGCAAGTAGGTCTGGAACCCAAACAGGTAAACAGGACCTAAGTCACCGAGACACCTACTGAACTTTTAGCAGTGCTCCATGACCCAAGAGCTGAGGCACACAAAAAAAAAAAAAGGCAGCTGCCAGAAAAGCATTGATGGAAAATGCCTCTTCAACTGCTCACACTAACCCACTGCACTCTGCAGAAACCAAAGAGAAATGTGGGCCCACAGAAGCCTCACAAATACCAAGACTTGAAAGACTACAAAGATCACCAAGTTTGCATGATTAGCAGGAAGTGATAAACACCTCTTTCAAGCTAAGAAGCAGATATTGATCACCTGCCCTCTTGTAATACATCTATGGGAAGCCCTCAAAGCGCTCCCCTGCACAAGGGAATATTTGATGGCTCTTAGATCACACCATTCCCCATCATTTCAGAGCAGCCAGCTCTGAAGGCAGCTCCTTGCATCTTGCCCAAAATGTTTAATTTTTTGCCAATACCTGCTGTGGAAGAAGGCTCTATAAATCAACAACACAGGCTAGTTCTTAACAAAGCCTAGAAGTGAAGCTATACAGGAGTGTAAAACCTAACCAAGCATCTCGGTTTAAAATATGCTGTCCTGTAAGCCCCTACTGTCTTTTAAAACACTCAAGAGACCTTTAAATCAATACCAGTCTACAGCAGATATCCATTTCACTATGAACTCAAAGGCATTTATCTAAATAAAAGTCAAACTGCAGTTTAAACTCGGAGTGCGTTTGAAAGCCAAGTCCATATTCATAGCACAATTACGAATTAAAGTGCAATTTGCCCACAGATTACATTACTACTTTTTTTTTTTAAACCACACAGTAAGATCAGGTTGGAGCTTGTCCCTGCCTGATCTACAGGCAAAAAGAGAAAATACAACAGGTAACGTCCTAGAGGCTCAGCACCACAAAGCCGACACAGAAGTACAGGTGACAAACTGTGAGGTGGAAATTCAGCCAGACATTACCGTGCATGCATCCATCTGTTTTCATGTATTTCTGTGCCTTCTACAGCAGCCAATCTTTGCATTTTTTAAGGTAATGTATTTCTCCTCAACACATTCCTCTGCAATAGGCTAAGAGGCTATTTTATGAAGCAAGAAACAAGAACACATGCACCAAAACTGATCATCCCCACACTTGCCAGGGGGACCTGATCCCTAGCTTAGCCCGTGCTCAAGCACTGAGCGATGCTGACATGAACCTCAGAAGTCCACATGTGGAAAATCAAAGATCTTCATAAATCAAAGGATTTCATGGCCACAGTTTAACATTGCCCAAAGCGACTTTCTGATTACTGTTGCTGCTATTCAAGATATTTGAACATTAAAGTCACTGTACAAGTAGCTGGCTCTTCAGATAGCACAGACAGATTTTGTTGCTCCAACAACAGAAAGACTTTTCAATGGTTGCTGCAGAAATGCAGGTGAACTCCATCATCTTGCACGCCGAAGTCTTCAGTTCTCCCCACACTACTCACTCCAACCAGCAAGTATCCTCACAAAATGTACAATACACTGTTCAAAAATCAGTGGGGAAATGAAAGCTAGAAATATAGTCAGTACAGAATAAACAGGAGACTTGAAATGACATAGATATGCCAAAATAAAGTTTACTGGGTTTCCGACACTAGTTGCATTTTAACTTGTATTAAAATACCCAAGAATTTCTAGCCTGAAGCATTAGCAATCAAAGGATGTGTTTCCCAGAACTCTGATCACCTCACTAGGCAGTATTTGGCATGCCAGTCACAGTATTTAAGTGAGAGAAAGAATTAACGTGCTCCAATAGATAGATCATCGGGACTGGGAGTCAGGAAACCTCTGTCTATTCCTGGCTCTCTTAATCTCCTGCTGTGTGACCGGGTCATGTCACATCACCTCTCCAGCGCTTTTGTTTCCACAGCCACCCTTTGTCTGTCTTGTCTATTTAGACTGTAAATAAAATTGAGGTAGGTATTGTCTTGGTTTGCCCTATGCTGATGAAATGAGGCCTCAATCTTGGCTGGGCTCCAGTAATGCAAATAA
The DNA here is from genome assembly GCA_013397935.1 of Dasyornis broadbenti. NCBI lineage: Eukaryota > Metazoa > Chordata > Aves > Passeriformes > Dasyornithidae > Dasyornis > Dasyornis broadbenti. The sequence goes on from VZRN01000404.1 coordinate 2,095,766, forward strand.
AGAAGGGAACTCAAAACTTGAGGTCATGGGTGCACACGATGCTCTCCCACCCCGAAGCGTGGGTCCCAAATGTCCAGCAGTGAACGAAGCACTGAAGGGCTGGAATGTCCCCACCAGTTTGGCCTCTCTGAGCTGAGCAGAGCAGCAGCACAGGCTGACTGGAGATGCCAAGCCTGGGGGCACGGCTGTGCCATCAGTGAAAGCTGTCAGATTTACTGCTCCTCTGTAGCACAGAACGCATTCCTTCTCGAGGAGCCCCTTGGGATGATGCCACACAGTCACCCAATGGAACACTGAACCAATGTTTCTGCCATCAGCTTTCCAAAATGCCTTCCTCAAGGAAAAAGAGCCATCAACTCCCAACACCAAAACCCTGTCCTTTCTCAAATCTGCGCTCACCCAACCATCTGAGCTCTCTTACATCCTGGGCATCTCCTCAAAGCCACAGTTTAAAGCATCACCCTACAGTGTCTTCTGCCAGTTCCAAGAGCCCAGGTGCATGCTCTGCCCCTTTCCTTGGCACCTACACCTGGGGTTAGCTGAGCCCAAACATGGGACTGCCCACAAATTGCCCAGCGCCCTGCCTGCTTCTCTGCAAGGGTACATGTTTCTGTTGTGTTACTCATGGAAGGATATTTTGATCCCTCCAAGGCAACTGTGGAAAGAAAACAAAACTCAACTAATATAAATTCAAGACAAGAGCCTGGGCTGTGAGATCAAGGAAGCATCCTACAAAGATTTCAAGATTTACAACTGGCAGAGGAGAAAGAGCAGAACCACCAACCTGAGGGGCCCTTAACGTTCAGATGGTTTTTTCAGATCAGCTTCTACTGAACAGGGAAAGGTGGATGCTTTTAAACTTTATTCTTACTGGCATGAGAAGTGCTCTACATATTTATCTATTACACACTTCAAGTCTTCCTTGTATTGGCTAATCCAACAATGTAGGGTGTTCCCCTCCTGTCACTAAGATGTCCATGCTCGGGAACTGAGAGCCTATTAAATCAATATGGTAAGGGCCCTGTTCTGTCTTTTTAGCCATTCCAGTCTCTAAATAAGAAAGCAGTGCTTGCCTTCAGCTGGCATTGTGAAAGTGGCACTGTGGATCACTGAACACTGCAGAGACTGAAAACAAAGTCTTGTTAAATAACCAGGTATGTTCAAAGTATCTCCCAAAAGAAATCATGGTGTCACAGAAAGAGTCCTGCTTGCCTGTGAGGAGGGATCAGTCAGCTCTTTGAACTGTGAGATGCCAACCCTGCCCCTTTGGCCAAGATGCAGGGTAGACCAGGAGTTCATGTACAAGTTTTGGCTCTGCTTTAGAACTTGACCAGTGCAGAGAAAAGCCACCTCTCTCTGTTGAAAGCAGAGGTGCCTGGCTGGCTCACCAGACAAAGGAATGGAGACACGTGTGGCTCCTGGTCTCTGCTCACCACAATGATGGCTGAATTCTGCTCAGCAAGGTGAACGTTTCCGACCCTTACGTCAAAACCATTTATCTGTCAGTGCAGAAGATTATGTCAAAAGGGTTTCTGCACCTTTTGATGACAGGCACTGGAGAAAAGGAGGATGGCTTGAAATTCTGTCACTGCCAACTGTGGCTTTCATTAAACACTTTGTCAACCGTTGTCATAACACAACTTTTCATTGCTCCTGCACAAAAGGGAGCCGAGGGCCCAGAACAATTGAGCCCTGCAGTAGAAATTCCTCTGGCTCATCTGTCGAAAGATAGCTGCCTAGTCTGCAGCTTACTGAATAGGCACCATCCTCTTCCCACATGTCTGTAGATGGCTTTACAGCGCTGGAATGGAGGCCCCATGCACACTTGAGTGGGTATGAAAAGCATGGCTGCAGCTGAATTAGCTTGGGGATGAGGGCCAAGGGAGCAAGAGAGGGAGCACGCTGCCCATGCTAAGAGTGTACAGCTGTGCAGGAAGAAAGCACACTCAGATGTCTCTTAAGCAAACTTGTGAGGTGCCAGAGAGATGGCAGAGTCCTCATAAGCAGTGACAGGTGAACATTAATGATGAAGCACAAAGCCATCAAAGAGACTGCATGGCTTCAGGTGGTTGTATGGACTGTCAGGACAGAAAGAAGCAGCTTTAGTCCATTTTTGATTCCTGTGCACACGACAGGTCCAAATTCTACTCTCATGAGACAAGAGCAACCAAACAGCTAGTGCAGCCTCTTCTCATCAGATCTGTGGCTCCAGACCCTTCCTCAGCTCCACTGCCCTTCTTCTCTGGACACACTCCAGCACCTCCATGTGGGTCCTGTAGTGAGGGGCCCAAAACTGAACCCAGGATTCAAGCTATGGCCTCGCCAGTGCTGAGAGCAGGGAAAGGATCACTGCCCCAGTCCTGCTGGCCACGCTATTGCTGGTACATGCCAGGGTGCCACTGGCCTTCTGGGCCACCTGGGCACTCACTGGCTCATGTTCAGACTGCTGTCAACCAGCACTCCCATGGCCTTTTCCACCAGGCAGCTTTTCAGCCACTGTGCCCTGAGCTAAGCCCCTTGTGATTTCTTTTATAGGGTACCCTGAGTACAGTGTGGTACCTACAAGTGCAAAGCATCGAGCTTACAAGAGACTCTGAAATGAAGCACAGAAATGGCCCACACCGAGCATGACAAAGAGTTACCTCCCAGAAGGAGGAAGGAGCAAGAAAACACAGGGCACCAGAGAGGTGAATGTCCCAGATCGCTGCTCTGAGTGCTTTGGAGAGAACAAGAGGACTCTGCAGGACACAGGGAGGCCCACACAACACCCACATGGGTGAAGCTGTGCCCCACCACTGAGGGGTTCTGTCAGTGGCTCAGCTGATGTGCTCACTCAGGCTTTACTTATGTCCTTGTTCAAATTAGCAGCAGCAGCAGCATCATATTGGCTTGGGTTAACAGCCTGCTCATATAAGGGGCTTTATGTGCACGAGGGAGTCAACTTAAGGGCAACCCTCGAGCCATAATATGAGCTAATTTGACAGTGAAGACAAACTTTGAGAGGTCATCCAGACACCAAGAAAACTGCACCATGAATCACTCTCAGTCATGAGCAACGATACCGTCTAAAGGAAATTCCTGCAGCATGATCCCCCCAGAATTGATACCACACCGATTCCAGCGGATACGTGCAGCGATTAACGCAAAGAACTCTAATTAAAACCACATCACTGAGAAGCATTGTACCGGACTACAATTTAATTTAGTGTGTGGCTGGTATGGGTCAAGGAATTTGGGAATTATCTTACCTTCAAGTAACTTTCAGGGACACACTTCCAGCCTTGGCCCTTCCTCCTGCTCTGCCACTCTGCACTCACAGCTTTGGGTGCACACAGATCACACATTTGGCACAGAGGTGCCAGGTGAGCACCCACCACAGCTGATCTGCTCACACAGGGCTGTAAATGGAAATCTCTCTATCATTGTGGACTCCAACAGGCAGCACAGGATGAGCAGTCACACTCTCAGGGCTAAGGAAGGGCAGGAGTCCTTTGCAGGAGCTCTGGGTAAAACTGTGCTACTGCTGGGGCTTCCACATCTCCTACACCAAGAATTTTTACAGGCTTACTTGTCTCTTTCAACAGGGCAGTGTCAGGTTATTTTAGGCCCTGTTTGGCTTACACAAATGTATTTTGACAAAACCTAGGATCCCATTTCCTCCTATTTTAATAACCTTAGCAAAACTGAAGTAGAGTTCTTCTCTGCTTTCTTCTTTTATTTTTCTTGGAAGGTCATCTCCTCCAAACACCCCTATTTTTTTTAATTTTTTTTTTTTTAAGTCAGAAGGATTAGATTCAACTTAATCTATGTAATCACACATATATGCAAATACTCCACAACACATGTACAAGGCACCTGGGTAACTCGGATACTCATGGATGTCTTGCTATGACTCTGCACCATCAGAAGAGACAGGAGGACGCTCATTTCACCAGAGCTTGATCCTGGCCCACTCAACAAGAGTTTTCTCAGTATTTAAACTACTCCATGTTCCAAAAGAAGTAAAGTAATCTGAAAGTCATCCAATTGTCTCAACAGCAGAGGGAGGACTGGGAGCCCCTGTCCCTGCAGTGAGACCCACGCCCCCTCCCCCCAGTCCCAGCCCCTCTTTCCTGGGACACATAGCCCTTCCCAGCAGCTGCTCAGGGACTCAAACCAACAGAGGATGGCAGGGCAAAGGAAGCACGAATGACAAGGTATTCAGCAATGCTTTCTCTGCTTCTGAGAAGAGCATTAGCCACAGGCACACAGCCTGCAGCCACTGAGGCTACAAACCCTCCTGTTGGGGTCACACGTTCCTCTGCTCCCAACAGGACAGTCCAGTCAAAGGCAGCATTGAATGCAGGGCACAGGGGACGCTGCAAGGGTTAGGGCAGGCAGGATTTAATTGCAGCAATCTTTCACTATATTTGCCTCTTCTATTAAGCTGCACTGCCTGAAGGAGACTGATCCTCTCCAAAACATGCCACGGCATCAGCTCTGACGATTGCATCAAAGCAAAAACGCATTTCAAAGGGGGCATGAGCCATCTAAATAAGAATAACTATTTAATTTCACATAAAGCAATCTTGCTTTGCCACCTGTGACAGGTAAGAAGTTGGAAAGAAAAGCAGGATGTGGAAGGTTTTCTAACCCACAAATAAAACTCCACCCATCATCTGCCCTGACACCCATAGGGTTTGTTCTGGGTTTATTGCTTTAATTAAAGTCCTAACTACTGCTATGAGAAAGGCATATCCTAAAACCAAAACCCTGCAGGTTGTATGTTCGACTGTATATGAGCAAACTCACCTTTTTTTAATTTGATAGCAAGTTTCTTTCTCGGTGATTTTGCATTCACAAAGCAAAGCACACTGTGTCTTAAACCACGGTAGGAAGGGTTGGATAGCCCAGCTCATAAACAAAATACTCACAAAACAAATTGTTCCTGCTTCCATCACTGCTGCATTTCTTTGGTGAATCAATAAAGGCCATGACTTCGTTACTAACATTTTTAATTAAGGTTCCCCACTGTGTATTCAACACATTAAACCAATTTATTGAGGATTAACAACTATGTAATTTACTATACATATCTACCTTAGAACTGCTCAGCCTCCATTAACAATAACAAGCTACATTGATAAATCAGCATTAAGTGCTATTTACAGTTTCAAAACCAGCTCCTTTTGCAAAGCAAATATTTTCGTCTGAAAGTTGTGCAATTTTTCACAAGTACTCATAGCAGATAAACCATACTAAATCTTTGGCTTTTTCAGATGTTTGGGAAGACCCACAACAGCATGTTTGACTGCTGGCAACCGAATCCTCCCACCACATGACTTTGCAAAATCCAGCTGTGGGTTACAAGTTGAGTGCCGAGAGAAGAGAGAGCTAATACAGAAACTCCTCAAATACTGTTCAAAAGTTTCCATGATTTTAGAAAACCTCCAAGGTCAATCATTCAGTTATACTGAATAATTCATATTCCAATATACATTTTCTCTGAGAACACAGAATTGTAATGTGCTCTGCTCACTTTGGGGATTCAGGTGGTTTCAATCCTGTCTGCAAGTGTTTCTGGTAAGCTTAGAGACCTCAGCCAGCCAAAATAATATTTTTTTCACTGCTCCACCACTCTTTATCAGAAATACTAATTTAGTGAATTGGTGGCACAACACTCTTGGTGCACCAGCAGCACCGTGTCTGCATTACTGCACACAGGGATGAGCGATCACCAAGCCCTGAGGAAGAAATTTCAGCACACAGCTGGAATTAGCCCTTTGCAGAGCCCACAAGAGAGGACTGGCCCTGCCTGTCCCAGTGGCAGCGCTGGGCACAGCCCTGCCCTGCCCAGTCAATCATTAATGGTGGGGAGAGGGCACACAACCCTCTCCCACCGTGTTTGCTCAGCGCTTTGCTCTCATGGCTCTTATTAATAGTTAATCAGGAACGACTGATCTCCCCCCAAAAACATGCTTGCTTAGAAGTGGCACAAAGGAATTAAAACTAGTCAGGCAAAGAGTTGAGGGAAAAAAAATCTTTAAAAAACAGTGCTCAGAGTTTTCCTGCAGCTCAGGCACAGGGGCTCACTCCAGGCTTGCTCCTGCACTTGACGCTGCATTTCACCCACACAAAGGGGCTGCATCACCTCCTGCTCTCATACAGTGACCGTACCCAAGTGCTTCTAGAGGCATTTCCCAGAAAGAACCGCTGCTGTCGCATCCTCCACCTGGCTGGCCACAATACATGGCTGTTTCACTGGTGGCTTCTCCTCCCCAGCCACCCAGTGCATCTGCTGTGCTGTCACCCAGGAAAACTCTCAGCAGATACTCTGACTTGAAGCTGTCAGCCTTGTCAGAGGTGCTGCAAAGTTTAAGGAGCCAAGGGAGCAGAGCCAGCACAGCCCACCTGGCTGGAGCTGCCAGGACAGAGGCATGGTCACCTCTCCCAGCTCTGCTCCTCTCTTCCCCCCTGGCAGCAGTAAAACTCCAGGCTCACGGAACACCCAGGCAACTCTGCACAGTGGAAATAAAGCCCTTTCTGATCCCAGCAGCAGTCCCAGTGGAATTATAACACTGCACTCCTTGCTATGCCCACCGTCAACTTACTCAGCTTGAAATCTACTGGAACAAGGACATTCCCAGCACCCCCCAAGGCCATGGGCTGAAGCCGAGAGGCTGGCCAAATCCAAACATCTTGTGTGTGGAAAGGAATGATGTATATAACCTCAAACCATCTCAAGGACTAGTTACCCACGGGCTGCCTATGGCTGGCAGTGCTGTGTGGTACACGGCCAGCTCTAATCCCCCAGAGGTGTGAGGAACACATGGCAGACAGCTCTCCATTTCCAGTTTAAAAATAGTTCTTCTCTGTAATAAAGAACAGCATTTTAAGGGCAAAATCTGAAGATTTCAAGCTAAAAAAAAACCCCTAAGCTGGCCATCCTGGCTGGAGGTGTGTGGTTTACACAAGCATCCATCCCCTTTCCTTTTGAGTAATCAATGTCCAATCATAATGCACTTCCACTCCAAGCACTTTTATACTGCCAACAAAGCACCAAGCAATTTAATGGATTTCTAACCCCAAACTGGAAGCTGTACTACATCCAACTGATTCAATTTGTTCAGCCTTAGAGGAAGCCCCAGGAACAAAATGCTAGAAATAAAACCACATGCACTGATAACATTACAGAAATAGATACACCAAGAAGCAAATGTTCTGTCCCTTTTATTTCATCTGACCTCCAACTTGGTTTAAATTGACCTTCAAGATGGAAAGGCCGCATTTAAAACAAGCCATTTCCACCTAGATCAAGAGAAATAAAAGTGTGAGTGTGTAACTGCTTGCGTGTGTGTCTGAGTGTGTAACGAAGGCAGTTCTAAACACACACATGCACCCAATGCATGTATGCATGAGGCAATACAATTATAGTGATGTGCACAGCTAGAAAGGCTCTATCAGGGGAGTCTGGGCCAGCTGTACAACTTACGACTAAGTTGTGAAGAGCGCTAGTAAAAAATCTTTATTGCACTCTGCCCCAGCATATAATGTCACATCTTTTACAGAAGCACTATTTTAAAAAAATCTTTGAGAGCTTTACAGTTTTTATTGGTGCTGTTTTTCAGCTCCTTGCACTTACAAAGCCAGGCTTCTGTATGAGTGCAACTCAGACCGCAGAAAATCTCTGAAGGAGAAGAAGTTACAGGCAATAAAATTTTAGAAAGTTCTGCAAATGAGCTTGCTCTTCCCCTAGGTCTGGCGTCTCTGAATTTTGCAGGATTAGAAGTCAGTTCTTATTTCCAATGGCTGCAGTTTTTTGCTCTTCAGATCTCTTCGCCTTTGAGGAGACCTGGGCAAATGGGGAGCAGCTGCCTCATGAGCCCACCCTTGGCTCCTGCTCCCCACCTCTGTGTTGGGGGGCACTGGAGCTGAGCTCAAACCCCGCATTAGCATCAGCCAGGCACCAAAGCTGAGCACACAATTCTCTTTCAGATCAGAAAGGTATTTTTTCATCTACTTCAAAGGGCTACGATGTACTTTGCTGGATGAGTGCCTTGATTTATTATTCAATGAACTCCCTCGGATTTGCAGTTTCGCAGCTGAAAGCATCACAGCTAATTCAAAGGGAATGTAGATGCTTAATGCTCAAAGAACAAACTTCCCTTCTATAGATTTTTATCCTTTCCACACTGCAGAGGGATGGGGAGGGGAACATTTCCCTCTTCTTTTGCTACGGGAAACAATTAAGAACCCACTATCTTGCAAAATTGCGGGATTCAGAGGGTACTCGGATAAGCTAATTTCTTCTTCTTTTAAGTATTATTACTGGAATCATACTGCTCCACTTGGCATTTCAGATCAGATTTTTTGTTATAACCATCTTAGTTTCTGCTCACCAGAGGATGTGTACGTGTCACAGGAGCTCCAGCCCTAGCTCCAAGAACAGGGAACCCTTTCATCTGAAGGGACACGGTCAAACAACAAATTCTGCAGGAAGATGTTAAAAGGCAGACAGGTCCTTCCCACTTGCTGAGCCCACCTCACTCAGGCATAATCCAAAGCAGATGCCACCTTAAACTTACCTAACGGCCTCTAAAAATATTTTTAAAAAGTTCCATAATGAAACTCCACGTGGGTGGTCACCTGGCTGCCCTGAAAATAGAAAAGCTAACACTGCAATTTGGCCAGGAACAGAAATACCCTTCCCTCTTCCGAGTGGTCCTTGCAATCCCAGGCACCCTGCCAGGGGCTCACCATTCACTACACAACCTGCAGTTCTCACAGGGCTAAGGGCTCCTTGGCTTCACTCCAACTGCTGCTCCAAAATGTGATTATTTGGGAAACACGAATGCAGAAGGTGCTCCCAAGGTTTGCTATTGCACAGTGAGAGGCACAGGTGCACTCATCGCTTGGAGAATTCAAACCATGTCCTTTTGAGAGTAGATAGATTAATGTCTACAAAGAGAATAATAATGAGAAATGTCACCACTTCAGGGGAAGTGGAGAATTGTTAGGGTTCGTGGAAAGCACTGTTGCTCTAAGCACAGAGAGCAATGGGAAAAAAGTGCAGCAATTCACATGCTGAAGAAATCCTGAGATGAACCACGATGGAGAACCCAAAGCACTCCACAAGAGGGGACATGGGAGAGAGGACAGGGGACAAGCCCAAGGAGACCAGAGCGTAACAGCACATCACGTGGCTGGAAAACCACAGGAAAGGAACCCCTGTGCAATTCATCAGCACATCTGTGCAGCCACGAAGAGCAGACAGCTGCAGCAAACTGCAAAGCTGCGACCTGCCTGAAGGAGAAAAACTTCCTCAGTGTTTCCTGAAACTGGGCATTGCCAGGAGCAGGACCCTGGGTCAGACAGGCAGTGTGGGAGCATATGCTGTGCACACTCCCTGCTCCCAACCTGGCCAGACTACAGCAATGCCACATTAAAAAAACACATTTCCCTCAATTTGTCACAGCAAGCGAGGTATGAAATAAAAAAAACCCAAAACTTTCCAGATCTTCCAAACCCTCCAAGCCTTTGCAAACCAATCAAAATTGTGTACAAGTAAATTGCAGTGCATTTTATAGGGGAAAATAACTCTACTGCAACTGGAAACACATAATCTTGTTTTTCTCTAACAAAACCCACAGGAAATGGCTCTGCAAAAGTTAACTAAGTGATACTGAACTTTCTCCAGAGTGCTGTATATGAAACAACTGCAGAAATGACTGCCCAATTTAACCTTTTGTCCAGACTGCACTACAGAGCCACACTACAGAGGTATCTGGCTGAAGTTAACAATCCTCAGGCGCGTTCTCTAGGAGTGCAGCAGAGAAAGCAGGTTATCTCTCACATGCTCACCCTTGCCACAGCACAAAGCCCAGGCAGCCAACTGCTGACGGAAAACAGCGTTTTACAACTTTCCCTCTCTGTGGCTGGCAATTGGGTTTTATTTCGTTTTTTAAAGACATGGTGCAAAAAGCAGAGCAGATACCTGCATGTCCCTGCATTCAGACCTGTGCCAGGCTGGCAGTGCTGACCTACCAAAGGTGTCCCGTCCCTCTCTCCATGTCTGCCAGACCATCCATCCATTTGTTAGGGATCTCATAAGGTGGTATCAGAGTATTTGTGGGTGAAACCCCCTTTTAGTATCCACCACTAACATTCACTGAGCTTCTCTCCCTTTACTCACTACCTCCATCACCCCAGGAGGGGCTCCACCAAGTGCCAGCCAAGGATCTTTTGCTCCCAAGGCATCTCAGGAACAGCACGTCTGCCAAGAAACCTGGCGTCAATGTTTGCCTGGAGCTCTGCAATCACACAATTCCACAAAGTTGGAATGGGAGCCAGGCTGCCCTCCATACTTTCTCCCCCACCATCTACATGCTGCAGAGTGGAGAAGGTGCTGCCGCAAATACAGGAAACACGGCTGGTTTTCAGCCTTCATTTATTTTGGTTGAAAAGGAGGAACTACAGCTCTATACATATATATACACACACACACATCTGAATCCCTAACATCTCGTTCAGTCTTCATTTTCTATTAAATGCATTGTATGGGGAAAAAAAAAAAATCTAAGAAGAAACCAAGGCTTTTCCACATCCCCAGAAAGCTTGGGTCCTGTGTAATTGCTTTAACCAGGACACAGCTTCTCGAGAGCTACAGAATTCTGCTAGATCACATTAGCCAGCAGGAAACCATTTCATGCTCTTTTTTTCAGCAAATTTGACACCACCACCAAAGTTGCTCCAAGACACATAAAAAACACACCAAAAAACCACACCCATAGGGGAGAGAGCCAAAAAAATCAGTCTGGAGCAAGGGAGGCTCATAATAAAATGCCCCTCATGGAATGACACTAAATTCAATACACTGAAACAGCCACTGGGAGAGAAGCCAATACAGAGGAGTATTGCAATCAGCCTTGGGAATTAGCTCTTGTAGGTTGTTTCTTTTCCTGCAGCCCCACACTTACGTCAAGTCACGTGAATACAATTACATAAACTGCACCTTTTCCATGAACACCTTCACTGGGATAAAGGTTCTCATTTTGCTCCACATAAAAAACACTCTCCACAGGTTTATAAGCTTTAATTGCTATGAGAACCCATAAAAAGTGCCCAAATAAGTCTGTTTAATGGTTACACATTAACCATCATACACCTCCAGGCTTGTGTTATCCACCTATTTGCTAAATCAATAAACTGCTTGTAGGCAAACTTTTGAAAAACGTTACTGCTGCTGAAAATGTTCCGTTTGTGTTTACCAGTAACTTCATGAAATTAGTTGAAAACTCCTACCCTTTGCTGAAGGTTTCTGCTTAGTTCTTCTAGGGAAAAGGCAAGCTGGTTTTCAGCACAAAGAATCAACACCAAATATCTCTCTCTTGTGCTTGAATTTGGATGCTTGCCCATAAGGCAATGCAAGAGCAATACAAATCCAGGCTGGGAAGGACTTGGGTGAAAAGAAATACATGAGTGTGTGTGTCTGCAGAGCTCCTCTGAACCTGAAGAGAACAAGTCTCTAGGTAACGCCATAAGCCTGGACAGCCAGGAGCAGGGAAACTGTTCACATGAGCAGGACAAACAGGAAGCATTAGCAAGGTGTTCTAGGACAGCAAACACCCAGAATACTTACTGGCAATTAAAATTAAGGGCATTGCACTCAATGAATTCACGCCTCCACCTTCACCTTGCACTGGGGGCAGACACACTGGTCGGTGTCTGCAGCTCCTGGGGGTGACAGCAGTGGGTAGGACAGCACCCCATAAACACGGCCTTGCCACAACAACCCCTGAACGAGCCACTTCAGAGAAGCTCTGCAAGGCTACCTGAAAAAGCTCTCTGCAATGCTCTACACACCACAGTGGAGGAGAGCAGACAGCATTTCATTTGCTGCTCTGCACCTAAAGGGACATCAGTCACCTGGTGCAGCCCAACTGCTCTCTTATTGTGGCACTGAATTTTACCTTGGGCACTGTCACTTGTCCTCGTGTGCCATCACCCACCTCACAGACACATGCAGTTGACAGCAGGGGCACAAGGCCAAGACCAGCACCCCCTGCCTCCTTTGGGATTGGGAGAGGGTGAGCAAGACTGAGCCAAGCAGCCTGAGTGTGATTAAGTGTTGATCAAATCCAACTATTTCATATAGTTTCTGGTATGCCCAGCCAGCTTCAACAGTCTCTGCACTGTGGTGTGAAATCCCTGTGATACTTCTGAAAAGCTGGCAAATGGCTCCTTAGACACCTCTCATTTCCCCCCTCTCCTTAATAAGGAAAATGCAGTCTGAAATCCAGAGATGCACTCTGAAATCCCAGTATGGCTTCCTTCTCCAAGCAGTCCCTGAGCGCTTTCAGCACGGGGGCCAGAGCCCCACACTTTGTGACTTGGATTCTTCTGGAGAAGGGATGATTTTATGGATGGGACCCTAAGAAGCCTGGTCTAGTGGATGGCTTCCCTGCACATGCCAAAGGGGTCAGAACTAGATGGGTTTTAAGGACTCTTCCAACCCAAGCCCTTCTGTGATTTCGGTGATTCCATGACTGGAGATGGTTAACACCACTTTCTCGCTAACCAAAACCCCTGCTCCCACACCAGCCCATCTGCAGACCCACTTCCGGGGTGGGGTGAGACAGACAGCGGGCACTTCGCACCTCCCCACCATAAACCTGCCCAGAGCAATTATCCAGCCCCGTTCCAGCTGGGAACACGTTGCTGCCTCATTTATAGCACCAGAGCTGCAAGGGCAGCAGGCAGCTGGCCCCAGCTATGCACAGAGAGAAGCCCAAGCCCTCCAACAGCAGAGGAAATGCAAACACAGAAGGCTCACACTACCTGCCCCCCTGCCTGTACCCATCTTAAAAATTAATCCCAATCGTAAAAGTTGGAGTGGAGCATGTATTTCAGGCCAAATAATAAGGGGAGGCCTTTATAAATAAGGAATCACTTACTATTCAGAGGGAGGGGAAATTATAAAGGTTATTTAAATTAAAAACAAACCACACAAACAAATAAACCTGTCTTCCCCCCCAGCCCCACGCTGGCTGCCTGCTCCGCACATGTTATCTGCAAACCGCAGGGAAAACCGTTCCCTGCTCCCTTTCACAATCTGCTTGCTCTGAACCTTACACCACATCAGGAATTAAACAAACATTTCCTCCTTCTTCGGGATTTCCCCCTGCCCCATCCAGAGCTTGGCTCCAAAGGCCAGCTGAGCAGCAGGCACAGGATTGAGGTGGAACCATCAGCTCAGAGAGCTCAGCATATTCCCCACCACCTCCAACGGCCCTCCAAAGCGTCCTTGGGATGGCTGGTGATGGAGCACGTGGATCCCCTTGTGTTGCGAAGTGTCCATTGGAGCCTTCCACAAAAACCAGCCCACAAAACATGAGAGGGGCTCTGTGAAATCCTGAGCTTCCATTGCTCCACACTGAGGGAGAATAATGCACCAAAGCCACCGATCCTCCCCACTCTTCATTTTTCGTGATAAACCGGGGGAAACTTGTTTGTAGCCATGCTCACAAAGAAAGGCAAGGTCATGGATGTCTGTCCTCTTCCCAAATAAGTCTAAAACTGGGCTAAGACCAGTGGGCTGGGAAGGGTGAGTGAGCTCCTGCCAGGCTGCAGAATCAGGGACAGGCAAGGGAGGGAGGGCAGCCAAGGGCCAGCACGAAGCCTTCGCCCTTGGATGGCCTGGACCCATTGCTGCAGAAACCAGGAGCCCCCCACACTCCCAAAATACACCACAGACAGCCGAGGTGGGGAGGGAGGGCAATCATAAAATACAATCCAGAGATAACAAGAACACTCTGCAGAAGTCAATTAAAACCTCAGTCAGCCCTGGAGACACAAATCCTCAGGAAACCAGACTTCTTGTGCCCATTTCCATGCATATTACTGAGATTACAAGTAACTGCAGCAGAAAAATTCCATGAGAAGTCTTCTCTTAATCTGCCCATGTTACCAAACAGGTTTATGTTACAAATTTGGGGTTTATCTTCCTTGGAAAACTCTGGTCATAGCAGGGAACCAGCAAAACTGAGAGCATGACTAAAACTGAGGGGCTGAACACTGGGGAGCCAAGTCAGGTTGGTTGAATTTTTGTGTGGTTGCTGCTATTTAACGGCAATGCCTCATTAAAATGTGGGATAAAGGAAGCTTTTGTTAATGACCTGCTCTTTCCCTCCCTCACGTACCTTCCCCTTAGGGTTTTGAGATCGCATATAAAACACATCCCCAAGCTCCTCAAGGGATTTCTTTTTTTTTTTCCCAGCAAAGCTAAGGCTGACAAGACTTGACATTCCTGAAATGTTTAAACGGGGGAAGAGAGAGAAACAACATTTTTTCAAACCCACTTTATGCATCAGAGACAAGCAAAAATTGGCCCAGGGCCAATTAAAAAAACAAAAAAAAAAATTTTCAAAAATATTTGCGAGATCATCTTAAATATGCCCAATGTTCCTGATGGAAAAGTCCCCAGCTGCAGAGCAGACCCAAGCCCCCACGCTGAATGCTGCACATTCCTGGAGGGAGCTGTGGAGCAGGGAGACAGAACGGACAAACCACCACACACAGCTGCCAGTCTGTCCCCGAGCACTCCACAGGGACAGTGCCACCACCAGCATCACTCATGGTGGGAAGCCTCCCCCTCCAAGCAGGTGGGGAGCCCTTAAAAAAAAAAAACCAAAACTCACATCCCATGGACTTGGTAATGAGCTTGGGATTAGGAAACCAGGCTAATGAAGAGGCAAGAGCCAAGATACCCAATTTCTGCCAAATACCAGGAAAAGCATACTGCTATCAGTAGCCATTATATTAATTAATTCATACACCAGCCTATTTTGTAGCTTTTTCCAGGCTGGGATTTCACTTTCCTGATGCTGCAGGACAGAACTCGGCAAGGGAAAGGGTGTAGATGGAGCACTACAGCTCGCAATAAAACCACTGAAGGTGATACAAACCAGATGTGGATGGTAACCCCGTGTGCTCCAAGAGGTGTTACAGCTCCATACGTCAGACACAGCACGTCAAACACTCAGAGCAAGCACCCACAGCGCCAAAACACACTCAGGAGTGGGGAGCATTCCAAGGGGTGCAGAATGGGTTAACAGGAACCCACCCAATTATCCTTCCTCGGTTTACTAGCAGAGAAATTCGGGCATCAAAGAGGACCACAGTGTTCCACTTGTGCAGTAAACTCCTTTCACCAACATCACTTCACACTTTCTAGAGTGCAAAGTTCGTGCTGATATTGTTGGCTTTCTTGCTCGCTGCGTTTTGGCACCATCCCTCCTTCTTGGCTGTTCATTAATATGCAATCAGTACATTAAAGGCTTCGTTCCACAGGCCCAGCCAGGCTGCAACGGCCTTTTCCAGCAAGTGCTGTCTTGTGCAGGACAGATGTGCAAATGCATTTAGGTGCTCCCAAACAGCCAAAATTAAAACCCCAAGCCCTGTATTCCCACCAATTGGGTTTTGCAGAACAAGGAATTATCACCATCAGTGCCAAGAGTGTCCAGAGAAAACCTGGAAAGGATACTGAATTTACACTCAATATTGCTTTACTCCTCTATGCACTGGTCACACTACTAAAAAGTTTTGCACCATTTGCAGACTGACTGATCGTAGCTTCATGGCAGAGGCTGCCTCAACACACTGCCAGTGAGAAAGTTTCCACCATTTACATCTGAATGATGAATCGCTGGGATGCTGTGAACAGTCTTCCAGAAAATACCACCTGTTTTTTCAGCTATCTTCTAATCTTCCAGATTTGAGCAGGAAGCAGGACAGCTCTGCCTCATTTACTATCACCGTGGTTGCATGGAAAACCTTGTCACCATAGATCAAAATAATTCCTGCTCTTCTGGGAGCATTTTCTGAATAGCCCCGCTCCCCACACACCTCCTCTTACCAGCTCCTTCACCAAGCAATGCTCATTTCGAACAGGAAACCAACTCAGCTCAAGTTCCCCATAGTTCTCTACAAAAATAACTCATCAGCTGCTGGCTAACAAGCTCCTCAATTAAACACCTTGTATTTCCTTCACAGCCTCCTCTTCTCCCACCCCTGAGCTTGACCATTTCAGCCTCTGGTCCAAGCCCGTCCCCTCCTGGCCCACCCAGCATCACCTCCTGCCCTGCTGTCCAAACAGGCACAGAAAATTTACCCCAGCCTCCCATAATATGTTAATAAATCCTGTCTTATTTTTCTTCCCTAGGAGACTAAACATAGGGTCTTAGCTCAATATAAAACTAAGTACGTGCTCAAAACAGATCAAACGGAGTTTAATTGCAAGGAGTACCAGAAAAAGCACTCTGGTTGTTCCAGGTCATTTTAAGCCACACTAATAAGTTTTTGTCCCAGTTTTTCAAGAGTTGCTTATTATGGAGATGAGCCCAACTGGAAAATCAAAATCAAGAATCCCTGAACTCTGAAGGAAGGTTTATCTGAGTTTGGGCCATATCTTTGCTGAATGCAGCACAGCCAAGTAACATTTTTCCATTACTTTTTATCAGTATTGCTTCGCGTTCTCCCCCATGAGCACAAGGTCCCAACAAAATTTCTCCAGACAGCCCCCAGTCCCATAAATTGTTAGAAATCTGGACTTATATCAGTGGTATTACAGCAGAACAGACAAATGTGCACATGCTGGATGGAAAGGGGACAACACAGCACTTTCAAACTGGAGAGTTTTTCATTTATAAATAGTTTACATTTTTTGGATCCAGGGCGGACAACCCGCTCAGTCTGTACTGAAATCAAAGAAATATCATGTGTGAGCACTAACCACAGTGTAGCAAAGATAATAAACAACAGACAGGCAGCCATATGCAATGAGACTGGTGTTTTTGGTAGGAGAGGCGAATTAAAAAGAAAAGAAACACCAAATCCAGCAACTTAATCGCAGCTAAAGGACCTACTAAATTTCAGAGGCACCCTTTTGTCCAAGTTTGGTTGCAGGAGTAACCTCTAGCAGGAACCCAGCTCCCTGCACCCCACTATACTAATGCTTTTCGGTCTCAGACCATCATCCTGGCACAAAGGAAAGCCAAATTCAGGTACCTGCAGCAAGGAGAGACAAAGTGATGGCCAGGTGGTCACACCAGGCAGGTGCATAACACAACATGGGGTGGCAGATGAGTCCTGGGGCAATACTCTGGGTTAATGTGCACAAGTGCAGTTCAAATTCTGATCCAAGGCAGACCTGGTGTGCCCTTCAAAATTAATGTAGGAAACAACGGCAAGAAACAGGAACCTAAAACGCACTGTGCACCTTGCGAACGGGTACCATGTGTGCAGATACAATCTTGTGGGATGTGAAAACAACAGCTTGTGCTCAGCACCAGGCAAGCAAGGGCTGCTACGGACAAAGGTTTGCTGGGCTCCCTCGGAAGCCTCCAGCCTCCTGGACTTCACCATGAGAACTGACTGAGCTGGGCTGCAAACCTCCTGCAACAACCTCTGCTTTCTCAGCAAATAAAGCCGAAATGAGTGCCGACATCTGTGTTATCCATGCTTTTACAAATGTTTTCGATATTATTTTAAACAATATCCTTACATCCCACAGAAGAGACGAGTCTTAAAATGAAGTGGGACAACACTGCTTTGCTTGCCAAGCTGAGAAACCTGGACTTGGAGCATCTCTATTGAAATCGGCGTGCCAAGACCAATTTGAGGCAAGGAATTCCACAAATATGCTGGCAACTTTTGAGCATCAGTGCGGGTTCCTAGGTAGGAAAAAACCTCCTTAAAAATACGCAGTTTCCGGATTTTGCAAACATCTACCAGATGTAAATTCATGGGCGATTCATCTGCCATGACAAGTGTGTAGGCATCAAATCTAGCAGAAGGGGCTGAGCACCCACCTCTGTCCTGAGTGAAAGTCAACAGCCAGACATGCCTGGCTGAGCAAAGGTTTGTTTTCAATTATATTTCAAATTCTTCTAACAATAACTGTGTGGCATCTGGCACCAACACATCTGAGCCTTTGAAGTGGTTCTTGACTTCGACGGGAAAAAGGGAGAGGGCAAAAAAAAGGGAATCAATCAGCAATTTCAGTCTGACTCAAACCTCTTCTCAGAAGAGAATGGTAATACTGCAATTCCCCAGCACCATAAAAATGCTAGCAAAAACAACAACAAAACTAAAACAAAACCTATACTTGGGTCAAAATAGCAATGGGTCTACTCTGGGGTTTCACCTTTAGAAACAAGGTTATGACATACATGAGTCAGTGGTCCCAGCAGACACAGGAGAATTCCTGTCTCCCCTGCCCAGTCACTCATGGTCATGCCTGTAATAAAATGCTCATGGGAAGAGAAATCCAGTGCATAAACCCAATCCCAGCAATGTTTGGAGCATCCATGACAGACCAGGACAGCAACATAAGGGTGCTGCAGAGCACAAACTATGGGGTGCTGACGGCCACCCAACGGAATCACCTCTGCATGTGCACAGAAAAACATTCCCAGGAGCCTTAAGCTGCTTTGCAGTGCCTGCAGGTACACGAGCTGCCATACACCCTTATTTCCCTTTCTTTTAAGTCCACTTTTAAGTATCTAACCTCCTTTTCAGACTTAAATGACACTAAGATCACTGGACACGTCAATGCAAGAACAGGTTTAAAAATCTGTATTTTTGTCTGGTTTATTCAAATAAGCACAGCTGTGGTTTAAGAACAACAAGGCAGCAGAGTGCAGCAGCTCCCAAGACTGGGAATGGTGGTTTTGGTCAGAATGATGTTAATTTAAAGAGGGATAAAAATGCCTTGTTCATTTTTCCCAAGCCATGCCCAAGTCCTACCAACTCTTTCTTAGGTCAGGCAGTTTCTGGAAACATCTTCTGTCTCAAAACACTTGCAGAATTTCAAGAATTTGCTCTGTAAATCTTGAGGCTGATTTGCTCAGGAATGCTGACATGTGGGCAACAGGAACCCAAAACTTTCCTTGAATGCTGCAGAAAACTTTAAGCCCTGCCCAAGATGAAAAATGCAGGAGTCAAAACCCTGAAGGAAGTGTGGGTTTTCTCTTGCATTTCAAATATTGCCCTGGACCTGTTCTTCCAGGAGGGGAATGCGGCTGTGCCAGGACAGCCTGCGTGCCTAGCAGGGCTGATGGCCTCCATGCGCTCCCCTCAAAGCAGGGCTGGAGTTTGGAATGAATAAATAAAACAATCTTCCAGATCAAGTTTTCTTGGCCTTTACAGAGATGATCATGCTGTGAAAAAGCTCTGGGCAGAGTCTCTTCTCCCAGACAGGATCCACCCACATCCCAATGCCCCCCCATCCACAAGCACCAAAGGATAAGCTTGGTCTTCTGCCTGCATGGCTCCCAGGACAACGCTTGATTTGTCCTCTGGAAATATCCATTGCATTCCGTGAAACTGAGAAAACTAAACCTCTAGCTTATCCATAAAGCCCAGTGTTTATAGGGTGACAGTAGGTGAGACAGATCTTCACTGCTTTAATTACAGGGCCATTTTCAGGCTGAGGAGTCTTGCCAAAGTCAGGTCCTGCCAACATGAGCTTGGCATTTATTCCTGCCCAACAAGGCCTCACAGACATCATGAGATGAGGGCTGGAGGGATGCTTTCACCTGAGGGACACCAGTGTCATGGCACTGGGCTAAACACAGAGCAAGGGTGGAAAATACCCACTGTGGCAGGCTGGGCATGGGTCAAAGAGCCACGTACTGCCCCAAAACACCATCAAATATTACACACAGAGTTGGTTCACCTTGTCTTGAAAGCACTCAGTGGAAGTGGCCATAGAGAATGGTGAAAGAGCCAGGAACTGGAGGCCTGGCAGAGTGAGCAGTGCTGAAGGAGTCCCTTCCGGGCTTGTCCCCTGCCTTTGTGCCCATGAACCCAGACCTAAACAGGCATCCTGCAGCCTCCTCCCAACACC
The DNA here is from genome assembly GCA_013397935.1 of Dasyornis broadbenti. NCBI lineage: Eukaryota > Metazoa > Chordata > Aves > Passeriformes > Dasyornithidae > Dasyornis > Dasyornis broadbenti. The sequence continues at coordinate 2,115,651 of VZRN01000404.1, forward strand.
GCAGGAATGCCAAGACAATGAGCAGCTCTGCTCTTCCACAGCTGGCTCCATAGCCATCCAAACAAGACAGGAAGAACTCTGCATTTCAAACCTAAAAAGCAGGAAAACCATCAAAAGGCCTTTCAGCTGTGACAGACCGTAACCTCCCGAAAATATTTCAATGCACATTTTCAATTCACTCTCAATCCCACCCCAGTCTCATTGGGGTTGCTGTTACTGTCTATCACACAGCCATGCCAGGAAACTGACTTCCCAGGGGTTTGGAAATTCTCCTGCCACCAGCTGTCATCAGCCCAGGGAGCCTGCAGGGATGGGATGGACCAGCCTGGAGAGGTGGTGGACCAAAGGCAGATTTGGGGAATGATGCACCCTGCAATGGCAGGACAGACTATTTTATAACCAGCAGTCAGAATTACTCAGGAAACCACAGAGGAAGCAATTGGAACTTGCTGGAGAGGGAAACTTCCCCATTTTGTTTTCAAATGCACAAACCCTGAAGTCTGCACTGAATTCCTCTTCTCATTACCATGCATCTCACAAACAAAGCAACATTAATTAACACACAGCCCAAAAAATGTGCAGCTGCCACCCCCTTCCCCCCCAAAAGGGTGGATTTGTGGTGTTTTGAATTGAAAAAAACCATCTATGACAAGCCTAAAAGGCTTAATGGTGCACAGCCTGTTCCCCAGCAAGCTGCACGCTGGCATTACGACTTGCACACGGGGTGCTTCAAGCCTGCCTTTGAGCTGGCTCAAGTATTCCCAGCTGGAGAGAGAAGTAAACAAAGTAAACAGCAGGACACGGAGCCTGGCCAGCCTGAGCACACCGTGCTCATCACAGCACGGCTGCGAGAGGGACTGTCACCAAGCAGAGGCTGGGCACAGGGACATGCAGGGAAACCTTGTGCAGTCCGAATAAAGGAGAGCCTGGGAGCTGCAGTAAGCCTGGGAGACACACAGAGGGATGCAGCACAGGCCCAGTGTCCCTAGCAGCTGAAAGGACAGCTCAGGCTCTTGTGAAGCGGACCACAAAGTGGTAGCACTTGAGACAAGTGGTAGGAATCATGAGAGAAACACTGCAGTAAACAGCCTGGGCTGTGATTTGGCATCTCCCAAGGATGCTGCTCAGCTCTGCCTTCTCCCCAGAGGGCTGTAAATCCTGGACCCCTCAAGGAGCCAGTGAGGGAAGGAACCCCAGGCAGCTGTCCCTGGCCCAGCGCTGCAAGAGGGATGCAGACACCCAGGGCCACTGCTCCCCACTCACAGACGACAGCCCCATGCCCATCAGGCCACAAAGGCACCCTCTTCCTGAAAATTCTGCTTCAAGAGGAGCAGAAAGTCACCAAAACCAATCCCTAGCTGTGGCCGTGGCAGTCAAAAGAGTTTGCTGCTTTGGCTGAGATGCTCCACCACATTGGTACCATCAGGTTATACACAGAAAACCATGCTGGTCCCCAAAGAAGCCAGGATGTGGGTGCTTTCTCCATGGCATTCCCTCTTCACAGGGACAATGCAAGGTGTCACCCAGCACCAAGCCTTCTGCTCCTGGCTATGGATATCAGATAACGCCAGCACCATCCCAGCAAGACTCTGAACACTTCCTTCACCAGCCTCCTAAGAGAGGTAAGCACAGCCCTATCTCACAGCTGGGTCTCTGTCATCCACTACTCCTGCAGGGATGGTTTAACAGCACTGCTGTCTCCCACAGAGATTCTTTGATGTGTCATTCAGGATAATCTCGCACTGCTTCCCTTCCTTCCGTGGGGATACAGCCACTCTCCTCAGCCTGCTGCCTATGGGAGAGGCAGGCATTCCAAATTTGAGATCACCGCTTAAAGTGAAGTTGGCCGGCATCAGAAGCTTTGGGGGAAGAGAACAGGCACATGCATTATTGCACAACCTCCCTTCCCAGGAAACCTGGGTAAACAGCAGTACCTGCCCTAGAGAGATTATTGCACCAGGGAGGAGCAAATCCAACTGTTGTTTTAAGTAGACAGCGTAAGCCAAGCACATCCTGTTAGATCTGTACCAGTTTCTGTCCAAGGAGATAAACTCAAAGGCCAGTACTGCTGGTAAGGTCAGCGAGGATGAAACCGGAGCTCCTGGAAGAGCTTCAGCTCATCAAGGATTCAGAAGCCAAGCAACTTCACTGGGGAGCTGGACTCAGCCCCACCGAGATAAACAGATGCTTTTAATGAAACTGCAGGAGCTGAAGGAGTCCCTCTGCATCCCTGTGGGCTGGAGGGACAGGCTGCCAGCTCCTTGTCCAGCAGGCAAAACAAGTGACAACTCCAGATAAAAGTGCTGAGAAATCAGGGGTAAAGCCTCAGCTCTTCAGACCTTCTCCTTGCCCACTCACACAGCAAAGGTGGAATGTACTAGGGTACCCATTTTAATATAATTTTCTGACCTACAAACAGGGAAAGTTTATTTATCCACTCTTATGAACAGAGTCATTCAACCCCCTTAATTTAATCAATCTCAACAGCTTTTGGGTGGTCATCACCTCAATAACAAAGATTGGGAAGTGGGAGAGAAGATACACAAGAGGTTTATAACCATGTGAAGCAACAAAGATGGCACAACTCTCACAAATCCTTCCAAATCAGAGAAGTCTAAAAACACACACTATGCTTTATTTACTGATTTATATGCAAAATGCATGCCCTACTCCAAAAGAATCCAAAGGTGTTTGAAAGCCAGGAATTCTGACTTAGACTTGTTTAAGGAGGAAAAAGAATGAACAGAGTTGTTTATAAACCAACAGACAGGAACAGCACAAAAATACACTTAACAAAGAAAAAGCACAAAATATTATGACACCTTTCAAAATAAAACATCACATGGTTTGTTTAAATCTCCTAAAACAGGAGAAGTCTCCCCATATTGCCAAAACAAATGAAATACAAGTGTGGATGTGACTCTGCCCCAGTTCAGAGGGGGACAAAGGTTTACAGTGAGTTACAGGAACAAACAGAGCAAGGGATGCTCTCCTGGCTCCCAGCAAGGTCAGACCACAGGTAGCAAAACCTCCAGCACCAGCCAACTGCCCTGTGTCAGCAGCACCTGGCATTCTGCCCATGCCTTTGCCATCACCAGACAGGTCGAGGAGCAATGAAGTAATTGGGCATGAGAGAGGGGGAACAGGAAGAGGAATATCCAGGATCAAGATATACCTGCTCATCCTTTGCAAATGACAGAGAGGTCATTGCTGACACAGGACATGGACACATCGCTGCTATATCCCCCCATCCTCATATTCCCCCCGGGGCTGCAAAGCCTGGTGAGAGAGGAGAAAATCCCATGGCTCCATGCATCTTCCAGCTCCAACTCAAAGCAACCACCTTGTGCTGGGAAACAGCCAAATTCAGGCTGCCTGCTCATGGACTGGGCTGCTGCAGCAGAGCTCATCCCATCCAGACTGCTAGAGAACATTTTTGAAATCTATGCTGAAGGACTATTTCTGGTGCTTTTCCACAGCTCTGGAGCCCAGGTGGATGGCAGAGCCACAGCAGAAAGCAAGCAAAGGGTGCCCTGGGCTGCTCCCGAGGCGGCGGCAGCAGCAGCAGAGCAAGCTCCAGGCTCCCCCCGCGCACACAGCGAGGAGAGGCACCAGTGTTTGGACAACTGGAACACATTTAGGGGGCAATTTTTCACAGGGCTTCCAGCCAGGCTGTTTCCTACGATCGCTTTTTTTATTACCCAGGACACAGCCCGCAGACCAGCAGCTCCCCCACCCACAAAGTCTGCCACCACCCCACTCCTACAAGGACATCACCCACAGCGAGCCCCACTGGGGCACCTCCACACACAGGAGGCCTCCAGCACTGCATCCTTAAATGTGACTAAAAATCAAACCTGTCACCTCCATCTGAATATCTTCCACCAATTCAACCCCAGTACCCACCTGCACTGGGGATCAGCCAAGCGCTGCCACACACACTGCACACACTGCCCTGCTGGACAGCCATCATTTCTGAGGAGTATTTTTTTAGGTAACAGATAACATAGAAAACTTGTGTTTATATTGGCATGCAGCAGGCTAAAACACACTGTAAGTGAAGTTATAAAGCAGCCTGAACACCAGCTAGGCAAAATATGTTTGGGACTCACGGGTCAGTATTTGGAGAGAAGCTTGTGAGTAGCTGGTTGAACTCCCCAGAGCAGAGGAGTATTCACAGCATTGAAAGACAACAGGGCTCCATCCTGGCAAGTGCCCATACCAAAATCACAGGCTTTGGACAACCAGAGAAACATGTAAGTGGCGAGGATGAAGCCCTGTCCCTGTGTGTGGGCAAGTGCGAAGCAGCACTGCCCAGACTTGGCATTCTGAATTTCTCATTTCCTCCTTGCACCTGAGGGTTTCTCTGCCTTCCTGCAGGGAGCAAAAAAACCTAAAATTTGGAGGAGGTGGTCTAGGAAAAAGCATCTCAGTTCAAGATTTCACAGCCAAATTTCCACTGAACTCAAGAGGGTGTGTTCTCTAATCTGAAAGGATTCATCTAAAACCAGGCACCTTCAAAGGGGAAACATTTGCAACATGCAACCAAGTATGGTTGAGTAGGGTTTACAAGAATTACATTTAAGATTGCACCTCTGCCAATTTAAAAAAATAATGAGACTGCCCCAGCAGGTCCAAAAAGGACACCAAAGTAAAATTCACAAAAGTTACTGCCCCATTATGAGCAGCAATATCAAAACTATCCAAGCCCTGCCTCCTACTATAGGGAAAAAAAAAAAACACCAAATTGTTTTGCACATAAAACCTTTATCTCCGGAACAAAGCTTTAGGCATCTAATGCATTTTAAAATGCAACTTGAATATAACATTTTGAGAATCTGTAGCTCTATATAAAATTGTTCAGTTGTTAAGTCTCCTATACTTTTCCTCCTGAAATCCACACAAAGCCACTGTGGGACGCTACAAAACTGCCATGGCAGGTGCAAATAACCAACCATCCTTCCTGCACATCCAGCATGGTTAATAAAAGCTACACAGATGGCTGCAGTTTGAGACCTGTCCTTCAATTCTTGCTCAAACTGAAAATGGAACCACGTGGAAGTGAACCATGCTCCTGGAATTGGATGTGACACATCATCAGGTCTTGAGAGGTGTCCCCAAAATAGCAGGGCCTGCTTGTAGACATCTCCAAAATTACATGGTTGTGGCCTGAGAGACAACGTGCTGAAAACATAATGAGGGAGTGTAACATATTACATATGTTGTGGTCCTGCCCTGAAGCCAGGGGAGGCTGGAGTAGTAGGACTTGGGCTGCAGCACAGGACTTGGTTAACTATTAATGGATGACTCAGCTACAACAATAATAGGTATTTCATGTGGTGCATTAGCACAACGGCACCCCGGTCCTTGACTCGGCCCTCTGTTCATGCTAGGAAAAAAAAATACATCGCAGTACATCATTTAATAACTGGACGTACCAGGAAACGGGTTTTATTCACCCTTCGTTTCTTCCTGCACACCCTGCAGCCTCACACTCAGCCTCTTTCTTCACATGCCACTAAAAAAAAGCAAGGGACCTCTGAGGACAGCTGTCCAGGTTTGCATGAAACCACAACCCAGACCAAGGTACTTTATTTATTTACTGTTATCCACCAAAGCTAAATTCTATGTTAAATCACTCTCATCACCCTGCATGAGGTGCTAATTCCTGCCCAGCCCAGGTCCTGCAGAGCTGGTCGACCTGAAGCCTGGATTTTCCACAGATGGCTCTTCGAAGCAACATTAGTCTAAATTATCTCTGCTGCATTCATCAACGTGACCCCATCCAGCTCCACACTGCAAGACAAGGGAGTCACACTGGGTGATTAGGTTAGCAGCACAAAATGATTGTGTTAAAAGTTGATGAGCTGTGCTAACTCAATCCAAGGTGTCTGGCAGGGCAGCCAACGAGATCAATTAAAAGCCCTGCAGCCCTAATTGAGAGTTTCTGGGTGCGGCTGGCATCCCAGTCAGGGCCAATACACAAATCAGGGTCAATACACAAGTTCTGAGCAGAGCTGGCTACTGAGGAATGAGAGCCATCATCCCCATTTGCAGCCACTCAAACTTCAAGACAGAAGCTGAACCCCTCTTCGAGGGATAAAAGCACTCAAGGGCAGGCACTGCTCGGGCATGCCCAGGTGGCACTCAGCAAGGCCCAGCTGCCCTGCAGACCACTGGGAGATGCACATATTCACGAGCCCAGGTGTAAGCAGAGTCAGAAGGGCATTTCAGGGACAATTCTTGGGGGATTTGCCTCAACACGAAGCCACCTTGAGCCCTTCCAGCAGGGTCTTGTGAAACTCCAGTCTGGGAGCATCCTTCCAGTGCTTTCAGACTTCCCTGCACCAGGTGAGGCTTACACCGAAGAAAGCCCCACTTCGAAGTGCTTCCACATCTGCCTGAATCCCCATTAGAGACAAGACTCCAGCATCAGCTTAAGCAGGGAAGTGAAATCTCACTCATGCTCGAGGAAGCATTTAAGTACCTGAAGTGCTTTGTTGAAGTGTCTGGGCTTCCAAACGGATCGGTTTACTACCTTTAGCTTCTTGATGCCAACAAGTAAAGAGACAATCAATCTCACATATACTCCTTAAATTCCAAGCAGGAAATCCTGCAAAGCTCAGCCACCCCCAAACTTTACATCCAGAAAACTGTACAGCACTTTGCACAGGCAAAAAAAAAATTAACTGTACGTAACACATAATAGTTGATTTTTATAGAGAACACTTGATGGTATGTTCAGTTTTTTTCGGCTGCCTACTGAGACCCTGGTTCCCCTGCCCTGGGAATTTTCCCTCTGCAGCTCCTCCTCCCCCAGCTCCCAGACCATCCATTCTCCCCTTTTAGAACTGCACCCATTGTAAACGGCACTGAATATTAACACAGCCCATTGAGCACTTGCCTCTTTTGTATGGGACCCCTGCGTTTCAAATTGCAGTCACTGTAGAGAGGAAAAGTCACAAAGTGATTAAAAGCCAAGAAGTTTCTCAAAAGAAGAGAGGAATATGCAGAGGAGGCTGAGGGGGTCCTAGAGCCTTTCAGTAGAAGCCAGGGGCTGCTGAGAGAGCCAGAAGGGCTTCTTGAGTGGGGGTGTTTCATCCTTTGTTATCAATCTTGTATTTACTTCTTAATCCTAGTCCGATGAGCCAATTTCTGCCCCGGCTGTGGCTCAGTGTGGGATGAGATGAGAAGCTCAGACAGCAGATGCAGAGGGCTCGCTGTTAACTGCTGCCCTCCTGGAGGAACTGGTAAATAAATACTGCAGCATGCTGAGGGTGGTCAGCGGATCTACCGACACATGTTCACACAGGAAGGGTGGATTTACTTGCAAGCACATGTATTTATTTGTGCTTAAGCAGCAGGCCCGGAGAGGCACTGCTTTGCAAGGAGGGGCTCTGCTGTTACCCACCGGGGCCAAGCTCCAGCGCAGGAACTGCAATCCCGCAGGGTGCAGAGCCATCCTGCAGCCCTGGGGCTGGGGACTGTCCGGAGCAGGGCCGCTGGCAAGGACAGTGCTCCAGGAAGCACCAGATCCAAGTGTGGCACTGCAAGCCGTGCAGGATTCCTTTCACCAGCACCACCAGCTCCCAGCACTGTCCCACCTGAGCAGGAAAACCTTCTGGAGCACCACCCAGCAGGGAGCTGCTGGCTTTGCAGGATGCCTTTGGATCTCCACTGATGCCCCAGGAGGAGGGAGAGGAACCAACCACCTGCACCAATCCACATCCCTCTCCCAAGCCATCCTTCCGAGCGCTGCAGCCCCCCCGGGCAGCAGGCACATGCTGAGAGCTCTGCAGCTGCGTGGGGCCAGGAGCCCGGGGTGACCATTACTTAATCTTTGTTCAATAATTTCAGCAGGCCTGGAAGCAGGACATGCAGGAGACGTACTGCCAGCAGCACTCCCCCCTCCAGCACTGTCAGCAGCAGAGTCCCCCACACCACCTCCTCTTCCAGCATCTGCAGGGGCACGACTTACTCCAGAGCCCAAGAGTAAGTAATGCCCTTCTCCCAAAAATTCCCATGCAACCAACATCAGCACAGCCCCGTACCAGGCAAGCAAAGAAGCTACCCTAACATGAGAGAGCAAAGCAACAAGACCTGACACATGAAAATGCCTGTTGAGCAAGAAATTGACGTTTATGGGTAATTTCGAGCACAAACATTCAGTTTCATTGCCTTAAACAAAATCTTTGTATGTATACACTTGAGCATAGCAAGAGACTGCTCCTGACTCCTAGTTCAAATGCACTTCCAGGCCCTGAAACCACTGACAGGCACCCACAGGACTTTAAAAAGCATTCAGACACTTTGCCCTGATCTCTCCAGAGAGCAGCAGCACCGTGCAAAGAGCCAACACGCACGCAGCTGGTGCCTCGGGGCAACTTATCCATACAGCCAAACCCTAGAGCCTTCCTGGGAAACAGAGAGCAGCTCTTAGCCCAGCTCTCCTGGGTACTTGAGGACTCTGCCTTTTCCCAGACGTGCCAGGCACATGCACACTGCCCCAGAGGCAGAAGAGTCCATGCAAGGATGGTCAGTATCCCCCAAAACATCTCCTAGTCATTTGGGTTGAAAATGCACAATACATCTGTTTAAAATAAAAACTTTCTTTCCTGCAGACCATGCTAGCAATGAATTAGTTATCCAGCTGCAGTCTCACTGCCCCTAAACCTTCTCACCAAAAAGCTGTACCTAAAATACTATTGCTTTGTCACTAAGCAGGAAAGAAGAAACCCTCAATCATACACGATGCCTAGATGAAATCTCTTTTGTCACTCCTCAAAAATTAAGATGTATGGAGAGACAGAAGCAGAGGATGTGCCACATCACCAACACTGCTGAAGCCCTGGATTTTTTGGGCACGAAGCATTCATTGTACACTTAAGCTTGGCCCTAAATTTTATGCCACACTTTACTGTGAAAACAAACTTCAGACTTAAACACTGCAAGACACAAAGCACCTCCAACAGCAGCAAAGGAGCTCTGTGCACATCAACTGCTCAGCGGAGTTTGACTCTCCCGGCTTTTCCCCATGGATCAGGAACCTTTCCCAGCTGCAGCTGGGTGCTGGTGCAAGGATGGGATGGGTCACGGCAGTGTTGCAACGTGCCCTGTGCAGCAAGTCAAGAACACTTATATAACTGGTACACAGTGCTGAGCTGCCTGTCGCTTTTAAGAAAAACAAAACAAAACCAAAAAACCCCAAAAAACATTCATGTCAACACCACATTAAATGTGAGTGACTGCAGCCCCTCTGCGTATCAGCCATTCCTTCTGAAAAGAGAGAAAAATTACAACTCCGAGCTCTGCTGCCAGCAGAGAAATAACAATAGTTTCAAAAAGCCCCAGTGCTTTTCCTCCGTACTGATAGTCCTGTTGACAAAATACGCGGCGTGATTAAGTCTGTTCCAGAACCCTCCCCGGCTGCCGAGCCGCATTTCTAACCCGACAAACAAAAGCTTTATCTCCAACACACTGAAAACCGACTCCAAGCACTGCCTCAGCATTGTGGCACTCGTTAGGAACAGAGATAAACTGCTAAGGAGGGATTGTTCAATAGCGCCTTAATGAAGTTAAAGCGCTGCCACCAGAGTCACTGGAAACTGGATTTATCTCGTCCCCTATTAGGGGTCGAACATGCCCAAGCTTATCACCCCGGGGCGCAGACACCTCCGGCGGGATACAGCCTGCCCAGAAGGGAGGGGGATGAGGGATGCACAGCTCCAACATCGCCTGTTTCCCCCCAATTTATGGCTGAGAACCCGCACCTCCTGGACTGGACTCCCGCATCAGCCACGAACCACTGCAAACCTTCACATTCGCTTTCTTTTTCTTTATAAGGACACGTTGAAAAAATTAAATTTAAAAAATCCAGAACGCAACAGAGATAGTTGCACAGAAGTAACTTTTCTCTAGCACATGGTGCTTTTATAGAAGATATCAAATCACTATAGAAATTATTTATCAACTCTCTGCACAAAAAAAATGAACATTTATGATCCCATCAAGCCTCAAAAACATGCTTCATCCTTGTGTTCCTAAACTGAAATTAGCAATTTTAAGTAATTTTTAGTCATTAGAAACAGTATTACTCTAAAACTAAAAGTATTTGCAGTAGCTCCAATGTCTGCTTCTTACGCTAGCTATGGAGAAGGAAAAGAGCCTTAATGTTGCATTTTCAGATACAGAAGCCATCCCTTTAACCAATTCCTTGGTAACTTTGTAACATACAAATTTACAAACCGTGTTCTAAGTGCCTAAAAGATCAACAGCCCACAGGTCCATAGCGGAAGATTTATACGTGCTCTTACTCCACCAGTAGAATTTAAACTGAACAGAAGACACTCCAAAACCTGCTCCATTTGAAAAAGACACTCCTGGGTATTAGCACGCCAGAAAAAAAAAAAAAAAAAACACGCAACAATAAATTTGTTCTGTCTGGGCTATTAACGCACTTCCTTGCCCGAACAGAGATACGCTGTCCTATTTTTAAGAGGTGTATGGGAATGCTGGAATTATTAAAAGCTTGCTCTGAAAGGTGAAGGAAGGATCCTTCAGAGCAACTCAGCAACAAGTGAATGGGATGAGTCAGGGCTTTAATGCAGAGGCCACACGTTCCTCTCACTATGACACCTGATAATTTCATGTAAAACAAGGCATTTCTGCAGCCAAAAGCAAATACCATCAGGAGAACCTGACAAACCTCTAATAATTCTTAATAAGGAGCTGGATGATCTCCAGCAACACTTCAGTGACCATTCTCTCTCCCGGCAAAGCTGAGGAGTATCTATTACAACCAGGCGTTTTATAGATTCAATAATCCATAAATCTGTTCCAACAGCAGAAGGCTCCGCAACAGAAGCGCTGTTTCCCCTCTCTCTCCCTTTCTTGATCCTTTTTTCCCCAAGGTTAGCTAATAGTTGAGAGCACTTTCACAAGTCTGTGAGCGCACACACGTACTCTCGGAGGACTGTGAAACGACTCGAACTGTCAGAGCTGAGCACACTTTCCCCCCCGAATGTCCTGAGTTTCAAGTGTCCGATGTTTTATTTCAGCTTTTACCAGCCCAAAGCAGCGGTCACACGACCAGAGCGGACCCGCTGCACGATCCGGGAAACGACAGTGACACCGTCCTACGCTTCGACACGAACCTGAGCACTTTAAAATACCCTTCCAGGGAGAAAAAAAAAACATCCCACGGTGCTGCAGCAAGCACCAGGTGCGGGGCCCTAAGCTCAGCTGCCACCCAGGACACACGATACACCGCAGCTTAATAACTTCGCTAGACACACAAGTACTGAAGGAACGCAGCCAGCCGCGCAGCCTTTACTGGAAAACACCTGGATTTTCCTGAAACTCCCCAGAAGCCCTCGACTCCCTTTCGATCCCCCGAATTTCACAGCGTAAAAAGTTGGCAGCGTTAAAAGTCAAAAGAGCGGGCGCGGCCGCGGCGCTGGAGTCCGGATTAGGGCGAGCCCTACTCCGCAGCCCCGGGACGGCGCGGATGGACAGACGGACAGATGGATGGATGATGTCCTAAAAAGGATTCTGAAGCCCAAGCCGGCCGTTATCTCCAGCAGATCGCATCGCTAAGAGACCAAACCCGCTCCCGACACCCTTTCCTCCGGGACATCCGGAGGCCAGCCTCGCACGGCACCGAGATACGGCGAGCCCCGAGCTCCCACTTTTCACCCGGGACCGACATCGCAGCCGATGCCTTCATCACCCGCATCCCCGTGCCGGGTGAGCGCCAGAGGGGACACCGGATCGCCGGACAAGTTTCGCACGGCGCAGCCCAGCGCCTGCAAGGCGGTAGCGGCCACTTCGCTTAAATAAATAAACCGGAGTTTCGCAGGGATTTCTGTATAAAGTTTCCCTGTTGTTGACAACAAGCCAAAGTGCGGTGGTTTGGCCGCCCAAAGCCCCCGCTTCGCACTCGGCCCGTCCCCGCGGAGCCCCCCCGGTACTCACACGTGCCGCGGCCAGCGGGGCAGGTCCCGGGGCAGGGCGGGCAGTGCCAGCCCGCCGCAGCTCAGCGTGTCCCCGTCGCAGGCGCAGCCCGCGGGGCAGCTGGCGGTGGCCGAGCCCAGCAACCCCAGCAGCAGCAGCGCCGCCGCCGCCCGTGACGGCAGCGCCATTTTGTATCCGGCACCGGGGAACGTCCGCGGCGGGAGGAGACGGCAGGAGCGCTCACGCCGCGGGCGCTCAGCGCCGCTCCGCCGCCCGCAGCATCGCCTCG